>CM035796.1:6642486-7102486 GCA_020466265.1 Siphamia tubifer
ACAAAGGAAACAACACTAAAACACTAAAAATCCAACAAACAAAGAAGCAACACTAAAAATCCAACAAACAAAGAAGCAACACTAAAAATCCAACAAACAACACTAAAAACACTAAAAATCCAACAAACACTAAAAATCCAACAAACAACACTAAAAACACTAAAAATCCAACAAACAACACTAAAAACCCAACAAACAACACTAAAAACACAAAAAATCCAACAAACAACACGGGCCCCGGTGGGCGGGGTTCGCGCGCGGGCCCCGGTGGGCGGGGTTCGCGCGCGGGCCCCGGTGGGCGGGGTTCGCGCGCGGGCCCCGGTGGGCGGGGTTCGCGCGCGGGGCCCCGGTGGGCGGGGTTCGCGCGCGGGCCCCGGTGGGCGGGGTTCGCGCGCGGGCCCCGGTGGGCGGGGTTCGCGCGCGGGCCCCGGTGGGCGGGGTTCGCGCGCGGGCCCCGGTGGGCGGGGGTTCGCGCGCGGGCCCCGGTGGGCGGGGTTCGCGCGCGGGCCCCGGTGGGCGGGGTTCGCGCGCGGGCCCCGGTGGGCGGGGTTCGCGCGCGGGCCCCGGTGGGCGGGGTTCGCGCGCGGGCCCCGGTGGGCGGGGTTCGCGCGCGGGGCCCCCGGTGGGCGGGGTTCGCGCGCGGGCCCCGGTGGGCGGGGTTCGCGCGCGGGCCCCGGTGGGCGGGGTTCGCGCGCGGGCCCCGGTGGGCGGGGTTCGCGCGCGGGCCCCGGTGGGCGGGGTTCGCGCGCGGGCCCCGGTGGGCGGGGTTCGCGCGCGGGCCCCGGTGGGCGGGGTTCGCGCGCGGGCCCCGGTGGGCGGGGTTCGCGCGCGGGCCCCGGTGGGCGGGGTTCGCGCGCGGGCCCCGGTGGGCGGGGTTCGCGCGCGGGCCCCGGTGGGCGGGGTTCGCGCGCGGGCCCCGGTGGGCGGGGTTCGCGCGCGGGCCCCGGTGGGCGGGGTTCGCGCGCGGGCCCCGGTGGGCGGGGTTCGCGCGCGGGCCCCGGTGGGCGGGGTTCGCGCGCGGGCCCCGGTGGGCGGGGTTCGCGCGCGGGCCCCGGTGGGCGGGGTTCGCGCGCGGGGCCCCGGTGGGCGGGGTTCGCGCGCGGGCCCCGGTGGGCGGGGTTCGCGCGCGGGCCCCGGTGGGCGGGGTTCGCGCGCGGGCCCCGGTGGGCGGGGGTTCGCGCGCGGGGCCCCGGTGGGCGGGGTTCGCGCGCGGGCCCCGGTGGGCGGGTGTTCGCGCGCGGGCCCCGGTGGGCGGGGTTCGCGCGCGGGCCCCGGTGGGCGGGGTTCGCGCGCGGGCCCCGGTGGGCGGGGGTTCGCGCGCGGGCCCCGGTGGGCGGGGTTCGCGCGCGGGCCCCGGTGGGCGGGGTTCGCGCGCGGGCCCCGGTGGGCGGGGTTCGCGCGCCCATTTCACTCGCATTTGCGAGCGAATATTTCATCATGCTTGTTGCAGCACACAATAAGGCACACACACAGACCTGAGGAGCTAATGAAAACCTACTAGAAATGAATTAAAACTGCGCGAACAGCTCCGCATAGTCGAGACGAACATGGCACATATTGAAGGATTAATCATTCTAAAATGTATCTAATAACAAGGCAGCCAATACAACGTTCTAAAATGTATCAAAGGACAAAGCATCCCATAACACAAAGTTATGTTATGGTCTGCTCTAAATTAACACAAATGACAGCAGTCATACAAGAATGTTTGTATCTGTGCGCAAGTACTGCACTGTAAATAAATAAACATTTAAAAGTAAAACCTACTTGTGCCCCTATTTTTTTTGTGTGCTCCTAGAAAAAAAAGTTAGTGTAGAGCCCTTGGGCCACGGTGGGCGGGGTTCGCGCGCGGGCCACGGTGGGCCAAATTTTTTGCCAGCCTTGTATTGAGGTAAACATATGGAGCATGGAAACCCTCATATCTATCATGCTTATGCAGTGTCTAAAAACTGTTAGAGCGCACTTTTGTTATGTTTGCATAATGACAATTAAAAAATTGTCACATCAGTGTTTCCAGTCACATTTGAGTTTTCCCATGTTGGTGAAATCAGACTCAGGACCCCCTTCAACTGAATTGCGCCATTCCCACTTTTTGTTTCCAGGACCGTCGATCATCCCACAGATGGTATCATCGTCAAAGCTGCAGCTGTCCACAAAGGTTGAAGTTGTGGCTGTGGGGAGGAAATAGTTTTAGATTAAGTCATGTGTTATACTGTATAAGCCCAAAATACCTTTGATAATCAGCATGTTATGTTTTAATGTGAAGTAAATACAAAGTTGATGCCTTAAGTGATAAATATGAGGAATTCATTTGGGATCAGTCAAGCCATCAATCACAAATTAACCCCTTACTGTCGTCATTTAACATTTACTTTTGTTATCTACTTTTATCTAAATCCCAGTGTTAAGGGGTTAAAGCTTTTATTTTCCCTGAATTGACAGTGAAAAAAATATGATAATCACGTAAATTACACTAATTTTGACACATGGCAGCCAGTATGAGGTAAAACAAATCTGTCTGTCTGTCTCTGTTTTTCTGTCTCTGTCTGTCTCTGTCCGCCTGTCTCTGTCTTTCCATCTGTCTGTCCGTACTATGTTATATTTTATACTAAACATATCAAGGTGAGACTTGGCTGAGTTTGGTAAGGTCCCCAGCACTGAAGCCCATTTCCTGACCAATCACGTCAACATAGTGGGGATTCTTGGGGAGGATGGTGACCTCATTGTCATAGTTGAAGGACGTCTTATCATAGTGCATCACAGACATGTAATCATAGGGAACGCCCAGAGCACTGGTCACTGTGTCATTTTCACGTTCAAAGTTATACACGTTTTCTGAGAAGGACAACATAGAAATGTTCAGAATATGGAAAAATGTCAATGTATTCATTCACAAGCTCAAAGTGACATAAAGTTTACAGTGGACATAATTTAGCCAAGACATACCGGGGTCAATATTTTCCCATATTATGTCAATGTAGTCATCACGGTCAGACCTGGACTGTTCATGCCAAAAACCAAGAGCATGTAGGAACTCATGCTCAACTGTGCTTATGTCTTCACAACCCACACCGATGGACAGGATCTGCATCCCCTCACGTTGGTTACCAACAGAAGAATAGCATCTAAAGAAGGAGAAAAGGCGATGCACTTTAAAATCAAATTTAAAATGGCATCTCTGGACAGCATTTAAAAAAAAAAAAAAGAAGCAAAGAACAAATCAAAAAGTAGACGTATTTCTGTTCGAGGGATTAAAGCAGTCTAAAACTATTTAAACCTTTCAACTATTCATAAATATAGATATATATAAATGGGTTCAACTGGATCCACTGTTGCTGGAGGACTCGAAAGTTGTGGAAGAAATTCACAAAATAGAGAGAATAACATTGAGGCTGAAGCCACAACCTGAACTTTTTTTTTATCAGGAAGCATAGAGACATTAGTTACAATTAGCAACAAACCCCCCCCCCCCAAAAAAAACTCCGTGTTTTAGCTAAAATGTATGATATGTGTGATCGATCCAATTCCATCTCTCCAAGATGAATGTGACTACTATTAATTAGGGCATCAACAGACACGTCGACTCCTATAGCAAAAGTCGACTTCAATTTGGAGGAGTCGACAAGTCACATGTCATTCTTTCTGACAGACACACGTCGCATGTGTGTCTGTCACTCTCTTTTACTTCACCTTACCTCGCCATCTGAAGAGGCATTCGTTAGCGAATCTGCGTGATACAAGCAGCATCCGCGAGCTAACCTGACATCAGCAGCCACGCAGACAACACGCTCCTTTTTTCCAAACATGATGTGGACAGTGTGGTGTGCATCTTGGCTGCTGACTTAAACCTTTTGTTCTTAATATAAAAAGTGAATCTTAAAGTTCAGCTCTGCTTCACTCATTTGTGAATGGAACATTTCACTGCAGAGTATGTTATGTCTTGCTTTAAATAAAACTTGCAATGTTTTACATTTAATTATGCCAAAGAGCTTCAATGTATTTAACTGTACAAAGAGAGAGTTTGTGTGTTCCTGATACCCCACATTGCCCACAATTCTTATTGCCCTCTTTTGCAGGACAACCATTGGTTGTAGGTTACTAATATGCGTTTCCCCAGATGTCACTGCAATAACAAAAATATGGCAAAACCATTGTGCAATACAAAATGTACAATGCCCTTTGATTTAAAATGTGTCTTACTTTTCCCATAATGGCAACACTTCTTGCCAGTTTTGCTCTTGCGTATGCAATATGAGGCTACTTTTTCTATATTTACGTTGTCTATTCTGACAGTTGCCTGTGAATCAATTTTACGTTTGCCAAAAAACTTGATTTTTGTTTTATTAAAATTTTATGACAATTTGTTTCTGTCAAACCACTGTTTTAGTTTAGTGTCATCAGCAAACAAAACAAATTTCAACAACTCAGAAACCTTGTATATATCATTAATGTACAGTATGAACAGCTTGTCCTAAAATAGAACCCTGGGGAACCCCACATGTAATGACCAACAGTGTAGATCTGTGTTAAAGCTGTCCCTCTGATACAATACCTTTCCATTTTGTTGTCTATAAAGATATACTTTTTTTTAATCAATGCAGTTTTCTAAAATATTTGAGAACTGGGAGCAACAAAATCTGTCTGTAATTTGTTAAGTTGTGTTTATCAGTTTTATACAGGGGAATTATTTTCACTCCCTTAAGTGGGCAGCACCAGTCAATGAACCACCTATGGGTACACAATGACCGAGACACACTTTGACAAGGGAATATGTTAAACAAGAGCAAAAATACATGAAAATAATTGTTCACTTTGCAAAGTGATTTTTTTATTGCAAAGTTATTTTTTTCCAAAAGTTTTCCATTTTGTGTTTAAATAATGGGGGGGGGGGGGGGGGGAGAGGAATCCCACCCATTTTGTTTTGTCCAATTGTGACCAGAAGCAAATTAGTTTAGTCTTATTTTTGGTTTTATTGAGAAATGATACACCAATCGAAAGCAAGCATTTTAATTTCATGAACAGAAGCAGTTAACTTTTAAATTCAATTATGAGCAATGAATTGGCTTTTTTCAGACAAGCTTTAGATTCATTCATGTTAGCAGCTGTCATACACAGGTCAACAGTACATTTAGTTAATGAGGGCTTGCCATTTACCCAATGATATTTGTTACAAGATGAGGCAAAGTTATCCATATAGAAAAAATTACAGCAAATATTTTCGTGAAATTCAAAGTTTGTTCAACTCCGAGAGAAAAAAAAACCCAATACTCATCACAATGATGCATTTGAGTTTAACGGTTAATATACAAGTTCTATTACAGTTTGTACAATTAACAGACAATAGTATATAAAAAAAAAAAAAAAAGCATTTTGTCTAAAATTTCTCAGGATACAACCTTCCCAATCATCCAGTAATTTAAAAATACACATGTTTATAGCATGGGGGGGGGGGGGGGGGTATATTCTGTGTTAATTAGAGTCCAGTGTTTGTCAGTAGAAATTACACTTCAAAAATGAGCCCATTCACCAACACCATTGCAGTCAGTCCTGGATCCTTTTTCCTCCTTTAATCCACATCAAAACTTCATAATCCAGTCAACCTTTTCCATGCAACATGTTCCATAAAGTATACAAACAATGACTTTATCGCATCAACTGAGGCATCAGTGGTGTGAAAGTATCTGTTTCAGCAACTGCACTCTTCACACAACATTGGTCAGGGAGGAACTGTACGATGTCCCACATATGGGTTTTAAAGAGTTCGTCAGTGACTCCCACTGAAACTGGCTTTACATGGAAGAACATGCTCATCAGTCACTGAAGATTAAGACTGGAATGCTGCTACCTGATTCCAAGACCAGAAGTTTGTTGTCCAGATGTTGCTGCATGCTGGCTCCAGCCTACAAGAACACAAACCAGTATTTTGTTACCAACTTTGTTTATTTTAATCTGTGACTGAGCCGATCACCTCTGCAACATATACTGTATGCCAACCCTTAACCATTCTGGGGTAGCCTAGCCATGCTAGCCCCATTCATTACATGTATAGGCATAGACAGGGGAGGGTGGGCTAAATAAGTTCTCAAATCCCTCTGTATGCAATAGGATGGTGCTACAACCAATCCGCGTAATCTTTACGAGTGAAATAGTTAGCGTACTGGAAAGTTCACAGAGGAGTCCGGAGATTGTTAGGAATGACTAAAAATGATGGATTATGGAGCTTTCACTCGTCCCTTCTGTAAAAATTGTTTAAAGATGGCTGATGTTTTCTCACATTCACTCCGAATCGTTTGGTACGCCCGCTCTTTGGCTAAATCACTGAAGTATTAAGTCGGTTTTGTTTGTTTGTTTGAGTTTATTTGAGCAGATTACATATCTTGTAACAGTACAAGTTATAGTGATTTTATAATGACATCTCAAAAGGAGTAGGCTGAAGCAGAGTTGCTTATTTTTGCCTACCCCCATTCCATAGTCACAACCCATACAGTCATACTTAAACAAAAAAAAATATACACGAAAAAAATAACTTATTTGAAATGCATGGTTCCAGTCACAAATGTTCCTTGATCCGATTGATTCATTGCTCTCATCTCTCTTCATTTTAAACAATTAACAAGAGTGTATGCTTTAAATTACACAAACTTCCCACTCTGAAAATCATCACAATGAGCATATGTGTTTTGGTTCTCTATAATTATATATTATTTATCAATTTTTTTTATTTTTTTTTTCCGATATTTGATGGTTCAAGTTTACATAATGTAATTTGAACACTTGAACACCCTTTCTTTTTTTCTTTTTTTTCCCTCTCCCCTCCCCTCCTTTTAAATTTCCTTTACGTCAATACAATAACCATTTTTTTCTCCTTCTTTGCATGATGGAGATATGATGTTTGTTTGCCTTACTTTGTGCAGTGCATTAAAAGCGGGGTATTTTAGGCCAGTTGACAGAGGGTAATAGCCCCCAGTCAGCCCGCCGTTACCCTGATTCCCTAACTAGCTGCTTTGCTGTCAGTTTGGTGTCATTCACTGTGTGGTGTATAAATGTCAAGACATTTTTGAACAGCAGATTGGGGGGGGTGACTCCTCCAACTGCCGTCCCTTGTCTTTTCTGATGTTTTTTAAATGGAAACTGTAAAGACAAAGGAACATGATATTGAGGTCATCGTTTTCAGATTTGCCAATTTTTGTGATTTGATTGTACTGGACATAAACACTCGGGTGATGATTTCAAAGAACAACAACAACATAATAATAATAATAATAATAATAATAATAATAATAATAATAATAATAATAAATTAATGAAAATATATCCATTGACATATCAGTCATGTCTAAACATTATGGTGTTAAATGAACAGCATCTTTAAAGATCTTTTTCAAGACAACAAGAAATGCTACAATTCATTGTCATACCTTTTCAACAATAACGCCTTAACAGTTTTCTTAAAAATGTGAATGGACTTGGATGTTTTAGCTTCACTATGGAGATTGTTCCATAAATTTACCCCGTGAATTGAAATGCATCTTTCTTTTATCCTGGTTCTAAACTGTGGCTTGACAAATATTTCCACTCCTCTTAATTCATGCGTACTCTCTCTCTTTTTGAAATGATTTTGTAGACTGACTGGTAATGTTTTTTGGTGAGCATAGTACATTATTTTGAGAAGGCTGAGTTCTGCCAATTCAGTGAATTTTAGTGTTTCTAATTGTTTGAATACTGAATTTGTATGAGCTCTGAATCCACTTCCATTGACTACTCGAATGGCTCTTTTCTGTAAAAGGAAAAGTGGTTCAATGTAGGTTTTGCAAGCATTTCCCCAAACTTCAATACAGTAGGTAAGATATGGAACAATCAATGAGTTATACAGTAAAAATAAAGCACTCTTATTTAGAGATTCTTTAACTTTGTGTAATACAGCAACAGTTTGAGATACTTTAGTTTTAACGTGGTCTATGTGAGATTTCCATGTTAAATTTTCATCAATCATAATCCCCAAAAACTTAATTTCATGAGTCCTTTTAATCTCTGATCCCTGTACTGACAAGTTCACATCAATATCATTATTTTTACAACTAAAAATCATATATTTTGTTTTACTAATATTCAATGATAATTTGTTTGCATGAAACCACATTATAATTTTTTGAAACTCATTTTGAACAGTTTGTAAGACGGTATTTAAATTTTTTCCAGAATAGAATAAGGTAGTGTCGTCTGCAAACAAGATACATTTCAGTAAATTGGAAACAGACACAATGTCATTTATGTACAGATTAAAAAGTACTGGTCCAAGAACTGAGCCTTGAGGAACACCACAAGTTATTCTCTTCTTATGAGATTGCACGTTATTGATTTCAACAAATTGATTTCTGTTATGTAAATAGCTTGTAACCCATCTATGTGCTACACCTCTGATACCATATATATGTAATTTTTGTAATAATATTCTGTGATCTAGAGTGTCAAAAGCCTTTTGGAGGTCTACAAATACACTAACAAGAAAATATTTATTATCCATTGCATGAGTAATTTCTTCAGCAAACTCCATGATTGCGGTTGCAGTTGAATGCTTTGATCTAAAACCATATTGGCAGTTACTCAGAATGGCATGTCTCTCAATAAAATTATGTAATCGATTTACAAATATTTTTTCTAGAATCTTAGAAAACTGAGGCAATAGTGATATAGGTCTGTAGTTGGAGACATCGTTTTTATTTGCTTTTTTAAAAAGGGGAATAACTTTAGCTACTTTCATTTGGTCGGGAAATTCCCCAGTTGTAAGTGACAAGTTGCAGATATGTAAAAAGGGTTCAACAATAACATCTATGGTTTGTTTTATTAGAGTCATATTCAAATCTAAATAATCATTGGATGTCTTATTTGGAAACTTTTGTACAATAGACAAGATCTCACTGGCTTGAACGGCCTTTAAAAAAATACTGTTTATATTATTTGGTATTATTCCTTCATCAATATTTTGAGTTGGGATGTTTTGTGCGAGGCGTGGTCCAATATCAATAAAGAAATCATTAAATTCATTTGCAATTTCCTTCTTCCCATATATATTAACATTGTTCTTTGTAATATAGTTAGGTATATTAGATTTTAGTTTTCCTTTGTGTAAAACGGAGTTTATCACTTCCCATGTGCTTTTAGTACTGTTTTTACTTTTATCTAATAACATGGTGTAATGATCCCTTTTTTGTCTTCTTATGATTGATACTAGTTTATTTTTGTAATTTTTGTACCTTTCCTCAGCGTCTTTAGTTCTAAGTTTGAGGAACAATTTGTACAAATAATTTTTCTTTTTACATGCATTGATCAAACCTTTTGTCAACCATTGGGAGTTTGGGTTATTTTTCTTTTTGACACGAGACCAAATTTCCCTTTTTTTACAGTTTTTATCGTATAATTTAAGAAATGTTTCTATAAAATAGTTGTATGCTGTGTTTAAATCATTTGTATATACCTGATCCCAGGCTTGTCTTCTAAGATCTTCCCTGAAGGCCTCTATAGCCTTAGCTGATCTGTCTCTTATTGTAATTAAACATTTTTCTTGCACAGTATTTAAACACAGGTCTTCATACAATACAAAAACTGGGAGATGATCACTTAAGTCTGTTGTGAAAATTCCACTAATTATTCCACCATGAGTGTTTGTATATATGTTGTCAATGACTGTAGCACTATGCAAAGTTATCCTAGTTGGGTTTGTGATCATTGGGCATAGTCCTACCGTTTGCATGTGGTTCTTAAAGTCGTTTGTTGTTTCTGGGTTTCCAATATTAATGTTGAAATCGCCACATAAAAAGATTGGCTTTTTACTGTTGTCGAACATCTCAATAATTTTTTCTGTAAACAATTTAATATTACAACCAGGAGGTCTATATATACTGCTGATTAAAATATTCTTACGTTTGTCCATAATTATTTCAACAGTTAGTATTTCAAGTAGATCAGGTATAATTATAGTTTTTTGCTCAACAATTTTACAGTTTAAGTTCGCGTCTATGTAGAGGGCGACGCCCCCTCCTCTTTTTCCAATCCTATTTAGAGAAAACATGTTGTAGCCTTCAATATTTACTGTGTTATTGTCCGTGTTCTTTAGCCAGGTTTCTGTTATTGCAATAACTTTAAAGTTTTTTTTCAGGGTACAAAGAAAATCTATAATTTTTTCAAATTTACGATTTAGACTTTGACTGTTTAAATGTAAGATGGATAAAGCTTGATCTGATATCTTTTCTGCTTGAATGTTGAATTGCTGCGGAGTAAAATAATTGCTTTGTCCAGGTGTAAGAATATCACATGCAACATTGTTATCTAGTTCGTAAATTTTATCATTGGTGTTGACAGACATGATGGTATAAGTATAGAATATGGATAGAGGTATAGAATAATAGATGCAGTTCTATTAGAATTTATCCAGATCATCCAAGTTTCTCACCACTAACACTCTGGCTTCTTCTGGCGTTCCGTTTAGTTTAATAAATATTTTACAATTTGATACCCAGGTCTGTTGAATTTTTCCTTGTTTTTTAAGTTGTCTTGCTTTTCTAGCTATGTCTGCATTTCTTTTTGTTAAGTATTCATTTATATAAACATCAGTACCTCTAAGTTTGCGTCCTTGTTTCAAGAGTGAATTCTTTTTTTTCCGGTTTATGAATCTCAAAATGACAGCAGGTGGCCTCTGGTTTCTTGCAGGGAGTGGATGGCACGCTTCTATGTCTTGTAGATCGAATTCAACCCCTTTGCTCTCAAAGTAGGCTGCAACTTGTTGCTCCACTGACAGCACGTCCAGCTCGCTCTCTTCGCCGTTGCTGGTGCCCCTGGACACCGCTTGCGCGTAGGAGCGTGGCCTGACATTAATGCCAGCGACTACCACCTCATTTATTCGGCTGTATTGTTCCAATTCGTCCACTCTCTGCTCAAGCTGGGTGATGCGTTGGTCTTTCTCAGCGTTTTGGAGGCGCAGTTGTTTAACCTCCTCAAGCAGCATAAGGAGTTTCTCCTGCTGCGTTCTGACAGCTGTCACATCCTCGCTTAAGGAGTTAAGATATGTTTTTATTTCTTCGAGCTCCTCCTGTGTCGGGGCTTTCTTGGGCGGCATTTTGCGGAAAATGAGGAGAGGAAGAAAAAAAAAAAAAAAAAAAAAAAAAAAGTTTTTGTTTTGCTTGACAGCTAAACCTAGCTAGCCTAAAGTGTTAGCATGTAGTTCGCTTATAGTACACAACCAGAAAATCTCGTCTGTGCTCTGTCCGATTGCCCTCAAAGTAATCTGACAGGATCGGAATGTGTTGGAAAGCGGGTTCGATTTCAGAAAACAAGATTAAAGGTTCATAATTCCTTAAAAAAAGCATTTATATGGTAGAGAAATCAACACGGAAAAACACGGTGATGAACACGGAAACGGAAAACCTTTCATGGAAATCAATTCAATTACATTGACCGTAACTGGATTGCACATGGGATGTGCTGCCGCTAGATAGATCTAGCACATCTAGGCTAATTCTGGGGCAACTTAGCTTAGAGCGTTGAGTCATCCTTGCAGCCAGAATTAAAAAAAAAAAAAGGAAGTTAGTAAAATATTTTAACATCTACAAAAATATAGTAAAAAGTTAAGTAAATCTATATCAAATAAAAATTGCAGGATGTGCAGTGTGACTGTTGAAACAGTCAATCCTGAAATATATAATATAATATAAATATATAATATATTGTGCAGCTGTAACTGCAGTTTATATTGTCAGTAGTGTGTGTTTGTATGGATGAGTGAAAGTGATGGATGTGTAAAGGAAATAAAGTGGTGTAGTGAGGAGAGTGCCACCTTCTGCTGCTGGATCCATCTCTATTAAAGGAAAGATGAGGAAGAGAAATAAGGTGATAGACCCCCCCCCCGCCTGAACACCAACCTTCACTACAACAGCAAGAAATGAAGTAGAGACTGAGGTGCAGTGAGTGAAGAACTACACATGGAAACGTGCTAGAGGATCTAAGGCCCTGACACAAGAGGGGATCCAGACCCCCCCCATGCATAACCCACCCCTACTTCCCCATGTGCATAACTACACCTACTCCAACTAAAGAAGACTACATGAACGCTCCACACCATGGCCCTGTGGCCAAATGAAAGACAGACAATCCCAAACACACAAAAAAAAAAACAACCTAATGCTATAAGTAAAAGAGGACAATACTGGGTTTAATCCCAGGTAGGACAGGGAGAGGTCAAGATGAGAGCAAGAAAGACAGAATGTCCCAAGAGAGACATTTACAATATTAACATGATCTATTCACTTTGAGCTACAAGTGAAATTATTTATTTTTTTAAACAGGACTGTAAAACTACAGACCAAGTTTAAGGGGAAAAAAAAGGCAGTTATTTATGGTATGAAGTATTTATTTTACAAGTTCATCACAAACGTTGATAAGACCAATACTATATACCACCAATACTGTTCATGAACAATTACAACAGGAGTAAAAAAGAAAAACATTCACAATATGAAAGACACCAGTCAGGGGTTGAACATGTTTATTGATTTAATTACAGAAAAAAGAAAGGGTTAGTTTTATAAAATTGAAATTTGATTAAACTATGAAGGTTATTTTATTAAGTTACGAAGGTCATTTTATTAAACTATGAAGGTGTAAAAGTCACACCCGACGGAAGACAAATACGTATTGACGACAATCCAGTCACACTGGAAACTGAACCCGATCACATAAACCGATGTGAATATGTCAACCACGGCGAGTCAGTTACTGTACATGTGTAAATATTCTGACAGTGGAAAATAAACTAGAAAGTAAAAAGGAAGAAAGAAGAAACATGTTTACTTAAGTGTGTAGATGAATATGAAGCTCTAAAAAAAAAAAAAAAAAAAAAACTGAACCAACACAATGATGACACAAAACTTAAAACCATTTAACCAGATTAACAAATCGACCACTGAAACCACATGTATGTGGACAAACCCAGCAACTATACATCCTATCTATTCTATTAGTGAACACATACAGAGGTCATGGCACAGCAGCCAATAAACTCTGCATACCCGATTCAATCGTAACCAAGCCGTTCATTTTTGACAGTCATGAAAATAACAGTTTAATATTGTCATGACAACAGATTTTTGGTATTCTCATCATGAGACGAGTTTATTTTTCTGTTTAATGTTGTCATGACAGATTTTGTTTAGTCCAAGTTTAACACCATGCATATGTATAGGTGAATAAACATGCATTTATTGTCAGTTTAGTTTTGGTGTAATACCCTGAAAAAAAAAATATATATATATTTTTGACTGTCATGCAATCAAAAGTTTTTATTTTTGAAATGCATTTAATAAAAATGGTTCAATAACCATCTGACGAATGAACATGCGGAGATGAAAAAAAACAGCACTTAACTTATATCAAGATCAATTCCACCTGATTCTAACTAAACCTGACAATAAAATGATCACATAGGAACACAGTAATCTAACAATCTGAGCTTCATACACATCTTTTGAATGTTGTACATGTGAAGGTGTGTTGGCACGGCAGCCATGAATAAAGTCAAACCTCATGTTTTTGTTTTAATCTACAGAGCGGTGTGTGGTCGCTCGTGTCAGAGGATAGAACAGCCCCCACCAGTGAAAGTGATGGAATGTCACCACACAAGACTATATTAGGCTAAAGATGGAACCAATATCTAATCTAACCACAGAAAACCCAACAGTCATGAGAGTTTCTGTTTCTACCAAGAACAAACTAAGCTTCAGTATGTGAATGTAGGCACAGCGGCCAGTGCACCTGCAAAAGAAATACATGGAAAAGACACTTTCATGGAAAATATATGGCAAACCAGCCCAGAACCTGCATAAAATTCCAGCAAATGGACTGAAATAGTCCGCACTAAACTAGCTTTTTCTACACACCCGGGTCCAGAGTGGGGACCCCAAGCACCAACGACCACCACCATCATCCCAGTTAACTATAACCAGCTCCTTACTATGAGATGAACAGCAATGACTTGACCACGGAGAGTTCAGCGTTGTCTGAAAGTTAAAAAAAAGAAAGAATTTAACACTTTATCCACATATTAATCCTCTTTATACATTTTGGTCTTCACATTAACCATTTAACTTAACATAATAATAGTAAATGAACAGAGACAAACAGAACAAATTAGCATGAACATTTTTACTTTGTTCCAGTAGCATTAGCTTTTTGACACATTTATCTCTATAAACAAAAACAAAACAACTCAGCAGGAATAGTCGGCATGGGGAGGTTAAGGCACGCCCTTACACTTCTGGTATATAGGTACTTAGCTCGCAAAAATATTGGCTGTGCCCAAAATCACTCACTACACAGAGAAATATATGTACTGCACTACAAAGTGAACTTAATTGAAGACGTTCAGACACTACTGCGGCGCCGACTGTACATTTTGTGAATCTGAAATTGAATCATTGGAACACTTTTTTTTTAGTGTTTATATGTCAAAACCTGGAGATGCTTTCAAAATTGATACCTGAAAATGATTCAAATTCACCTAATCAAGTTATGATGTCATTAAATTTGGCATTTTACTGGAGGATAGAAAAAGGGAAAATGTATACAATACCATAGTTATTCTGGCCCAACAACCTATACACAAAAGCCGTTTTATGAAAATGAGACCGTTGTTTTGAATTTACATGAATGAACTAGAAAACTTATGGCAGTTATAGAATTGATTACATCCAATGCTTTTTTAAAACTTAGACTGACCTCAAATTTTATTTATTTTTTATGTGCATTTTCATTTATTTTTTTCTTTGAGATTGTATTTTTTTTCTGTTTAATATAGGAAATGCTCCTTAGTCTGAAATGTTGGAATTTTTTTCATGAATGTAACTGACGACTTTGGTTCTGAATAAAACCCATTAAAAACACTGCTGTTTAAATGAGTCATCACCGTCGAACAATTAAAACCTAACAGTATCGTCTCTCAAACATTTTAAATAATTTAAAGATGTTTTTGTATTACCGTCTGTGCAATAAAATAAATGAATAAACTGTTCACAACTGTTTTACTGTTAACAACTCTTGTCTCGCGCCTGTCATCCAACAAGCAGAGTGAACATTTACTGTTACTGAACAGCTGTGGTTCTGCCGGTATGACGTCCAATATCAATCTGTCCGTGTTTCTTTTAATCACACAGCAACATTTATCCTGTGGCAGAATTTCTTGAGAAAAGATTCAAATTTGAGGTAGAGCAATGCTCCTTCTGCAATACTGTTGATAAAACACCGGATCATTTATTTTTTGAGTGTTCTTTAGTCTAATAGACATAATTGGATTTCACTAGAAATTAACAATGTACCATACTTTGAATTGCATCATATTTTTTACATGATGATTTGGAATCTTCCTTATCAGATATTTGATATAGTAGTTCTAGGTATGTTCACTGTGCAAAATGTAGAAACTGTAAGCCCTCTTTCCCTGGTTTTATTAGTGACTTCAAGAATTTTTCTCAGTGTCTCAAAAAATTGGCATCGAACAGAATTGCAAGAAAAATAGGGACATTGGAAGACTATTATTTTAACGATAACGCTTCCTTATGTATCTCTGCTCTGTGTTTAATTTAAAGTGCCTAATGTAAACGTTATTTATGCATTACTTAATGATGTATTTTAAGGTAGTTTATTTCACAAAACCCCCAGGTTTGTTTATTTTTATGTTAGATTTAATTTAGTTGTATTCATTATCCTCATTGAGAGACTGAAAACTAACGTTCAGGAAAGGTTTTTTTTTTTTTTTTATCTCTCCGTCCTTTTTTTCTCGATTCGTGCAATGCATGATGGGATATAGTGGTTTAGTGACCATCGATGCCCACTACAGTACAGTACACCCGTTTTTGATGAGTCAAACGTGACGTTAGATTTTCTGTGGTAAGAGGCTACATGCGTCGCGTTAGTGACGTCACTCTGCTCATCTGTTGTGTGAAGTCTGGTGACGTCATATATGCGCCGTAGGCCAAATTAGCGGGCTTTACTAGCAAACGAAATCAGCCGTTGGTTAACAGAAGCAGTTGAAACGCACACCCACACTTATTTATTATGAGATAAACATAATTCAGGGCACATGACAAACCAGATGCTATTTTAACATTTTATTTCCCATTGAATATTTTTCCTATCTTAGCCCCCCCCATGAGCCTCGCGGGAAAGGGCGGAATTTAAGCTCCCCATGTGAGCTGCTACTTTGGGGGGGTCCTCTCCTGCGTGTGTACAGCACACAAACATAGAGGTCAGGTGAAAAACAAATCAAAATCAGCCCAAAGGATAAGGCAAAACACATACCACCGAGCAGAAGAGGGTCAATCCAGCAGTCAAGTCCAATGTAGTACAGGTGTGGGGCAGACAACAGCAGAGTCCAAAAGCAGGCAAAAGGTCATGAAATGGAGATGTGCATAAACCAGAGACTAAACCAGAATCCCAAAACCAAGAGACAAAACAGGGTCAAAGCCAGCAACTCAAGACAAGTTCTCTAAGTTCACTATCAATGTAATATAACACACTCACATTTTCCTGTGAGAAACAAGAGGTATTAATAGGGGAAATAACAGGTGAGTTGATTACAGGGGGCGGAGACAACACCTGTGACAGGAAGCACAGTTGGAAATCAAGAACATGAACCCACTTAACAAAATAAAAGACCCAGAATCACATACAGAAAAATAAGATAGTTATATATAATATGGTTGAGCTGACTCATATTAAAATATGAATTCAATTCATGTTTTAATATTCAATATGAATAATCATATTCAATATGAATACCTGACATCAATCACAAACACATTTGTGAACATTGTACACTTATACTATGCTGATAACTCTCATTCATGTATTTAATATAATGTTACATTAAAACAGGTTTAATTTGATATCAATTACACATGTATGATGTTGGTATTCATATTAAAATAGTTATAAAACCTATTATTTTGCCTTCTACAAATCTGTGACCAATTTGAGTTGATAGAAAGTATTCATAGCTTTCATTTGGTATAATACAAGATATAGTTTAAGCTTCTTGTCTTGACATATTAGCTAAAAAAAAACAGATCAGTGAAAACAGCATTTAGGGTACCATTAGTTTTTACGCCATAACATGGACTGCATCCCTACATTTTAAATGTTACCATTGATATTTGTGTTCAGTCGATCCAGACCTTTCAGCGGCATGGTACCCCCTGTTGGCCCTCAGCCTACAGGAAAACATTACATGAAAGGCATAAGGCACACACAATACCAGAAGGCAGAGTTATTTCTGAGGTAAAAAAGGTGAAATAAATATAAAAAATAAAAAATAGTAAAATAAAATAAATAAATAATAATAATGTGTATATGTGCAGGTGAAACTGTGAAACAAAACAAGGCCACAGCTCATTTATTTCTGTATATGGCCTTCCAGTATTACATACAGTATAAAAAAATGCCTATTTAATCTGTGACCTATTGTTTATTTCTGTATATGCCCTGATGAATGCCCTTGGCAAGTAGGCTGATGTGTTTTTATCTTTTGCATTATTTTATTAAATACTTTTTTAATATATATTTTTAAAATCTCAGAGTTCCTCTCCTTTTTCTTCATCTTCTGGACTTATATTTATCACACTTTTTTTTTCAAATAATTAAGACTTTTCTACTTTTACCAGATTATTTTTCCATTGTAGATACATAATCTATTTTTGTATTATAATTTTCATGTTTTTATTTTTAAATATGTGCACTGAAGAAGATACTTAAATCTTATTGTACATTTGTTTGTATGACAATAAAAGCTATCTATCTATCTATCTATCTATCTATCTATCTATCTATCTATCTATCTATCTATCTATCTATCTATCTATCTATCTATCTATCTATCTATCTATCTATCTAACTATCTATCAAGACTGCACAAGATTAAAAAAACTGATATTGTGATTTAAAAAATATTAATGAAAGACAAATTAATTGAAAAAAAAAATTAAAAAAATACAAATAAATAAAAAAATAATAAAAATAATTGCAGGAACCTGCCATGTGACTATTGCACACACGTACACTGCGATGTCGATGCTCAAACAATATATGTGCAGCTCTACTGTCTGTCTGTCTATATATCAACTCTGACCGTTTACATTTGTAGTCAAAATTGACTGTATCTTGGTGATTTTGTTGATTTACCTCTGAATAGAAACAGACACTGAGCACTAAAACTGAAAAATCAGAAAACTTTTATTGACTTAAGTAAAAGAAGAGTCGATGTAATGGGGAGAAAAAAAATACATAGCAAAAAGTAAAGAGAATACAATACTGAAACAATGACACCATCAAACATCTCATTCATTTGCCTTGAATTGAACTGAACAGTCTGAAAACACACCTGAACAACAACTGGATTCACTTATTCATATGTAGATTCCAAATACACTCCCTGTTGTATAAAACAAGGACAGAAGGTGGTGTTATATTAAGGCGACCAGGAGCAGAACAGATCGACCCACACAAAACACAATCCATTAGTGTTCCAACTCACAGCCTTGGCAGATTGTACTAGAACTTTAATGTACTTTAGTTTCCATTTTGTGAACTGTGGGGGGTAAAAAATAAAGTCATTTGGCAGTTGTTTCAACCTTCCTGACCCACATCTTCTCTGCCTTTTTCTTCTTAAAAAATCCCTTCATCATCATTATCATACAGTTAAAGACAAAAGAGAATTGAAAACAGTCAAGATATGACTCTAATTACTGTACAATAAAAATACTTTGATGATATTTTAATGCTTGAGACCAGTCAAGCCTTAATGTAAAACATTATTATTAATTATTTTTATTTAATTTTTTTTTACACATATTGGTCACACTTTGTCATTTCTATTTGAGCACCAAACTTCGGTTTGTAAAGAACAGACTGTACATTTACAATACTGCTGATCATTGCACAAATCACCGCTAGATGTTGATTTTTCTTCTGCCTGGTCGGACATCTGGCCCAGATGTGCAAGGCAAAGTCACATTTCACAATTCCAATCTTTTGGGTATGTGAGCATGATAAAGTTCTTTCTTTTTTTTTGTCCTTTTTTTTTTTTTTTTTTAAACATTTTCTTTACATCTTTCAAGTCTGGGGTATCATCTTAACATTGTTTTTTTTCAGAGTATAAAAAACATGGCTATTAAAGTAAAAAAAACATAAGACTAATAAAACGCTCCATGGGATTATTCCCCTTCCTTTAGAATGTGCAAACCACAAACCTGACCTTAAAAGTCACTGCAGTAATAGAAAACATATCTATGGCACTAAAACTAACATGTGTGTCGCGATTAGAACTAACAGCATCTCTGTTGAGCCGCATTTTGTAATAAACATCCAAAATGTAATAATTTTTTCCTTTCATTTTGTAATAAACTGCCCCAACTCAACTTGTCATAAATGTTGCTGCATTATGTAATACATTATTCCATTTTTGCAGCAGAAGGTGCTTTGGTGGTGTAGCATTAAAACTTTTAAGGAGCTTTTTGGGAAACATTCCAAGTGGTTTATGTCTTGGCTGGTAGTTAGACATATTAGACAATATGGACAATTTGAAATTATGGATATATTTTGGAAATAGAAATGTTGTTGTTTGTTTAGCCTTTTGAGGCAATTTCATATTTGTTTAAAATGAATTGCCTCTGTAAACAAGCAGAAGACACTTACATTGTTTAAGGTAGAACTTATATACATTGGTTCATTACTATTTTAAATTGGACACAAGCCTGCATTTATTGTTGTTGATATTTATAACTATTCTTGATGTGGTTTTGGTATCCAATAAAAAAAAAAAAGCTGGAATTTACAGTATATTCTCTGTTAATGCAACCTTTGAATAGTGCACTGATAGTAATTGCTAAGTACTGCTACTAAGCTAATACAGTGATACCAATAATAAACCTAGCTTTTACAAATACTTTAAAGTAAAATAAAATACAGTACAATTAACAAACAAACAAACTATGCTGTAAAATTGTTATTACGTAATGCACCATGTTATAAAATTTTGTAGAGAATAAAAAAAATTGCAATAATAATCTCAAAATGTAATAACATATTACACAACGCAGCCAAATTTATTACAAAATGCGTTGGGGCAGTTTATTACAAAATGTGACTTTACTACAAAATGAAATGAAAAAGCTACAACATTTTGGACGTTTATTACAAAATGCGGCTCAACATCTCTATACTTGGCAAAGGCATCTCCTGTAGTAATTTTTCTCGTACTTGAAACCCCATATTTAGTTCCCGAAACCCCCCCGGTGGGTTCCTGTGCAGTCTGTGTGTACTTTTTAATCCACCGTTGGGGAAAGACAAGACTATGGATATGATGAACGTTGACTATATTCTCCTTTGGCATTAGATTTTTTTATTCTTTTATCTATTTTTCAGAGATGCCAACAGGGCCTACGTCTGCGGTTGCGTACAGTATATTAAGCACTTTGCATATAACATCGAGGCACCGTATTATAGAAGGCATGGGTGTGTAACGTACATGTACGGCTGCTAAAGCGAATCGCCTACGAATCCACATGGGCCGCGACTAATATAGCACGAAAAGCAGATAACGTCTTCTGTTACTGAAATATTTAGACTAACCCCCCAAAAAAGTAAACATTGCAAGACCAGACAAGGTATGTTGTGTTGTTGCTGGTACATTTAGGTAGAATATCCTCGTCAAAATTAAACATAGCAAACTGTGTTAAGTACAAAAGGTACCTATAAATAATAATAATATAATAATAATAATACAAATAATAATAAAAAAAATGCTAATTAGACACGATGTAAAGCTTTGTAGTAAAAGTCTTTGGAAATAAACATCAGATAAAAGGTAATAAGGCCTTTATAAGATAGTTAATAACATTACTAAACCTTTGGATTTTTTTGTTGTTGTTATTGCTTTTTAATTAATTGTTAATGTACTCCTAGTTAACTGCGCAGTTTTAGTTTTTGACCCTTTAGGCACCCAAATTTTTAATTTAAATTTTTTTATATTCAATTTTGACAAACAAGATTTCAAAACGTGTCCATGTGTTGCAATATTGCATCTTTGGGGCTTAAAGGGTTAATCACAGACCCCTTTTTTAAAACTTTGCTTTCTTTTCTTTGAGCTGATAGATTTTAAATGTCCTTCTAATGAAGTTCATGTTGATTTTTATTCACTACTGTTCTACTGTACTTTTTTTTTTGCAGCTACTGCATCTAAAATGTCACAAATAAATAACACATCCATTAAGATACACATTATAAGTAATCACATGGTTAACCTTTACTAAATGAATAATTAAATATTAATCTTGCAGCAACAAAAAAACCTCAGTGGAGGTTTAATACAGTAATGGTTATAATGTGGAAGAAGATAAACTGAACTGTTAACAATAATCCTTAACCTCCTAAAGCTTTAATGATGTTACATTTCTAGTATCAATAAAGGCCCTATTACCCATTAACTAATGTAATTACACAAGGTTCCCACAGGTCATAGAATTTGTGGAATATCAGGGAATTTTCCATAAAGGCTTTTCCAGATAAGGAAAATCAGGGAATTTCATCATTTATTATATAAAATCAGGGAATGTCAGAAAATTCTTTCCCTGCAGCCCCAAACCAAATGTGTAGCATATACAGGCGTGTTTCCATTATTGGAACTTTTTTGGGGAGGTACTTTGACCGGGCCATGAGTTAGCCCGGTCCACTTGGGTGTTGTGTCTCCATTCAGCATGGCTCTGTAAGAACCTTGCGAAGACGTTATCATATCTCGTCAGTTGCTACGGTAATGTCCCTAATAAAAAGCACCAAAACAAAGCAGCAGCAGAAGAGGAAATTACAACCAGACTAGACATGGACTCTCTTCTTGTCCATTCTTCTTCTTTTCACTGTTCTTCTGCTTCGTCGTGTGGTAACCTTCCTTCAGCAGCTACTCCTGAGTTGTTTGTCGTGATCTGATGATGTCATTTGCGACAATTTATCTGTGCCACTTCTGCCCAGTGACTCTACCGGGCCACTCTCGAGTACCTACCCTCGAGCAGGAACACTGTTGGTTCCTGTAAAAGTTCTGGAAGGCAGCCCTGTCAGAATGTCCCGGTCAGTGGAAACACGCCCATACTGTGAAGTTCCTGTAAAATGTTCTGATAGTGGAAACACGCCTTATGTGTATGTTGTTTCTCTGTGTTTTTTATCTTATAAAAGCCTTTGCTTTAGAGTTGATGTAGTTGGACGTACAATAATGTATTCATTCAAGTCAATGTAGCTGTTATTAAAACAACTTATAATGAAGAGTACCTCTGTGGGTTTGTCATGTATAAACTAAAACCATGTGCTAAAATAATGAATTATTGTGAGTTTACACTACTATTGGCTGATTCATGCATATTAGGAGGTTGGCTCAAGGGGAGGACACTGGGATTGGTTTGACCCCTTAAAAGGCCCTTTTCTGCCTTTTGCCTCATTTGCTGCGTTTCAATTACCCTTCGAAATTCGTAAAATGTAACTAGTGCTATAAAAAACTGATAATGGAAACACCTGAATTAAAAAAAACACTCAAATATCAATAAAACTTATTTACGCTTTCATGAGGTGGTTTTTCTAGACGTTTCAATATTCTAATATATTCCAAAAGTGAAATGGAAACACTTTTTCTGCAATTATACATCAAAGGATGTGACGTACATGGTCACATGTTCACTTCTGTCGGAATGAAAATGGTGCGATACATATGGACAGAGGAGGAGACGGAGACTTTTCTCGAGATAATTTACGAGGAAAACCTAACTGTCATTTTCCACAGCAAACAGCAGAGAAATGCAGCATGCTATAAAGACATTGAAAAGGTCCATCTTCCAGCAGCGAAATCTTGCGGGATGATATTTACGATGCTCCTGCCTTGAACAGCTGTCAATGTTAAAAGCACAAATATAATTTGTCAAAATTTTTGAAATATTGCTATTGTTTTGCTAAACACGGTAATGGAAACGCAGCTAATGTTAAATTGAACATTTGTTTCGACAAAAAGTCCTTGAATTTCTACTTGTTGGTCAAGGGAAAAGTCAGGGAATTTTAGGTCTGACTTGGGGTGGGAACCCTGTTACAAAGCACTTCATACAAACACTTTAGTTTTTTTTTTCGAAGCTCCATTGTCGCCTTTATTCGATGACGGTGAACGTATTTTCATCTTACGGTTTCTTGCTCAGGTAGTTTGAAGGGATCCAGCTCTCGTTTTCTTCTCCTAGGTTTTTACAGAACCACCAGCCACTGCTGTTTTTCTCCAGCACCTCAAACACCGTACCCACCTTAAACCCAGACGTTTGTTCGTCCCCCTCAAAGTCCGCCACAGCCAAGTAAAGCTCATCCCTACTGGGCTCTCTGAGTAAAGGGGGCAGCTTGTCTTTGGGGGGTCCCGGCTTCTCGCTCTTCACTTGGGGCTTTGGAGGAATGGGGACTTTATTGACCTTTGGCTCGTCCTTCTCTTTGTTGGGCGGAATAAAGCCTTTGGGTTTAGGTGGTGGGGGTCTGCTGAGCTGGGGCGGTCCAATCTTGGGAGGGTCCTGGGCATCTTTCAGAACAGGTGGAGGTTTGAGCTCAGTCGGGCTAGAGGGGTCGGCCTTCTTAGGTGGTGGGGGTCTTCTTGGAGCCATGGCAGGTGGTCTCTGAGGGACTTCCTTGTGAGGCGGGACTGCTGGTTTTGCCGGTGGGGAGGAGCTCTCCTGGCTGTGACCGTTGATGTGTTTTGGGGGGAGCTTTGGTTCCTCACAGCTTTTGCCATTATTCAGAGTGGGGATGTGAATTGGGGGTGAACTGGGGGGTGAATTGGGACGGGGACTGTTTGCCACTGCTGGAGTACCGTTCTGATGGTTTGTGTCTGAGCTGGGATCTGCAGGTTTTGACGGCCTCAGCTTGCTCCGGAGGTTTGTGATGTCCAGTTTATTCTCTGCTGGAGGATCTGGTTTGGCAGCTGGAACAGGTTTAGGCTTGACCACAGGCTTGGCCTTCAGAAACACTGCAGGGGGCGTACTCTCTGGTTTGTCCTCTGGTAGCTCTGGTTTGGGTTTTGGCGGTTGTTTGGGTACAGGTTTCAGGTTAAACTTCTTCACCTCTTTGGCAGAGACCTTGTGGCCACATTCCAGACCCATCTCATTACGAAGGTGCAGGGCCTTGCTCTTGTCTTCTTTCTTGGCCTCGGGGGGTTTTTCTGGTTTGAAGGGGGCTGCCTTAGGCGTGACTAGTGGCATGATGACCCCTGGGGCTGGTGGTTTAGGGGGCAAAGGTTTAGAATGATCGGATCTGGGTTTCTCTGCTATTTCCAACTCAAAGCTCTTATGAATGGACTCCCTTCGAGGAGGCAGAGCTGGTTTCTCCTCCACTGGTGGGGCAGCTGGAGCTGGAGGTAGGGGTCCAGAGAAGCCCCCCTTGGGAGCATTGGCCTTCCAGTCTCTCAGCTTAGGTCGGGTGAAGGACTCTGGGGCTGCAGTGGGCTCATCTGGTAAAGGTTTGGACCAGTTGTCATCAGGTCCTGCGTTTGAAGAACCTCCGTCTTCCATCGTCAGTCGCTCCATCTCATTGGGCAACGGGGCAAGGAAGTTGGGTCGCAGGGCGTTACTGGTCTTCTTATACTTATCAATAAAGGTTGCAGGAGCCCAGCCCTCTTTGTCATCGATCTGGATGTACCACCAACCGCTCGCATTCTTCTCAATCACCTACAGGAACAGGAAATTACATTAGTTTTATTTAATTGATGATAATAAACACAGCTTCTATGCTGATTTAAGACTATCCTTGGTAAGATGTCAACTTTTACAGTGAAATAACTCTTTCTGTTTAATCCAACTATGGAAATGTTGTGTCTCACCTCCACTTTGACCCCGGCCTGGAAGCTGATACCATCAGGGATGGTGGTCTGGAAATCTGCTATGGTGTAAAACTCCTCTTCAACTTGAGGAGGAACTGGTGGTTTGGGGAGGCTTGTTCCACGTGGCTGCAGGAGGTGAGACAAAAACCAACAGGTCACATAGAGAAGTGGAAAATAAAAGCACTGAAACTAAAACCACAATAGTGGACACGTGTCTGATTGAACAGGTGCTTACAATGGTCAGATCTCTACGGGGAGGAGGTCTGTGTCTGGATCCCACTTCTGTGGAAGGAAAAGACAGTCACAAATAGATTATTCACGGTGCTGTGACAGAACACACAATATAATTCATTATTATCATCCCTGTCAGATATCAGGTGGAAACATTGGCCTGACGGTTTTTAGAAAGATTTAACTAATATGTGTTTGGGTCCACCCCCCCATAATTATATTCATTCAAATGAATTCAATCTGATAATAAGTCATAAAAATATATTATTATAAATATTAAACTCAACCAAATTGATGCATTTGTTGCTGCCTCCACCACTACCACCGCCAAAAAAACTTAAACTATTGACATTATTATTGCCCAGTCCCCTGAAGGGGGTGAGGGGTATTGTTTTTGAGTTTGTCTGTCTGTCTGCACATTTACACAAAAACCACTGGACCAATTTCCATTAATATTTCAGAAAAGGTGTGAGGTGGTCCTAAATAAATAAATAAATATCCAACATGCTGTCTTCAATTCTGAACAAACTCACACATTTTAAAAACAGAATATTAGGAAATGGATTCTGTTTAAAGTTATAAACACATGATCTTCCTGCAGTTATAATGAAGAGTCTTGGGCCTGTCGATGGCTTCACTTACTAATTTTGATGTTGTCGGAGAATATGGACAGCCTGTTTTCCTTCTGGTTGTCTTTGGCTGCGTTGTTTTGATGGCTCTGTCTGGAAAAACCATCCAGGTCGTTGGCGCTGGCGTGGGCGGCGGCGCCTGCTGAGTGCTTCTGGATCTGAATGTCCGCTTTCTTCAGGTATGAGGCTGGGGCCCAGCCCTCACGACCCTGGTACCTGAAACACAAACACACACGTGCAGCTGTTGACCTGTTCACAAATCAATTCAACTGTGAACATTTCAGAGCTGGGGTGTCAAACACATTTTCGTTCAGGGGCCACATTCAGTGCAATTTGATCTGAAGTGAAAGAACAGGGTGAGGTCAAATGTGTCACAGGTGGACATTCCATTACTTTTGGATTCAGGACTTGTGTACTATATGTAATTGTAAAGGTCTAAATCCCATCTTAAACATACTCAGTGGGCAAAATTTACTTCAAAATATTTTTATATGAAAAATAGAAAAAAAAAAGTTCAATCACAGATGGACAAAAAAGTGTATTTTTTTCCTCAAAAACTTCTCAAAAGTGATGTTCTATTGATATTTTTATTGTAAAATGTACTGTGTACGCCTTAAAGCCTTAATCATAAAACCTAATGGTTGGTGAGAGGTAATGTATATACTGGGTGTGATTTGCTGGGGGGGGGGATCACCCCCCTCTCTTGGACATCGGGTCCATTAGGGTCCACTCATTTTGCTGTGTAGCACACCACTGCAGAGGAAATGCGGGGGGGCACAAGCGACACCCAGGGGGAGGTCCTGCGAGGGGATCCTCCCAGCAGCCTCTCAGCAGTGGCTAACCCAGACCTGCTGATGTTGAATCCCTCAGGCGGACTGTGCGGACCCCACCCATTTACCACTCAATGGTTTCATGCTCTCTTGAACTCTCTTTTCAACTTTCCCTTCAGGTACTTGTTGACTATCGGTTTGGCGTCAGTATTTAGCCTTAGATGGAGTTTATCACCTGCTGCCGCATTCATAAACGACCCAAATCTGAGAAGACCAGAGCCCGGCGTGAGGACAACCAGGCAAGCGGTCTTCCCTACGCCACATTTCCCACACCCGCCTGTGGGACGGGGATCTGGTGCTGGGCTCCTCCCCCTTCGCTCGCCACTACTGAGGGAATTCTGGTTAGTTTCTTAGTAATATGTTTACAATTGGGAATGAGGGTCATAACATCTAATGCAAGCTTTTTTCTGTAAAAAAATAAAGCACCCCCCCCCCTCTGTTTTTTTTGGCTAAATAGCACAATTTATAAATTGCGTGATTTATGAATTGCTGCTCGTTGCTTTGTTTATTTTTTTTCCTTACCTGATCTTCCACCAGCCCTCCAAGTTCTTCTGAATCACCTCGACGATCATCCCCCTCTCTAGGTCGATCTCATCTTGGTCCCGGGCAGAGTACGGGTAAATCACTGAATACTTCTCCTCTAGTGTTGGAAAACAAGCAGAGCCGTTAAACGTAAGAACATGATGTGTGTTTTGATGAATGCGTAGATTGAGACAGAGGGAGCACAGGTCAAAGCTGGAGGGGAATAACAGCTTGGGTTCGCAGTAGCACGCTGACAGAACAAGGCTTTATTCTGGACATAAACTTTCCATCTGAACCTTTCCTCATATTATTAACATTATAGAAAAAAAACAGTGTAAAAGTTAATTCATTTGATATTGGAAATGTCAGCATCCAAACAACATGAACATATATCCAGCATTATTAAAATGAACAGGTTTGAGAGAACTTAAAGATTTTACTAAAACCATTGCAAAATAAAAATTCATATGACATCTAGAACTGCATTCATTTGACATGATCACATATTTTTTAATAAGGCAAGGCTTGAGCAGCATCTCGTGGAGTAAAAAGGTGTAAGGTAAACACAAAACGGACACACATCCTACACAAATATTTAACAAAACTGCAATAGAAATGCAGATGTTTGTATTATATTTAGGGTAACACTTTACTTGACTTGACATTACTTAACATCATGGAGCCTATCGGTGTTATCTCATCTGATGTCCGAAGGTAAGACAAAGTGAATGCAAAAAAACATGTGATACTATCTGGTCTGGATTCTGAGATATCACCACTGATGTGTTTTAGCTGTTGACCTTCACTGTGATCTTGACCTTTGACCTTTATAGCTCAAAATGTAATGGCTTCCTCCTTGATACATTATCAATCATCTCTGAAAGTTTCCGTCCATAACTTTAACAAACAAACGTGAGGTAAAACATAACATCCTTCACGTAGGTAACACATTAGCACTGGACTAGCCCATTGACTCAGATGTGATATCATGGTAAGAGATTTGAGAGGAAAAACGGCAGTTTTGCTTTGTGATTGTTGGACTTTTATTTTGAAAAGTCGTTGTTGTTCTGTCTTTTTAATGTGTTGTGAATTCACCTGTCAAGTAAAGTGTTACCATATTTAGTTCTACTATTACTGTAGCGTTACTTACAGAAATAGAGGATAGAAATACTGTGTACTAATACAATGGATCCACTATTGTTACTTTAATGCTGTTTTTTGTATCGCATATTAATACAAAATCTACCATTCACTTTGCATGCAAGGGTTTAATCATCATGCTTGGATGTTACATGCAACATACACTGCATGCACATACAGAGATGAACAAACATGCTGTGTATGCATGAGTGCACACACACACACACACACATACAGAATAGGGGGAAAAGAAAGGCGTGCGCTCCACCTTGCCCAAAGCCTGTGCTGAATAGATCCCCTAAAGTTCTGCGACGGCCCATGTGCCTCGGTAGTGACCAGAACCTCCGGGGCACTGACGTCACAGCACAATAAATGTGGCAGGAGGTGAGCAAATAGGAAGTGAATGTTACTTATACTATCTTGAGGTATTTGTCATCCTAAAATATGTTTTATTGGTTACACTGGGGAACAATTTGAAAAACAAAATTCTGCTCAGTTAGATTTTTGTGCTGATTAAAACTAAAATCATCATGTTGATTGCAAAATTGCAGTCAGTTTTTTTTTCTAAATTGAAAAACAATGCAGTGCAGTTTAAATTGCAAGACCGCATTGTCAAAATAGTAGTTTATTTATTTATAATCTAAAAAAACCCAAAATGAATGTATAACTATTTCAAATTTTAAATATGTAAAATAGCAGGTGGATGCGGTTTAGTTGGTCACATGTCCAAGTGTTGTGACAAAACTGAAGAAACTGAACCCTTAATTGCTCCCAGTTTCTCCACATGTAAGGTACAGTCCCTTTACTGTTAACATTTAATGTTAGATTTACATTTTAAAAATGTTAAATCTATATGTTACTCGTGTAAATGCGTTTATGGTTTGATGTGTGGGGTTTTTTTTTGTCAGCTTTTTTCTATAAAAATAGTAGTGGTTTATAGTCTGGAACAGTGTTTCCCAACCAGTGTCCCGAGGCACATTAGTGTGTCATGAGAAATCATCAGGTGTGCCATGAAAAATAACGTAATTTCACTTTATTGGTACTTTAAGTAAGCAGTGGGATTATAGATCCATACAACAGCACACACCACTGATCCACTCTAAACTGTTGAGCGGTGGTTGTCTTTCTTAAATTCCTGCAAGAGTGTCAGTTTTGTGTTTAACTAAACAGGTTTTCCACTGAATAAGTAAATCAAGATGTGCATTATATTTCAATAAATGTACTTTTTATGGTAGTGTGCCTTGTTATGTTTCTAATAGATAGATAGATACATAACTTTAATACAGATTCACTGTTAAAATGAAATTCCATTGAATTTTTTGCCATGGCAGAAACAGTCTGCATAAAAACGCTCCTAAATAACATATTAAAAATCACTATAATAAAATGTACTAAAAAAAGAGTAATAATACTAACTTAAAAAAAGCCTGACAGCAAGGATAACTTATAAATAAATATAAATATATAATACATTAATAAAATGCAAAAGTGCCTCTAATATAAACTATGTGCTGTGTCTTAAAAAGGTTGGGAAACACTGGTCTAGAAAACACAATAGTTATTTGGTTTCATTATTTAAATTTGATTTGAAACATATTTTTAACATCGTTATATGTTGACAAATGCACACAATGAATGAATGGATTTCAACAAATACACATACTTTTTTATATTAATACAGTCTAATTGTACAATAGTGTTTGTTAAATTTCTAACTTTTGGTCAGTAATGATAATACAAGATATTACACAAAATATGACTATGGCTTAAAGTGTTTCGTACCTTCGTCTGCAGGGAGACTGAAGTCATCGGGATCATCCTGGGCCTCAAGGCAGGTGGCGGGGACCCACCCCTGGGCGTCCTCAGAGCTCACGAACCACCAGCCTATATGAGAACCAGATGGACAGAGTGAGGAGAGGACAGATGGAACGCCTTCAGTGGTCCAAATAGTTGTTTTTTTTTCCAGTTTTCTGCAATATTGTAATATATTATAAAATTTTCTTCTGTAGTTTGTAAATACTTTCTGCAAATACTCAAGCCTCCACTTTACATCCTTCTCAACCAAGTTATACTTATATTGACACCATATATAGCTTTGTAATATAAGTCTGTCTGTACTTCTAATTTAAATATTCAAGTATCCTTCTCTGAATAAAACATTTATTATATGTTACATGTCATTATGTCATTATTATCATCACTCAGAATACACATGTACATAAAATATAGATTCATGAGAAAACAAAATATTTTAGATTTATATTTCTACTTCCGATCCATGGGTGCTTAGCTCACAAAAAAATGTAATGGGAGTGAATGGAGCAAGTCAAGGTAAATTCCGATTCCACTTGACAAGTGCTCTGAAATTCACATATGATAGCGTTTAATAATAAATATTTGATGTGTCATAGACAGACAACCTGTTTTTGATGGGAAACAAACATGACATGTGGGTTTAGTAAGAGACTACACTGCGTCGCGTATGTGACGTCACACTCCGCTCAGCTGTGGTGTGGAGCCTGTGGTGACGTCACATGCGTGCCAGGCCTGTAGTCCAAATTATTAACGGGTTTTACTCGCAAATGAATCAGCTGTTGGTTAAAAGAAGCAGTTGAAACACGCATCAATAATTATCATTTATTATGAAGTATAACATGTGTGTGATTCAGGCCACATGACAAACCAGATACCATTTTAACATTTTATTTCCCATTGAATACCATTTATTAATTTTCCGATCTCAGGCCCCATGAGCCTCCCAAAAGGGGCGGAGACTTGAGCTCCCCATTGGAAACTAACAAACACAGCTGAGGTACTCATTGGATCCTCCCATGGGGTTCAAACAGGATGAAATCCAACATAAAAAAACTGCCTTTCACATGGTCGGTATTATGTAAATATTGCTCAACTTTGACTCCGTATGGCCTCATATGGACACGTATTACGCCCCTGATTTTTTTAATTTTTATTCTGCGAAATTGCTAAGTTATTAAATTTTTCTTTCTTATTTCAAACACGTGACTCACCAGACTCATTCTTCTCGATCACCTCCACCACCTGACCCACATGGAGGCTGATCTCAGAGCTCTCCTGCTTCTCGTAGTCCGTCACCGCCACGTACTGGTCCAGGAGGAGGGGGTCCGCTGAGGTGGAATCTCCTGTTTTAGAGACCAGACCAGATCCTGGGTTTATACAAATCATCTCTTCATCTGAGGCAGGATCAGACCTCACTCTAAAAAGGCCTCCACTCATGACCTTTACAGATCCACTCGTGACCTGCTGAGATATTTGTTCATTTGAACTTAAGTCATTAGGACGAGGGTCCATGAGATAATGACCTTTCACCGACCAAATGTAATGACCTTTTAAAATGCCACTTTTATACGCACATGTCTGTTTAACTTTAATAAATAAAGCAACGCATTTGAGAGAAAATGTCAAGAATATTTCCAAAGGTCACCAGTTCTTTTTCATTCTTATAATATAATAAGTTGAAGGTTTAAGTGAGAGGAGGCTTATCTAGAGCGATGAGATCCATCCACACATGAAGCAGAGGAGGTGGTCGACTGATTGGAGACAGAGGGTGGGGGGGTGGGGTCGACAGATGTTTTACGGAGGATGGCGAATGGGAGTGAATTCAAGACAGTCGAGTGGGTTAGGGTCAATCATCAACATGGCTGTGAGACGAACAAACCAACACCATCGAAAACCGCCACCAATGTTAGCGCTTAAGCCAGCAAAAATAAATTAAAATAAACCATTAAACTACGGGAAATAATAAAATGATAGAAACTGGGGCTTGTGGGATTCCTCTGACCCCTACAGCCACATTAATTTAACCATTTAACCCCTGATGTGCGTGTGGTGAGTGTTCTGAACATGGGATTTATTGTAAAATATTCATCAAAATACAACCATTTGCTCAATAGGAAAAAAAAAGGAAAATATACAGATAGAATAGACTTTTCATCGACATCTGAGCATGTTCAGTGCGTCAACCACCACTTATGTAATGGACTTAAAACAGAGCAGTGAGAGACAGTTTGGGCTTTTTAAATATATTTTTAAATGCCATTTTCTGTGAAGTTTTTTCTATTTTTACTGTTGTTTACAGTGTTGTCGTGATTTTCCTTTATTTATTTATTTTTACTGTGTTTTAATAGATTTAACCATGTAACAGTTGCTTTTTGGAGTTTAATGAAGTGTCAAAAAGCAGCTGGAATGATTCAGAAGAAAAAAATCCCAAAACAAAAACATTCAAATCCTTGTTTTTCACTGTGTTACAGTTCTGAATCTGTTATTGATATAGATACTCAGAGCCTTATTTAGCAAAACTTATCAAACTTTAATTCTTCTCTTTGTCTTTTTCTCTTATTTCTTCTGTTTTAATCTAAAACACAGTAAAACAAAAGCACTGAAGAAAAGGAATACACATATACACACAGTCACAGCAGCTTTTCTGAAGCTGAAACAGACGACAACACAAAAACAAACAGCCTGATCGATTGAAATAATGTCTCAGGGGTTAAACGGTTAAAAGATGAAGTTAACCAGCATTACTAAACAATAAAAACACATTAATTTATATACACATATTTCACAAATGCTTCTCCAAAGCCAAAATTTCACTTGATTTTAACAGCATTGGACAAAACTGTAACAACATCTGACAACTTTAGACTTTAGGATCATTTTAAAGGTTCAGTCCAGGAGGTTTTGAAAATTTTGCAAAAAGCTTCTATTTTTTCTGCCTTATAGCAGATTTCATGCAACTTCCTATGTAATATTCCTGTATTTGAGTGTGGATATTTTTGCCCTTTAACCCAAAAGCTAATGACAATAGTAAAGCAGCTACAGCTGTAATCTGAAACTTCACCACTAGATGTCAGTATACATCACACACTGGCCCTTTAATTCAGTGTCTCACCAACATCATACAGATTTTAATCACTGAAAATAACATCTAAACATCCCATCTCCACCTCATATGTTCTGAGTATAAGTGTATTTGCTCTATGCTGCACAGATCATTACATTATTTATTGTATGTAGCGTTAATATTACAAAGTTTGCAGGTTTACATCCATTGTGTGATGACATTAGAAAGTCAATAATTATAGTGACTCAGGCTAATAAATATTTTTAAAGAGAAGAAAAACAAAAAACACTATATATATATATATATATATATATATATATATATATATATATATATATATATATATATATATATATATATATATATATATATATATATATATATATAAAATAAAAAGTGTGTTCCCTTGGTTTGTGAAGTAATGGCTTTTTTTGTTGACTAAAGTCTATGCATACTTGGATCTATAGTAAATACAAATATGTAGAGTGCAAATAAGACTAATAGGTTCATAAATTAGAATCACCAACACTCATCAGCTTCAAAAACCAACTTAAACTATAGCTGAAAACAAACCAGTCATGTGACCACTAGACTCCACAGATTTCTTCGTGCTGCTTGTATGTAATGTTATGTTGTAATGTTGTGTTTTTATGTACGAGGGAGTGCAGATGAAAATTACCTTTGTAGCTAAAATCCAGCATAGTTACATTTGCATCATACTTATATTCATTAATGTGCACTGGCCTTATCAATTAAATAAATAAAAATACATTTACACAAGGATTTAAAACAGAAAACATCAACAATCGTCTTCACTTTAGGTGTTACTAGTGTTTGTTTTTTTGTTTGATTTGTTTTAAGCATTTGTGGTTAATTATGAAGGTGTGGAGGATACACTGAATTCCTTCAGGTCATTAAAGAGAAAATCAGCAGCGCAGACACTGCAAAGAAACGTGGACATAGTTCAACATGAGGCAAACATGCATCATTTAGAGTCCAATAAAAACAATAACAACACACCCTCAAAACCACACATAAAGCCTAAGGCAGGGGGAGGGGGGCAAATATACGGCCCATGGGCCAAAACTGGCCCACCTAATGGTCCAATCTGGTCCCTAGGATGAATTTGTGAAACACTGAAGACATTAACAATGTCAAAGTCATGTTCCTTCAGGGGTCACATGTCATCCTTTCTGGTCTCAACTGAGTCAGACTAATAAAATATTATCATAATAAACTCTAAATAATCACTGCTTCTCTTTATTTTGGTGTAAACAAGTCAAAACCCATCTGTTTCAGATTGCTTACTCCATCTGATCCACTCTTTTACTCTGTCCATTTTGTTGTATTTTTAATTGTTAATTGTTGTTGTGACTGTTTTTGATGTGTAAGTGGTTTGTTTTTCATTGTTTTTTTATTGTAGTTGGCTTTTATTGTCCTGTATGTAAAGCATATGAGTACCACGGAAAGTGCTATACAAATAAAATGTATTATTATTATGAAATTACATGAAAATGCTAATATTTATAAACTATCCTTTCACAAAACATGCGAATATTTGGAACAAATATGTCTTAATCCTCCCACAGTGTTAGTTTTGGATTCTGACTTAATTTAAATTCTGAAAAATAATATGAAATTTTGTTGTTTTTTAACATGAAGTTCAAAGTGTACCATTTTAAAATATTATGGTTATTTTTTTTCTAAATCTTTTGTATATTTATAGACCCAATGTGGTCAACTAGTTCTAATGAACATGTGTAAATGACAAACAGGGGCATAATATTGTTAAAATTACACTTATTTTCTTACCAATTTTCAGGTTGTTCATTTTAATTCAGATTTTAAAAGGATCGTTCATAGATGTTGATGTTATTTTACTAGTCTGGCCCACTTGTGTTTATATTGGATGATATATGTGGCCCCCGAACTAAAATGACTTTGACACCTCTGTCTGTCCTGAGGGAAACTTTCTAACAGTTTGGTTCCAACTGGTTTAGATTTTACAAGAGGTGACAGAATTTGTGGTTTCAATCTCATGCTCATATCCAAAACCTACAACCTGGACTAACAGAGGTCGTCCTGTTATTAGCGTTCTGGTCTAGTCCATACCTCCACCTAGGAAAAGCCCGCCACACAGTGTGATTAAACAGCAAACACACGCCTCCAAGCCTTCAACAAAGCTACATCCCACCTGCCCAGAGCCGGGGGGGAGGGGGGACAGAAGGGGTAACAGGCCACTAGCAACCCGCACACAGCACGACCAAGCATGGCAGTGTGTTACTACCTCTCTTTAGGAAAGTGGTCGCTCTCTCCACAAACCCTGATGGAAAGGAAAATGAACGGAGAAGAAGACTGAAAAAAATGGACATGGATGCAACTTAAGAATATTAAAAAGAATGAAAAAAAAAAAAAAAAGCAGAATATCATCAGTGTCATGTTGGTAAGAAGCCAACCTGTGATAAACTAAGTGGCCACTAGATGGAGACAATGTGCTGTTGTTATTTACAGAGAAAAGCAGAGGAAGTGGCCCCCGAATGACAAGAATTTGGTCTCATAGGATTTCATTAACGAAGGGGGGAGGGGTATTGTGTTTGAGTCTGTTTGTTTGTTTGTTTGTTTGTTTGTAAGCAGGTTTACACACACAAAAAAAAAACTACTGGATCAACTTCCGTGACATTTTCAGCAAAGGTGTGAGGTGGTCCAGAATAGATCCCATTAAGTTTTGGTGAATGTAGGTCAAAGGTCAAGGTCACAGTTTACAAAGTTGTGTTTTCTCTATGGCTGTGTCCAAAATCACTCCCTAACCCCTATGTAGTGCACCATAGAGGGACCACGCCATTTTGTAGGGGTGCCCGAATCTTTAGTAAATATTAATAATCGCGAATTAGTCTCTCAATGTATCCCACAATGCACCGCGAAATGTAATGGATATCAATGGTCACTAACCAAAGCACTGTATCCCATCATGCATTGCATGATTAAAAGAAACATGGACAGATTGAGATTGGATGGCATAGCGGTGTTCTGTCAAAATGAGCATCCTGTCATCCCGCTTCTGAGCATGCTCGTGACCAGCAAGAGTTTTCACAAAGAAAAATACCATTATTTCAGTCATCCTCAGTCAGATGTGCAATTGACTTGGACGCTAATACTTTGAAAGTATATTTATGTTATTGTAATCATATCAGAAATCACATGCGTACAATAATTGGATATTGACGTTAGTAAGTTTTAAGTAAGTTTTGTACAATATGAACATTATGTCTGGGTGTTATTGTTCAAGTTAGTTCAATGGACACAAACAATAGACTACATTTTGAGTAACTAAATCTAAATATTAGAAAAATATATCGTAAAAAAGTCCACCTATAATGGGAGCATTATATCATATCATTAGTAATGTTTCCAAATGCAAAGCAACATATTTTGACAGAATAATGTGAATTTGTAGAGATTATTGATCATTTTGGCTGCTGGTACTGTAGCTCATTTAGACGGGGGTGAACATTTTGACAGAACACTGGCAGAGCTACAGGAGCTGTTCAGTCACGGTAAACGTCTGTCTGTTGGACGACAGGTGCGAGACAAAAGTTAATAACAGTATAACTGTTGTGAACCAAGTTTACTCAATTTTTGTAAAAAACGCCTTTTAATTTTGTGAGAGACGCAATTAAACAGCGCCGTAGCAGTGTCTGAAAAGTTTACAGTTGAGTTTACTATGTCACGCACTACATTTATTTCCCTATGTAGGGAGTAAGTGGGTGATTTTGGACACAGACAATAATAAGAGACAGGGCAAATCAGGAGAAATGTGGGCAAGAGGGGGTGGGGTTTGTTGCGTTGTTAGAAATATATTTCTCCTCTGACCTTTTTTAAAAAATATATAAATAATGCACACAGTTCCTTATTCATTTGTAAAACACAAAAGATGTGTCTTACCTGTTTTCTTCTTTCCAATGGGTTCCCTAGAAAAGACACAGAATCCTCACATTACTACAAAAACACCCAAAAAACCATGTAAATCAGACTGCAGTATTTCTGTGGAGCAGTCCTGCCTATTATAATACATGATATTATAATAAAACACCGTAGATTTAACTGTATTTCAATAAGACATGGGCCTATTTCTGTATTTATTTTACTGACCTATATGTAAACTCATAAATATATGGAGGAATTAACCTCATTTACAATATTAAAACAAAGCAAAACATTTGAAACATACTGTACAACGGACATATCAGAAATACCAAAATGCAACAGAAGCTAAGATCAATCAAAAACAGAGATGTCAACTTAAAAATAGAAGCATCTGAAGATAAAATAAGTTAGAAGTATGGAGTTAAAATACAATATATTTGAAACATACAATGCCATATAAGAATTAACCAAAAAAGTAAAAGTGATAAAGAAGAACTAAAAAAAAAAGACATCTACTTAGAAACAGAATCAGCTGGAGGTAAAATAAGAATTAAAGATAGAAATTGTGCTAATAATAAAATTATGGTACGTTTCAGGTGGTTCTGGACAGTGCTCCAGGTTTCAGTTGCATAGTAAAATTTATTTATTCAGTATTTACTGAAATATACAAAGGTATTTTGTTGTATTTTAACATTTTGCACAGATTTATTTAAAAAAAAACAAAAACATAAATACAGCTTAGTATTTTTTTTTCATAATGTTTGGTGTTTAAAAACCTCCTTTGGACATTGACTGAGCCAAAAACATCTTTACTGAGTCATGATTTGTGTTCCTTGAGATTATTTCTCCCAAAACAAACCAAAAAAACCTTTCACTTATTAAAGTGGGAGCTAATGTGCTTTAACCAGACTCTCCAGATAACTGGTGTCTGATTCCACAAATGTACCTGCTTGATTTCAGAGCTTCAGTAACTGGGAATAAGAATATGTGCACAATAGAATTATTGCCTTTCTCCGATTAAGGACTTAACTGGAGTTTCCCAGAAGTCTGTGTTAACATGAATGCAAAAGAAATTGTAATTATTGTACCACTCCCAGACACTAGGTGGTGCTACACGCCCTTACACATTAACATGCTGCCAGTTGCTGCCGTAGAAGAAGAAAAATAACTTAAAAAATAATGAATAAAAGTGTTAGATTTGAAGCAGAAGTAGAAGAATAAAGGTGGGGAATCCTGGTCCTCCATGTTTTAGATATTTCCTTCTTCCATAACACCTGATTCAACTGATGATCAGCTCATCATCCAACTCTGCAGAAGCCTGATCATGATTTAATGGCCTCCAGTTGTGATGGAAGAGGGAAAAATATAAAACATGCAGGACAACAGCCCCCAAGGACCAGGATTCCCCACCCCTGTTGTAGTAGGAGGACAACCACACCTAGAGAAGATCTGAAAAGTCTCTGTTTGATTGACATGAGAATGAGGTGACATGTGGACAGGTTGCCATAGTAACACATAGATAACCCTTTACTATTGCATGTATCACTCAAAATGTATCAACTGGTCATTCATTCATTTAACTCAAATATTTGATAATTAAAAATTGGTAATTTTGTGGTAACATGTAGCTAAGTCATAAAATATAATACTTGAAACTTTACAATTATGTAAAACATGAACAGACACATTTTTAGATCGAATTTTTAGCATCAAATTCAAGCTGTGATGTAAAAAGTACAATCAATGAAAACTTTTTTTCTCCAAATGCTGTTTTAAAAAGGATAACAGTTTCACAAAACAGAGATGTTTAGCTAAAAAAAACTTGATAAAGATGTGTATAAAATAATTTTTTGAAGTTAATGTTCATGTCAGAGTCCTGCACAGTTCTGATTTTGACATACTGCAACCGCCCGTACCCGTCATGTTTAAACTCGTATCCGACCCGTTTTCCGACGAAAAAAAAATAAAAAATCCGCACTCGAACCAACCCGCTATAAATGAACCCGATATCGACCCGAACTCGAAAGAAACTGTCAAACTTAAATACAAACATTTATTGCCACGAATATACTGAACAGTGACATAGCCAAGGCAGAGCCAAATAAAAATATTGTTAACCTTTTAGCCTATGAACCGAAAATCAGACCCGCGATCACCCATGTCCGACCCGAACCGAACCCGTATCCGACACAGCACAACATTTTTCACCCGTTTCGTGAAAATTTGCGGTTCACCCACGGGTACCCGAACCCGTGCAGGACTCTGGTTCACGTTCACTTGATCGGACTCATATATGAAACCAAGATTAGCTTTATTTAATGACAATGTGGTTCCATTTTAAACGTCTGCAGACAACTGACACACACCGTAAACAAGACTTTTATTATCAGATCTGTGAAAATATCCCACACCCACAAAAGGAAAAAGATGCGTTCTATGAGGAATAGATTAGTCTCCTCGTTTGTCTGCTTCAGGTCGATGTGAAAAGGAGCCTTCGGATAACTGATCTGTGAAATTCAGCCTGATGTTAAATTCAATACGGCATCTGCTGTGTCTGCTTTGGACATTAGTGAGATAAATAGACCTTCTCCAGCAGCGGGAGTCTGGAACTGATTCCGCATCCAGATGCCCTGAAAGGCCAACGGTGGCTAAAGCTCATCATTTCACGTTTTCCCTCTGCCACTCCATCTTCACTTTAATCCACACACTTCTCCTGTTTCCTCTCTCAGACGTTACTTAGTCAACGTCGCCTCCTTTGCTCATTTTACTTGGAGCACCTCCTGCATCCACACAAACGCTCCCGCTCACGTAAGCCTCTGCAATTAACAGTTCTGCCGATCGAACAATGCGTTAAGTCTCAATAAATCTTTAGTCATAAGTGTACCCATTAGTGTTCTATAAAAGGAAACCCCAGACCGGGCCCAGCTGAGCAGCACCACTCACTGATGTGGATTATGACGGAGCAAGGCAAGGCAAGTTTATTTATATAGCACATCTCATGCACAAGACAATTCAAAGTGCTTTACACAAAATACATTAAAACACAGATAAAAGACAATAGGGGAAACAAAATAAAATAAAAATAAAAATAATAATAATAATAATAATAATAATAATAATAATAATAATAATAATAATAATAATAATAATAATAATAATAATAATAATAATAATAATAATAATAATAATAATTAAGAAACTGTAGAATTAAAAATCACAAAGGGTAAATTTAGTGCAGTGCAGACTCAGAACTAGATTCAAATGCAGCTGAGGAACGTGTTTATAGTAAACTCTGTTTTTGGAGGTGAAACCGAGCTTGACAATTGAACTAACTGAGAAATTTTACATTGCGGTAAATAGAGAATACATTTCAAAGTGATCTAGAATCCAGGATCTCTTCCAGATCACCACCAAAATATAATCATTTGGTCCTTGTGACACTCCCAACATATTCTGATTTTTTAAATTTTGTTTTTATCAAAATCCATCCATAACTTTTTAAATAATGTTACTAACCATCAAACAAACACACAGACAAACTCCAGCAGAAACATAACTTCCTTGGCAGACGTAATAAATACACATGTTTAAAAAAATTATTGCTACAACATGATCCTTTCAACTATAGTATTTAAATGATCTTAAAGGAGTCATTCCATCATTATTTTGTTAATATTACTCTCTTCTCTATTGTTATTGAATGCATTGTGTGTTGGTTCTATTAAAAAAAAAAATGTCCGGGTTGTTTTGTTTCCAGCTGTAGGAATATAATATAATTTTATTTTTCAAAGGATGGAATGTATTGTTGAATTGACCTTAACTTTACTTATTTAGTTTTACTTTAATATCCCTCTCTCTCTCTCTCTCTCTCTCTCTCTCTCTCTCTCGCTCTCACTCACTTCCAAAAGTGAACATTCTCCTGCCCCTGTATTACTTTAGCTAGCTCACTAATCTGATGTTAGGCAATCAGTCAGTGATGCCGCACAAGTCTCAAGTCTATTGAGTTGGGCGACCAATGAAATGAGTTCGGGGCGTGGTAAATGTAAATTAATCCGTCGCCATCCTAGGGAAAAAATAATCTTGTGTGGAAAATGTCATTCTGCGCACAGATCAACTCCGCATCTATGAGTTATCAGATAGTCTACAAAGGACGTGTATACATCCAATACATCACCTCTGGCAACTGGAGAACATCAGGTAAATTATATGTCTTCAGATTTCATTTTTGACGTTCAGACCTAATAAAAGATTACTGGGAGAAATTACAAAACAGGAGGGGGGTGGGAGATGGGTCTAAAATACAAGAGAGTCCCAGAAAAACTAATGTGTTGGCAGCTATAGACATGGGTGACGCCAATGTCCACATGACATAATGTGGACATGCTTTTTCTGAGTTACTCCTTTCTCTGTGTTGTTTTCTATGAATGGGAAATACAGCCAGTGGAGGTGACACACCACTTTTAATAGCAGCATGTGTTGGTAACTCAGGGTGACCCATCATATTCCAAAAGGAGCGTGGAAAAGTGGTTTTCAGAAGAATAAGACTTTTAAAAAAAAATCAAAAAGGCAAAACTTTTTTTTCCTCTGGGTCTCAGGAGGTTAATATTAGATAAATTCATCATGGGAAAAGTAGTGGTCTGTGGGAAGCCTGATAGCCAACTGGTGATGTGACAAATGGAGGCAGGAACTAATCCCATAAAAGTGCTCATGAGCATATGTTCCCCAGGTTGGCTTCAATGTGACATCTATCAAAGCTTTTACTACAGTGGGAGCAGATGGATGGACCCACTGAGGGGCTCAGTATAATACAGCATTGTTTACAAAGGGGGAAAAAAGCCATGTATGCAGTCATATATGCCATACTGTAGAGAACTCACAGAATATTGATATGGATCATCAGTTAAATCTCTTTTCCTGCTGCCACACCACGTTCCTACCCATACACCCACTGTTTTGAACCTTTCTCTCCAGTCACTTTCCTTCTCTCCCCATCCTCCCAGCTCTGTCCTCAGCTCTTGCATAATGTGCGTTCACCTTCCTCTTTCCCTGCTCTTCACTCTCTGTCTTTTCTACGATGTTTCCTTCCCTTCTCGCCCCGACTCTACTTCCTCTTTACAGTACAACCTCCGCTTCCTCCTGATCTTCCTCTCTTTATTTTGCTGCCGTTAAGCAGTAGGTCAGAAACGTCCCTGTCAGAGCCGTGGATTTACAGGCGACGATAAATCTTCCGTCACAGTGGCTGCTGTGTCTGTACACCGGCCAACAACGAGCTGCACTGGCAGAAAGCACTAATCCAATTTCAATAAAGACAAACCAAGGTCTTTCCTATATTCATCTTCCTGAAGTAAATGCTCCCTTGCTTTCCTGCCACTCCCAATGCATGCTTGGGGTTTTGCGCGAGGCATGCGGAAGTACATGTCCTTGGCAACCCCATCGGAGAGAGGACGAGATGGACCGATGGTGTGTGAGTTAAGGAAGCAGTCTGGTTTGTCAGATACTATACACACAAAGTGACAGGCAGACGACAGGCCTTCGATTCTGTCAGACAGACTGTCGCAGCTGTCCCATCACTTGATTTTTTTCCCTTATCATTTAACTCTTTGAAACATTATTTCAGGTCAGCGTGCTGCTGTGGATTTGGGTGTGTTTCAGGTTCATCAAAGCTGCTGTGGGTAGAGTTGGATATCGAAAACATCCTGAGGATATTATCAATGGCCAAGACCAGATACACAGCCAGGCTTCAAAGTGACATTCATCCCATTCATATGATTAGGTACAGATGACATTACAGTAGGTTGGTTGGAGTGCCATAGCACATCGTATTCAATCTCCATAAAAACTATGTGTCCGATTTAATTGTCCTTCAGCCTGATGTGGAGCTACCAGCTGTTCACTCAATGTAAGTCACACCACAGATTATCCAGCAGAAACATGGATGTAATCATACAAATAAGGCGTTTCCTTCAAGATCAACAAGATTCACATCACATGCTGAAACTAACACATAACAAATGTCAGGATATCTGCTTGTATGCTAGGACACAGAAGCCCTCCTCACAGGGTAACTATGGAAACCGATGGTGTACGAAAAAAATATATACTTTAGTGCATATTGAGGGTGGAGTGTAGAAGAGAGAAGTGTAAAAGCCATAGTTTGGAGGAAGAAAAGGGCCTACAAACACACAAAACTTTTAATATCAAGCAGAATATTGTCAAAATTGCACTGACTTCTCTGAAAATATTTTAGGTTCTTCATAGTGCTTCAGATTATTGACATTTTTGACAAAATTATACTTTGTTTCAGTGTAATTGTGTGAAGAAATTAACAATTACAAAGAGAAAAAATTGGAGTTGTGAGTATTTATAGATTATTATGATAGTATTTTACTGGTCTGACCCATTTCAGATTGGATTGGTCTGAATGAGGAACCTGAACTAAAATTTTGTGTCGTTGTCTGAACCCACTTTATCCTCACTTTGGTCACAGGGGTCTGTGAGGGTCTAATCCAGTTTTAATGGGCGAAGGCGGGGTACACCCTATATGAGTCTCCAGTTCATCTCAGTGCTGAACATATATAGACAAACTATCCTTTCACATTCACACCTATGGGCAATTTAGGGGCCATTTACACAAGGACAATTACAGGTAAATACGACAGCATATTTTATCAGAAGTGCCTTTTGTTTACACGGTGCCTGCGCTGTGGGGGTGTGATTACACACAAATATGAAGACTCCTTCCAGAGTGGGACGTATTGAAGACATGCTGGGTCTAAACAGCATGTTCATGTTGCGTGCATCTTTAAGTCACATATGTTCACGTCGCATACATTTAAGGACTCCCTCTAAAATGAGATGAGACATCTCAAGGGGCTTATCCTTTCAATAAAGACTCATATTTACATGTTACATTCATACGCTGTGCAGGTAAAGCAACAAACATGTCGGACAATCTGAATCCCACAGATCTTCCAGCTGCACTAGCATTAGCATTAGCACTAGCAGCTCTAGTAAATTTGTACAGACATTACACACATACCACAACCGAACAGAGACAGGTGTACATTATATACGTCCAAAACAAAAAAGGACATGTCGGCGGTCTGTCACAGTACCACATAGACGGCCTGGCATGACTATCCAATCATATTTCGCCTACCGTTTCATAAACATGTATAAACAAGGATTTCCTCCTGCAATAATACTGATTTAACCAGGAAAAAAAGTTCCAAAAGTATCCAAATAAAAGCCTTTAAAAGTAAGGTAGTGTGTAGAAAATGTGTTTGATCAGGTCACAGTTACTCAGTTTTGTGGATATGGACAGGAAATGTAGGAAAAATATATAAAAAAAGTTGCGATTGAGATAAAAGGTCATGACATTTTTAAATATGAGATTAAAAATGCATAATTTTAAGATAAAATGTTAAAATTGTGAAAGTAAAAGTCAAAATTATGAGATAATATTCATATAACTATAATATATAAAGTCACAGTTCCTCTCCTCCACTGATTTTCTCTCTGAAGCGACTGATTTTTCGTACTGTCACATCTGTTTAGTTTGAAAAAGTTACGAGTCTATTCTGAGAATGTAATGAGTATAAAGTACAGATATTTAGGCAAAAATGTAGGGAGTAAAATTAAAACATCACCAGAAAAATAAATACTTAAATAAAATTTAATCAAGTGTCATTGGAGAGGAATGCATCTAAAACATGCAGGATAATGTTCCTCCAGGACCAGGGTTGGGAAACAGTGCTCTAACGGATGATATCCCACAGCCGTTCAGCTCTATTTCAGTGGGTCTCTCAGCAGCCAGTGCCACCCATCAGTGTGTGTTGACAGAGAAGTTAAAACTAATGCCTGAGCTGACAGCTGTTGGTGCTGAAACCATCTCTAGGGTTAAACGTGTTATGGTCTCTATGAAACCAGCCACCCGTAACCTTTAGTGCCCCGAAGGCGCTGGTAACCTTAATAACAACAAATTTGGAAGTGAGGCCTATGTGTGAAATTACGTGCACGTCAGCATGTGCTTGTGTGCGTTGGATGTGGCGCTGGTTGCCCACTGATGTCTTAGTTTTGGCACATGGTAACTGTCAGCGCTGGTTATGACGTTAATGTGTTGAGTGAGCTTTACAAGACGCTACGTAGCAGGACCAGCGAACCTGTGCAGTGTCAGCTGTCTGGAGCATGGTGGCTGAACGGAGATGCAGCTACATGCTTAAATGCACACTCAGCATCTAAAGGACTCATTACATGTGTTTCTGTAAAAGAAAAAGAAAAACAAAGAAGAAGAAAAAAAAAAACAAAAAAAAACACCGAACAGGAAGCAGTGCAACAGTATGAAATCATTTCCATTAGAGGGTGTAATGAACAGTCATTATCAGCAGGGCTGGCAGGACCTGACATGACATCAGTCTGGAGGAACAATGACAAATGTTTCTGCATTCCTCTGTGAGTCCACGTGGACCCTATTAACCCGTTAAGGACTAGCATTTGAACAGGCCATCAACATTTCTTTATGTTGTTTTTTTTTGCCATAAATGTATCAGAAATGTCTTTTTTTGGTCAATTTCTTTGCTGAACTTTTGATATCTGGACATTAATTATCATTATTATGTGTAGTAGATGCTTCTATTCTGGACTCACATCTTTTGGACTCAGTCTTGTCTTGGACTTAAACCTCTTTGGACTCAGTCTTGACTTGGTCTCGACTGGTCCTAGTCTTGGACTTGCCTTGGCTTTGACTACAGCCCTGCCAAAAGCTTAATATGCTTAGATGGAGGCCTCCCTTCATCCACTTAACATTCAGAATGAATAAAATGCAAAAAACTATTTTAAAATCAATAATCAAAAATCAATAAAACAATACAATAAAGCACAAATACAAAATGAATGATTAATACTAGAATAACACATGGACATTAGTTAAATAAGACTTTAAGGACAAATAATAAAAAGAAACCAAAGGCTCTAGTATGACCTTTGAAAGTAGTAAAGGAGGAACATGATTTCAATGATTTATTCTACTTATTTAAAACATCAGGGCCCCTATACATGATAGTAAATTGTCGTCGCTACTGTAATGTCCTCCTCCTGGTCCACAAGTCCACTGCTCGCATCATCACAAGGACACCTACCTCCCAAAACATCACCCCCATCCTCCAGCACCTCCATTGGCTCCATATCAAACATCGTATCCACAACCTCGCCCCTCCCTACCTTTCTGAACTCCTCCATGTGACCACCTCAGCTCGCTCCCTCCGGTCCTCCTCCTCCACCCACTCTGCTCCCCAAATCTGGAACTCTCCCCCACCGGACCTCCCTAACTGTGACTCTCTCCCTTCCTTCTTACGCAGACTCAAAACTCACGTCTTCCAAATAGCAGACTCTCCATAATCAACTTTTCTTCACTCTTTCTATTTTATTTATTTATTTAATCTGCTCCAGCCACCTGTTTTTATCCATTTTTGTTTTTAGACCCATTTATATACTGTTTTAATTCAGTTTGTTAAGTGTCTTGAGATTTTTGAAAGGCGCTAATACATAAAATTTATTATTATTATTATTATTATTATTATTATTATTATTATTATTATTATTATTATTATTATTATTATTATTATTATTATTATTATTATTATTATTATTATTATTATTATGTTGGATTTTGTATTAAAAGGCTTTAAGAAATGACTAAATGACTACCCTCAGCCAATGCAGGACTTTACCTGAATGTGTTACACACCAATAGAAAGAACACAACCTCAACTTTTACATGATGCTTGGATTTTGTGAATAATGCAAATGTTTCAGGAGTTACGGTAATTTGAATGACGGTGGATGCAAAACTGTAAATCTGTCACCAGAGACACAACTGTCCTAAAAGGGTTAACCTTGTGTAAGTGTGTGTGTGTGTGTGTGTGTGTGTGTGTGTGTGTCTTACTCCTTAGGTGGGTTGAGGTCCTCCGGTCTGGTCTCAAAAAACACCCTGACCTCCTCACACTGGGAGATGTAGACTGGCAGCTGGATGAGGGCCTGAAGGTAACAAAGATATTATTTAGTGAACACACAAACACACACACACACACAAACACACACACACACACACACACACACACACACACAATCACTTCAGTAAAACACAGACATCAAACATAAAATGAAGGGTTCACTGGGTTCATGTCCACCATGACGCCACAGAGCCCGCACACATACAGTATCATTTCTATTATAAGTACATTGGGTTTAGTTACATCTATTAACTAATTACACACATTAGAGACTATTAGTCATTTAAATTATACACAGTGGTAGAAGAAGTACCATACTCTCGAAGTAAAAGTACAAGCATTACCACTGACATAACAGGATATACGCTCATGTCCAAAGGTTTTGAGAATAACATACATTTTTCTGCCAACATTTAAGTTCATTTTAATTTAACATGCAACTTTAATGACCTTTACTATGTTTGTAATTGTTTTTCAGTGCACCTTGGAAACAACTGTAAATAAATAGATCATTTAAAAAAAAATCGAAACAGCATATTTTGCAAAAACAAACCTTGTGTCGTTCCTAAAACCTCTGGCCTTGTGTGTAGTAACTAGTCTTAGCTGTTATATACAGGGTGTCCCATCAGTCTCCATACATAGGACACATAATATATTCCATACATACATGTATTTCTTTATATTTCAGATAACACAAAGAATGCATTTGAATAAAGAGCAACAAACTGAAATCATCCTGATGCCCGGTTCATTGTTATATAAATAAAAGTGGTTTATGTCAAGAAATATTTATTTTTCCTATGTATGGAGACTTATGGGACACCCTGTATAATATTTGACTTTTAGTACTGGTCAGGTGATATGATAAACTTCATGTTATATCTGTCCTGTGTTGTTAACAAAGCCTAAAAGACAGAAATGAAATGTTATCATTCATATTCTATATTTTCTGGTGTTCAGGGCCATAAAATGACTCTTCTTCTAGATGTATCCTCAGGCCTAAACTGCAACAGTGGCACCATGAGGTGAAAAATTTAACCCCTGAAGATCCAAACATCCGCCACCAACCTGAAGCATCTATAATGTTTAAGACCTGTTGATCCACTAATCCTATTAATACATGTAAATAATTAATTTCAAACACAGTTCGTCATTGTTTTATGTTCATCAGATATGAACCATGTGGATGTTCAGAGGCTCTGCAGTTACCGTGGAAACACTGACATTGATTCACCAGTAAAACCCATGGAGTTGGATCAATGACAGTGGATGGACACACTTGGTTTAAATTCAATTAACTATATATTTGACTGAAAAAGTCCCTTTTTTCCTCCAGTGTAAAATAAAATCCCCTTTGAATTTACCCTAAGACTTAAACATCTATATGAATTACATGTAGGAAAATAACAGATTTTCACTGAAAAACAACAAAACCAGAGGATAATATGATAATAAATCCAAGAGCGCAGACCTCTGCGAAGCACCACAAGTCTGCCAAGGTTTGAATCTGGATGTTCATAACTGATTTATAAACTAGTGTTCCGTTTTTTGCTAACGATGTATTTTATTGGTCATTAGTAATCTTTTAGAGGGTTAAAAAATTCAAGGAAATCCTCCGTACCCTATTTGAGAATTGGCCATTTCAATATTGGACCACGTATGACGTCACTTTGACGTTATGCGACGTCGCACAACAACCAAATTTCACATGTTAGATCTAATGTTAAATATGAAGCACAACATATTTAACAAAATATGTCAATAACCCTCCTTTAAGGTAAAGGTCATACATTTTGCAAATACACCATTCGCTTGATGTCAAACATAACGTCATGTAGCCTATCAGTGTTTTCTCATCTGATGTCTGAAGGTAAGATGAAGTGAAAGCAAAAAAAACACCTGATACTATCTGGTCTGGATTCTGAGATATCACCACATATGTGTTTTAGCTGTTGACCTTCACTGTGACCTTGACCTTTGACCTTTATAGCTCAAATTATTATCAATCATCTCTGAAATTTTCATCGAAATCCATATATCTATAACTTTTTGAGTTATCTTACTGACAAACAAACAGACAAACAAGCACATGGTAAAACATAACCTCCTTCATGGACATAATTATAATAATTATATATGAAGCTAGTGAGGATTTAATGGAAGATGTTAACCCCTGCACCACCATCATTAATCAAAATTATTTTGTGTCACAATTTATCATTTAGAGTTTCACGTCAGCTCCAAGTGAAAGTGTGGAGTTGACGTTGTCTATTGATGCGTTTCAACATCCTCACAGCTCTTCAACTTCTGACATGAATAACAAAGAGACGATCAAAACGCTGTGGTATTTTCATCCATTTTTGCAGCGGCTTCTGTTTTCTATTCTCCAGCTCACATCATTGACCCGTCTGGTCGTCTGTCCTCCCTCCTCTCGTGCGTCTGTGGACGATCACTAACAGCAGAGAGATGAGCTTTGACAACACCACCCAGATAAAAGACAAACAGCCACGTTCACTTTACCCTTTATTAACATGATGCTTCTTTTGCTCGCCCACCCTCTCTCTCTCTCTCTCCCTCTCCCTCTCCCATCCATCTTTTCTTTTCTCCACAGTGAGCTTTATCGGCGTCTCTTCCTCCAATGCAAACGGATCGTCACCTCAACGCCTCTCAAACTATCGGCGCCCGCTGACCCCAACGGCGTTCAACAGCTGATGGAGCGCTCCTTTCCCTTTAGCTGCCTGGAAAACCTCAGTGCTATCCATCATGCTTCCTCTCCTGGCCTCCACCTCTGATTTTAATACTCCTAAGTGTTTCACTTCTGTCCTTTCAGGGAGTCTCAGTCTCCTTCGCCCACTCTCTTACACACTCTGATATAACATCGAGGCTGACAGATATAGAATGAAAGCCAAACACTCAACCCAAGGTGTCCTTGTGGCACATTGCCTTGTCACACTCATCCATAATCTTAGGCCTGGACCTTATGTGGAGAATAGAACTGCTCTGTAATATTAGCTCCCTATTTGTGTGAACACGTGGACCATATTGTTAGATTAATATCCCTTAAAATGACCTCAAATTCTCAACGCTTCGGCTACACCTTAAACCAGAGCTAAGTGGCTGATTTAAGGGTTTTATTGGTGACCCCTAAGAACGCAGGCTCAGAATGTCGTTCTGTGCTTGAGGGTCAGAGTGCATCCTGAAAAGGCGATCTGCTCCTTCAATTTATACCTCTTCCTGTGTCAGCCTGTGGCCAGTCCACTCATTACGATTCTCCCCAGAGAGAAGACGGGAGGGAGGCTCAGGGCACATTACAGCAAATGGACTTTATGGGTGTTCTTTACAGCAGGCAGCATTAAGGTAATTGTGTGTGTGGCTGTGTGAGTGTGTGTTTTGTGTGCATGTGTCTTGAATGAGGGATAACAAGGAATGGAAATTAGACGTCTACTTCTGCATTCAAGGTACATTGTCTGTATCAGTGCAGAGTATTACAGATGATATGGACAAAAAGTGGATGAAACAAAACCTGGGTTACTTAGGCTTTGATAATCCCAAAATGGAGGTGTCTGAAATGATGATTTTTGGTCTGAAATGATAGATTTTTCATCCCCACTATTCCCTGCACCATTATGACACCCATTTATTTTCTGTTGTTCCTAATGAAAACATAAAGTATATGCTGCAGTATTTGTCCATCAGCAGCATTTTTATGCAAAACACTGGGATTGGCTTTTTAGTGGAACATCCTGGAACTTTTCCCGAAGACACTGGTTTCATCACTTGTAGGGAAGGATTTGTCAACCAACTATGAAAAAAAACTCTGCTCAGAAATGATCCAAAGTGTCACACAAAACCACAAAAGCCCATTTGCTGGAGCCGACTGGTTGGACATTGAATGTTGCTGTGTTCTTATCGCGTGATGTGTTGCTTTGGTCTCATCTGTTTCGTTAAGGTAATCAAGGTATTCCATTTTAGGAGCAAAAACTTCACATTTAAGAATTTTTAAGGACTTTGCACATGTTTGATGGTTTTCCATTTGACCATTTCTGTATTAGTGTTTAGCATGAGCCTACCCATCATTACTTGATGGGAAAGGAGGTGAATGCTAAAGGGTCCCTGAGACACAAAAAGTGTATGTTCAGCCTCATCTGAGGAACATTAAAATACTCTGTGTTTATTTGTGGCTATATTGTGCGTTTATTACACCCCTTAAATATAAATAAATAAACATAGGATATTCATAAACAATTTTTAAAGCTGGCATTTTTTAGTCATTATTATATCTTGCATTAAGAATATGACCTAAGGTAGGAAGGTAGATAGATAGATAGATAGATAGATAGATAGATAGATAGATAGATAGATAGATAGATAGATAGATAGATAGATAGATAGATAGATAGATAGATAGATAGATAGATAGATAGATAGATAGATAGATAGATAGATAGATAAATAAAATAATTAACAAAATCACTATAATACAATGTACTAAAAAGTAGTAACAATACTAATAAAAAAAGTCTGACAGCAAGGATCACTCATAAATATGTATAAATATATAATATATTAATGTGAAGAATAAAAACTAGGTTCCCCCAAACAGTATCTTGCTTTGGGCCCCCATGAAGCTAGAAACGACCCTGACTTTCTTATTCGTCTACTTTTCCCAGATCAGAATACAAACACAGGATTTCACAACCAGGGAAACTCCATGTGACTCATTTAAAGCCTCAGCTGTAAAACAAAAGGGCTGACTCAGGTCTTCTGGAAGAAAAGAAACTTGAAATAAACCATAATAGCGCTACAATTTCACCTTGTCAACCGGACTGCACGAGTGGGTGGATGAAAATGCCTTTTTTTGTGCTTACAGTCAAGTTCAGATTTGTCTCTACACTTAACCCAATGTACCATGATACTATCACAGAGCTGAGTGATGTTGTGAATTGTTCTCACCGATGTGTGACACAAACTCTGGAAGCAGGAGGAGTCGATTTGCTCCGGCTGGCATGTTACAGCTTGATTTTATATTCCAAAAACTCAGTTCAGGTCTGGCTTTTCTCAGGAATTAAAAGCAACCGGTTTCTTTGTTTGATTAACGAAGCACATTTATGGTCTGTCACACATACCGCTTCAGGGTATATGCACCAAACTTTAAGTTCAATTTACTACCATATAAAGGTGGTGTGGGAAATCTTTTTTGGGATTTTTTATTTTTTTACCATAGTGCTTGAAAACCTCTTCACGATCCCATACTACGCACTGAAATAGAATGTTTGCAAAAAAATAAAAAAGTTTTAGCCCAGTCTAGAGGGTGGAACCAGAGGAAAACTCCGACCAATCATTGTACTGATCATTTATACAATAATTGATTTGCTGATACATCCATAAAATAACAGTAAAATCAATGTGAAAAGACACATGGATGCCAATCAAAACCTGATTTAACTCCACAAATTAGAGGGTAAATGTAATTATAACAACTCTTCAAATGCATTCCTTGTAACATCATTGCATCCAACTGATGTCAAACTGGTGAAGCTGTTCCTATAAACATCCACACCCAAAGACAACGACCAGCCACTCACTCCATTCCTCCCTTGAAACTCTTTATTTTTCACATAAGTGGTTAAAGATGTTGCCTACACCAGCTGTACATTCCTTTAACCCCAAACGACACTCTGAACCGGCGTGTACATTCAGCAGCCCCTCCAGCCTTCACATAAAAGGCCTCTCCCTTCCCTCTAAGAGCTGTGATTTCTCTTTTTTATTAAGAACAAAAGTAGGCCTTTCAACACCAAATCACAACTTCAACTAATTTAAACAGTGATTGTTCCAGAGAAAAAAAGTCCTGTGATAGAAATACAGTTCAAATAAAGGAGGAGGGGGAGGAGGAGGAGGAGGAGGAGGAGGAGGAGGGGGGGGGGTGTATATGAGTAAGTGCGGGGTCAGAATGAACTTGTGAAAACATCCTCAAATTTCCCCTTCTCAGGGAGACAGATGGTGGTGTGTATGGTTTAGAGGCTCAAAGGCAGGGCTGTAAAAGTGAACAAAAACAGCCTATGGACGGTGGATGTGCTGACTGGAACAAACTCAGCACTTGTGAGCTCTTAGCCTCGGCTTAATTCTGTGCCGATAGTTAACCGCAGACTCATCCTCCACGTCGGTTATTGAAAACAAAGCACGTGTTGCTGTGTGAAGGAATGTCTTTCTTCTTTCAGTGGAGGAGCAGAGGTTAAGCGGTGGGATGACTTTACGTCTGCAGATTGTTTATAGATGTGAAGGGCATTTTTTTAAGACTTATGTCACTATCCCTTCTTACTTTGCAAAATAATGACATGTAGATCTATGGAAATATTAAACACTGCTTTATTCGAGGAAAACTACTACTCCACTACAAGTAATAGCTCTGCGTTAAAACCTTATTTAACCTTTTATCATCCACTATGTCACAGATGACCCATTTATGATTGAGAATAATAGTCTGGGCTGATATGATTTAGGCTCAGCTTCAGCCATAGACTAGAAAAGAAGCTTTCTATATGCATTAATGAAGATAAACCAAAAGGAAAACATGTATTGGTAACACTTTATAATACCTACACACATCTGACTATGTATTAACCATTTATTACTCATTTATAAATGGTTGTTCATTATTTATTAACCATTTGTTACTTATTTGTTAATGTCTTGTAAAGGTTCATGCTAGTGTTTTCCAAAGATAAATGTAAAATTACATTATTTTTAACCAACAGTTGCAGTGTTTGTATATGTGCTTTACAGGTAAACAAAGAAACAGTTGTAAACACTGCACCTGTTGGTTAAAAATAATCAAATTTTACATTTAAACTAGTATGAACCTTTACAAAACATTAACAAATACGTAACAAATGGTTAATATATAATGAACAACCCATTTTAATGGTTAATACATAGTCAATTGTGTGTAGGTATTATAAAGTGTTACCCATGTATTTATAAAAGGAAAACTATAAGTAGTTATTATGCATTAAAATGGTTTAGTGTTTCACTCCAATATCTAATGTTTTTTTTAATTAATTTTACTGCTGCATTAATATGCAAGTTGCATTTTACTGCTGTTAAATATTAACCCCTAAAGAACCAGTGATACTTCTGTTCCCAAATATGTTTTAGACAAACAGACACACACAGTAATTACAATAATCTCTCCAAAGCAATGTTGGGTGACATTAATACGTTTCTTGTGGCCTCGTATCATCATCCGTCTTTTTAAATGCTTCTTCTCAGAGTCCTTCCACTGTGACTTAACCTGGTCATGAGATTTCCATCACATGACTGATTTTGTAGATGTACAGGATGATCACATACAGTAAAATGGCCTCTGGTTCCACAACAGTCATTACTCCTTGGTTACTGCAGACAAACACTTTTCAACTCAATAGAGAAAAATGGAAAACTTTACACAACTATTGCTTTAAGTAGTTCAAGGACACAAACCTCAGTGTTGCTACTACGGAGCTTGACAACAATGTTAATGTATTCACTTAGGTTTCTGTGGTTCCATCTGTCAAAATGTCATAATTAGTTTCAGGATATTGACAGTTTTATGGGTGCAGCTCTGCTCCAGTTGACTAAGAATGTACAGTTGCTTTTTTTTTTCATTTCTTGCAGCCTAGGGATTAATCTTTCTCTTTCTCTTTCTTTTTTTTTTTAAACACCATGTAATAAGCTGGATAATGGACAGATTTACATTATATTCAATTTGACTGAGAGTGCTGCTGTTTTTCAAATGCTAAAACCACGAGTGTCAAAACATACGGTCCATGGGCCAAAACAGGACCACCCAAGGGTCCAAATATAACCTGGAGGATTGTCTCTATTTTACCCCTTTTCCACTTACCCCAAAAAAACATTTACTGTGGCAGAATATTGTTAAAATTACACATATTTTTCTTAAGAGGTTCCAGTTCGTAGTTCAGGTTATTCACATTTTTTAAAGGACACTTTGTTGTAAATATGTTCATGTAATTTTTTTTGGTTTTTTCATTCTGACATTATAGAATGCATCCTCATTCTCACCCAGACGTGGCTCAACTCTTCGGTCCCCGACACCAACATTAGCATCAGCTGGTGTTAGCCTGGATGGGCTAAAATCTATATCTACATTTTCTTTTAACATATACTTCATACAAAATCAGTAAATTTGTAGAATTTTTAAAGGGTTTGAGAGGTAGTATTGGGGGTCTTGGAAGGAATTAAGCCTTTTACATGTAAAATGCAACTCTATTTCCGAAAAATTCACAGTACAAAAACACTTCTGGAACAAATTAATTTCATAAGTAGAGGTACCACTGTGTAATAAAATGGTAATTATTTGAAATGATTTTCAATAATAACACATTTTTTAATAATAACACAATAGAATATTATTTATTTCCTAGTGTGTTATTATTCTACTGGTCCAGCTCACTTCAGATCATGTTGGGCTATATGTGGCCCCTGAACTAAAATGAGTTTGACACCCTTAGGTTAAACAGATACCACCAACACATTGCAATGCTCCCCTGTGCCCTGCATGGGAACAATCCACCCTGTCTTTGTCTTGTAGCTGACAGAAAATATATGTTACAGTGCATAGAGAGCGGGGGAGTTCAGTGTAAATATGGGAGACAATGTCACCCTCCTTATGTTTGGCTACACAGGAACATATTTTCTGTCTATAAATTATTGATCCCTTGAGGAAAAACCCTCCTTCACTGCGTCTCGGTGAGGTCAGAGTCAACCTGCACCTGGGGAGTTTTTAGGAGACCTCACCCGTGTAAACGCCTGCTGCCACAAAGACTTGTTTCAGGGAATTTACAAGGTAAGGGCAAAAGCATTATTCATACTGCTGCTCTCTGAATATACTAGTCAGTTATTGTGCTCATATTATAGTATGTGCAACAACAGTCATAAGTTTGGACCCACCTGGGTTATCAATAACACTTTACATTACGCATCACTAATAAAGTGGTAATTCTATTGGTAATTTTGATGTAATTTTATGGTAATAATGCCTTTGTAATCACTTATTACAAGTCATTTCCATGCAGTTTCCAGTGTAATTCTTCTGTAGTTTCTTGGTAATAGCAATTTAAACAACTTTCATTGAGGAGATCATTTCTATACAGCCGAGCCACGCTACACACCCCTCGCAGCAGCAAATGTTATGTGCTACCGTAGTAAGTCTAGTTACGCTCAATTTAACTTTTGGATAGATTTAAATAGTAATTAAGATAGTACTTTATTGTTATTATACAATTGTACATCGAAATTTGTCCGTCTAAGGAGCAGTGGGCAGCCATGGGCGGCGCCCGGGGACCCAAGACGTGGAGCTAGGCTAATGGTCAGTTACCTAGCTGGAGGATTTTAACCAAATAAACATGTTTTTTGGTGATGGGGGAAACCGGAGCACCTGGAGGAAACCCATCCAGAGAAACATGCAAACTCACACAGAAAGGCCCACATGGTCCGGATATCGAACCCGGGTCAAGAGCGCTAACCGCTCAGTCACCGTGCTGCCTACCATGTGACACTTTGGCACATCAAGGGTTAAGTAAAAAAAAAAAAAAGCTGATTGGTTATAGTTTCCAAAATATACTCTTGGGTAAAAATGTGAAGTTTGAAAAGTAATTGAGGTGCTGGGGGGGATTTAACTAAAAAATAAAGTTTGTCTCAGATCTACTTCAAAAGCCACTTTTACACCACATTTCTGTTACCTTTATTCTGGAATGACGTCTGTGTAAACAAAATGGTGGTTTAAAACTGGAATATTCAGCCAGTGGACTCACCCTGCAGTACTCGTTAATAGGCCTTAGTCGTTTCATGGCCACATCCCTGATATGGCTCCTACGGAACAGGATCTTCCCTGGAAAAAATAGACGAAAACACAACATTTAGTTCCAAATAACGACTACTTCTAATGGTGATGCAACAGTTGTATATACAGATGACAGTGAGAGCACAGAGGTAGGGGAAATGCATTTTATTTAAGTTGCCCGTGTTAGTTTGCAGATGCTAATTTTTTTTTTATCTGTTGGGGGTATATTGAAGGACATGAAAGACAATGTAGTTTTTACAAAATGTGGTTGGTGAATTAGCATGCAGACAAAATCCTTTCGCACCATCAATAACAATGACAGCACGATAAGTTGGGTGAGCAGTTAGTTGAATCGTCGACCTTTGTAAGTAATGAATAACTGATTTTGGGAAAAGCAAATGATGTGTGCACAGCAGTTTAAAAAAAGCAACTTCTTATCTCTGGTCACAAATAACCACAGTCACAAAACAGCTGAGTCGCCATAATAATAACAAGAAAAGGCTACAAATAGGCCTGTGAAAAAAACCTGTCTAACTTTAATGGTATGCAGGAAATTTAAGCGCCAGTGTCTGTTTTTTCCCAGTGTTTAACGGCTGAAGTTTCTCCTCTGAATTCACTGCGACAGCTCTAATGCCAACACATAAAGAAAAAAGATCCTGGGAGCAAACAAAGAGAAGTTATTGTCTCGTCTCCATCATGCACCATTGCTATTGTTTTAAAGAGTATTTGAGGTAATAAGACACAAATCTATCTCACAGGAAAAGTCAATCCTCTTCGACTGCCATCGTAGAAACACCAACACAGTGGTATAGAGGTCACAGATATAGTAATCAACCGCCTATATAGATCAAAAGGCTTAGCACAGAATCATTTCTATACGAATGCTGTTTAAATAATTAGTTTATAGTAATCAAGAAATCCACTCATAATGTTCATTTTTCGCCATTTTATGAATGTAAACATGCAAAAATGTGTTTAAAATGACGTGTAGCTATTTTATTTTTTACTCCCATGATTCCTTTCTGGACGTCTGCTTGCTTCTGCCTGGTTAGCTAGCTAACGTAACGAGTTCGCAACTAAGCTTGCGAATCATGGCTGGAAAAAGGAAGTAATTTTCTTCATGCGGAAAATTACAACAAAAAACAGAGGTAGCTTTAATTTTCTTGATGTTGTTATCTTCTATATTGTTGTTCTATTAAACAGTTTGTTTCAAACTTTATTTTCAGACATGTTAAAAAATGAGCTGACGCACAGAAGAAGTTACCATTTTAGTTAAGTCTGTACACTGTAATTAAACTTGCATGATACAGTACTATAATAAAATTCACTAAATGCTGAAGCATCCGTTTCATGTGGACTCAGCTCAGCAGCGCCTCCACCTGCTTAGAAAGCTCAGGTCTTTTAACGTCAACCAGGACATTTTAACACTTGTTTATCAGTCACTCATTGAATCCATCCTCACCTACAACATCTCCACCTGGTACAACTTCCTCACAATCAAACATAAAACAAAACTCTCCTGAATAATACATCAGACCAGTAAAATCAACCCAATCCCATCTGTCTCAACTTTACAGTCGCTCAGTGATGACGAAAGCCCCCCTCAGCACTGAGGACCCCTCCCATCCCCTCCATCACAGACGCTACAGAACCCTCCCCCCCCCCCCCCTGGCCAGGAAGAACATTTACAACAACTTATTCATCCCCTCTGCTCTCAATAACACAAAAATATCTGCACTGTGATTTTAGGGTTTTTAATTGTCTCATGTGATTTTATTTAATTTTTTCGTAATGTCTATTAATTTTGGCAATGTGTTTTTAGTGGAGGGGGGGGGGTTGTTTTAAGAAGCTGTGACAAAGAAGAATTTGTGTTTTTTTATGTTGAACAGACAATGAAGCTAACTATCTTTTCGTGTATTTATTTTTTCTCATTGAAAAACGATATCAATGGCATTTAGATGATATTCTGCATAAAAAAATAAGTGAAATACCTGTAAATTCTCTATTACTAATCAACTGCTTATAGTGTTTAAATTGGCTCTGGACCAACGTGATCATTATAAGCCATTTCCACTGTACCAGGGTTTTTTTTTTTCTGCTACATGGAACCCTGCAGCTGAAAACCACACAAGTCTGCATTGTTTGTATGTACGTAGTGAACTGACTGCAAATCAAAACTCCTTTGAATATTTATTCATGTTCTGTTTTCTCAACCACAAAGAATAATAAAATAAAAATCCTACCATCTGGAAGAAGGTATCGTAGCCTGCGGTGCAGAACGTTGAGGCTACAGGACAGGTTTTAACCAACTACCATCAGACTCTTAAATAATAATAACATATCTACCTCTAAACTCATCTACCGTCACTGCTGAACACAGTTTTACTCTTGCACAAACACTTTGTGTTTTTATTAATATATTAATATATTATATATTTATAAGGGTTACTTGCTGATAGTTTTTTTTTTATTATTATTATTTTTAGTACATTTTATTATAGTGATTCTTTTAATTCTTATTTTAAAGTGTTTATTCAGATTGTTTTTTTTTCCATGGCTAAATGCAACGGTGCATCTATGATGTTTATGTTTGAATAACAATAAAGGAATAATCTTGAATGGACACGTTTTCAAAGTTGCAGGAAGTCGAAGTGGTTTGTGCTGATTTATCACAAAAGTCACATTTTAAATGCAAACCACAAGCACCAACACAACACACTCCTCACCTCTGGACTCCATCCAACCATCTCTGCTGACTGTTATCTACGAGTCCGCCTTAGACATCAACTCCTTTTCACACAGAACTAACCACTCTGCAAACCACTTGATAAGTTTGTTTTCTGGGAGTATTTTCTCTTGAGATTTGGTTTTATTTGACACAAAAAAACATGCGTAGCTACAAATTACATCTGAACATCGACCTAATTTATTTATTGAAAGTTTTATCACATTTTACTTTAGTTTTAATTTGTAGAGGAAAAAGTTCATTATAAAAGGAAGAAGTTTCATTAAAAGTTAACGCTTACAGAGTTATAAAATCCATGTGCAACTCAGTAAAATAAGTCTCTTGTCCATAAATTAGTTTTCTTAAAATCTCATCTCGTCTCGATCTTGTGAACCCAATCTCGTGTCTCGTCACACCCCTACAGTAATAGCAAGAATATTATTTTGTGCCTATTAATAATGACAATAATAATAATGCAATTTTTACATTTACACATTGAACAATGAAATGTCCAGACAAAATTAAGTGCAATTTTAAGAATAATCTGCATGTTACTAAATGTTTTGTGCCTTTGCTGATCCTTAATGCACATATAAATGATACGTTTAAACATAATATTGTTAAATTTTCACTTAATTTTCTTAAAGATTTCAGATTGTTTGTAAAAGCAAATATTCTCACAATGGTCTGTTATTTATTTATTTATTTATTATTACAACAAAGACAATATTAAAGGCGATTTTGCCACTATTTTACCAGTCCGGTCCTGTTGAGATAAAACTGAACCAAATGCGAAACATGAACGTAAATGAAACTTTGTGTTGCTGCCATTCTTGGGCAGGTTATCGTTGTTATCAAGTTATCATTGATTTCAATGGGACAAACCTGGTTAAATCAAGGTTAAATACATTTAAAAAAAAGAACTAACATGAGTTTGAGATCCCTACTTCAGAGGCTCAAAACCAGAGCTTGTCTTTACTCATTTACCTGCAGCTATTATGTCCAGACTCTTTGTATTTTTATAATATTTGTGAACGCTGTTAAGATATTACAGGCAGATCGAAGTTAAAACATTTCTGACCATTTATTCAAGGAAGAACAGTCTGCTACTACGTGCTGGAGAGGATTAAAAAGGATATTATCTAGATGAAGAAAGCCACGGGACATTCAATCTTAAAGAAACTGGCGTCGTTTTGCTCAGATGATCCAAAAGGACGCCGTGTCTGGACCGTCGTCAAAATCAGAAGACTTCTGAAAGTCAACCCCATGGACGCCTACTTGGATTCCTCAGCCCCTCTGTTCTCTCTCTCTCTGTCTCTCTCTCTTTCTATCCCCCCCCCCCTCTCTCTGTCTCTCTCTCTCTTTCTCTCTCTCTCTCTCTCTCCCCCGCTCTCGCTCTTTCTTCCTCTCTCTCTCTCTCCCCACCCCCCCCTCTCACCCCCCCCTCTCTCTTTCTTCCTCTCTTTTCCCTCTCTCTCTCTCTCTCTCTCTCTCTCTCTCTCTTTCTTTCTCTCTCTCTCTCCCCTCCCCACCCCCCCCCTCTCTCTCTCTTTCTTTCTCTCTTTTCCCCTCTCTCTCTCTCTCTCTCTCTCTCTCTCTTTCCCCCTCTCTCTCTCTCTCTCTCCCTCTCTCTCTTTCTTCCTCTCCTCCCCTTGTCACTCCTCAAACAGAAAGCTTTTTTGACGCTTTTCCAAAGCTCTCTGGGGTCAGCAGAGAAGCACTGACTCAACACTGGCCACTCTGTATGCAAGTCGGCCGATGGGTGTAGCCCATGAAAAGGGCTTGTTTAGGGAACGGTGGGGACGGAGGAGAAGGGGGAAGGAAAAAGCGCCACCTCGGAGCCAGAGCTCAGGAAAGGTAGACTCTAAGGCAGATCCTAGACCCTGGGTATCAAACAACTTTTGTTTCCTGGTGAGAGTGAGGGAGTAGAGACAACTAGAGATGGGAATACAGAGAGCCTCCTTGTTACACCTCACACACAAAAAAGACTTTCTCTCAACGCTCCTCTTTTAATCCCTAGATGTACTACACATGAATTCCTCCGGTTATTTCACCCTACCCTAGCTCCTGAGGGCGGCTTTAACAGTCTAAATCCCTTTACATAATGGTCAAAGCTGCAGACGTGAAACTTGTGGCACAAATCACAAAATTAAAAACTTCAGAAAGGACTATTTGGAGACTTTATATGCATCTGAATAACAATGTTTCCAAGCGCTGAAGTTTCACCTTGAACACAGGGATTAAAAAAAAAAGCACTGCATTGGCAGAAGCTTCAAAACGATCTAACTGTTGAATCAACTGACTGAAAGGAGATCTGCTGAGGTATTTAACAGTCACTTCACACACATTAAAATGAGTACGGTCCTTAAAACTGATGATGAAGACCTGATGTGAGTCCAAGCATTATATTTATATAAAATACTGAACTGCAAAAAGATGTGAAAGACGCCTTTTCACACCTGAAGGGTTGAACTGAGGTGCGACAGAAGTTTCCTGCTTTTTATTTATTTATTTTTTAATTATTATTACCCAGCCTCCAAAGGGAGAAGGGTATTGTTGTTGCCAAAAAAGAATACGCAAAGAAAGAATCTATGTATAATTTATTCGCTCAAATAACATATATATATATATATATATATGCAATATAAACGGTCAGCATTAATCCTAAAGGCATATACTTAAGTACCTTTCATTCATTCATTCATTATCTGAACCCCGCTTTATCCTCACTAGGGTCGCGGGGGTCACTGGGGGCCCAATCCAGCTACAATGGGCGAAGGCGGGGTACACCCTGTATGAGACGCCAGTTCATCTCAGGGCTGAACATATATAGACAAACAATCACTCTCACATTCACACCTATGGGTAATTTTTAGATTAACCAATTAACCTATCAGTGCATGTGTTTGGATGGTGGGAGGAAACTGGAGAAAACCCACGCGGACACGGGGAGGACATGCAAACTCCACACAGAAAAGTCTGGTACGGGATTCGAACCAGGGTCCTTCTTGCTGTGAGGCACGAGTGCTAACCACTGCACCACCGTGCCGCCCACATTAAGTACCTTATATATTATAATGTATGTAACATTGTTAAATAGTACCATGCCTTTATCTGGGCTACTCGACCATCACTTATAAAAACTAATAATGCATTGTACATGTACATTTATGAAATTATCATAACTATGAAATGTATTGATTGTGATGTGTTGGTGGTCAATCAATAAACTATGTCTATGTCTATGTTTTTGGTTTGGTTCATCTGTCAACAGTTGTATGTAAAAACTACTGGATCAGTTTCCATTAAAATTTGAGGAAAGGTGCAAGATGATCCAGAATAGATTACATAAAATTTTGGTAATGTAAACTTAAAATGTTTGTGTTTTAGGTGTTTATTACTTCCTCAGATAATATTTCCATTGACCTCCTCCTTTTGCCCATGTGTTAGAGTCACTGATTGATAATAATCTGCCATAATCTCCTGTGATTCTAAAACTAACTATATAAAAGTGATATTTTAACACCAAAAATAAACCAAACTAGAGTTTTGTTCTATACTCTTGAACCCCAGCTGGTCAAGGCAGACGTCTGTCCCCCAGAGTCGGGCTCTGCTCCAGGTTTTAAAAGGAAGTTTTTCTTTCCACTGTCGCCAAGTGTTTGCTTCTGCAGGATTCTGTTGGTGACTGTGAATTGGCTTAAGAGTCTGGCTTAATCAGCCCTAAATGTAAAGTGCCATGAAATCACTTTTTTTTTTTTTTTATGATAAGGTACTATATTAATACGATTTAACTGAAACTACTTCTTCTCATGTTCCATTCAAATGGTGGAGAACACGAAGGTTCACACAGTAAAAATGTGTTTAGTCCAAAAAGAAAAGATTGATCCAACAAGTGGTACCAGGCACAACAAACTCCACCTCTAATAAATATTTTAGGTTTTAATGGGCATCTCCCTCTGAAACGTGATTCTATGGGTTTGACCTTTCAAGGTCAAAGGTCATGATGCCATTTTGGTGCGTACATGTAGTTTCCTATCTGTCAACAATAGTAACTACGTCTTTATCTCCACTCATTTATAAGTATTGACTGACTGACCCCTGACCTCTACAATCAACAATACGTCAAAATATATACATATACATGCGAGAGGGGGATCATCCCCCCTCTGGTTTTGGACATAGCCGTTAGGGCCCTGTGGTCTTTGACTCTTTCTGATGGCATGAACACAAAATGCCTGAAAGAGAAACTTCACATACAGTGACGTCCGAGCAGAGGGAGGGGGCAGCCAGACCACCTTCTCCCCCTGACCCTTCCTGACCCACCCTGATCCAGTTGTGGCACACCGCCATGGAGGAAATGAGCTCAATGGGGACACAAGCCAGACCCAGACCTTGACCTGCTGAGGTTGAATCCTGGTTAGTTTGTTTCCTCTGCTTAGTAATATGCTGACATTCACTGGGTCGTCTCATCTGATCTGAGGGCTTAGATGAAAAATAAATGGGTGGGGGGCGATGGGAGAGGGTGGGGAATTGTCCCAACCTATTTCCCACCGGCTTCACGGATCTCATGTGCTCAGTTTTTGCGCTCAGAGCGACCTGAACCCCGGTCCTGGGTGGACCTTGTATGCGGGCAGCAATATAATTTTTATTTTTCCTAGTTCCCATTCATGAGCAAATGAAGACCACATTTACCAGGGGTGTCAAACTCCAGTCCTCGAGGGCCAGTGTCCTGCATGTTTTGGATATTTCCCTTTTTCACATGATTCAGTGAAGCATGAACACAAATGGAACAAAATTAAAGAAAAAAAGAAAAAAAGATTTTTAAAAAATGTAGTAAAATAAACCAAAAATTTACAAAATTAAACAAAAACTAATAAATATTTATAAAATGATAAATAACATGGAAAAATTTGCAAACATTTTACTAAAATGGAAAAAAAGAACTGAATGGTTTAGTTTAAATATTCAGAAAAATTCAACTGTTTTCTTTTTTTGTTCATGGAACAGGTATCAAAAGTAAAAGTCATTTAGTGAAAGGAAAAATTTAAACTATTGTGACCACATTTCAATAGTAGTTCTCTTTATTTAGCAAAATTTTCAACATTATTTATAATTTTGTAAATTTCCATTAGTTTTTGTTCTTTTTGTCGCCCGTTTTGTTTATTTTTCTAAAAAAAAATTTATTTTATAATTTTTTTCATTAATTTTGTTCCATTTGTGTTTCGCTTTCTTCATGTTACTCATAATTTTGTCAGTTTATCATTAATTTTTGTTCATTTTATTGATGACTTTGACCATTTTTGTTAATTTTGTTGCTTATTTTAATTCTTTTTACTGTGCAACTGCTAAAGTCTCAGGCGTGGGAAATATTTAAAACATGTAGGACACCGGAGAAAACTGTTGATTTGAAATGTTCAGTCAGTGTAAGTAACCCTAAATTGTTGGCGTTTAACATTAGTTGTTTGTTGTTTCTCACCAACGTTGCACAAACAACTTGAGTGCCACACAACTCTTCAGAAGTCAAGATTTCTTCTGCAGACAAGCAATAAGCGTGACGTGAATGAAGGTCAGTTTAACGATTGGGTTCATTTTTGTATTGCTCTGTCCTTCAGCGCAGGCCGACAGGGGAATGTCACATATTCAGCACCACAGAAACTGACTTGACCTGACAAACATAATGTGCCTCCTGCTGCAGAAAGAAGAGGGATCTGCAAACCACCAGACGACTGAAGAGGAATTGGATCATTAACAGAGAAAAACAAAAACTCAACCTACGTTACGGCCTGATGCACATATTCCACCTAAGCCTTTGGTTATTTAACATGAGTTTAATTAGACCTCCTTATGAGTGATTAAAAAAGTATCATCTATTTGACATTCACTCCTGGCATTAATGCTGATCATGTTCCAGTTTGTAAACTCTGTTTCCTAAAGTCTCTCGTCTGATTGAATATTTGCAGTTACTAAAACTGGTTTGTCACATCTTTATCATATCCAGCAGAAAATAAGTCATAAGCATGAATTATGAACTGTGAACTCTACACAGATACAGAATAACAGTCACATCTGTCCTGTTTGTATCTCTCAGCAGTAGGCCTGTGTTGTAAATGAGATGACACTTATCATTATATATCATATTACAATATCATTAACCTACATTGGAAATCAGCAGATGGACCAGAATATCATTTTATAATTGTAATAATTCTCTTAAACTTAAATTTCTTCATCTTTGGGATTAAAATAATATAAATAATATATATAAATATAATATATATATATATAATATATAATATAAATATATATATATATATATATATATATATATATATAATATAAATATATATATATATATATATATATATATATATATATATATATATATATATATATATATATATATATATATATATAAAGACAAATTTCTAAATTGAATGGCCTAAAATCACAGATACTATTCTCTTGAATCCCACCTTTTTTCCACAGCGCATTCTTGAGCATTTTGACATTTTAGAGATTTGAGAATAAAAGGAACAGAGTCTATTCCACCTACTACTAAATGTGTTTTGTATTTGTAAGCGATAATAAACATGCATACATTATAAACTAAAGCCTAATTATGTTAAATTACACATTTTTTTCAGTTTGTTCATGCTATTCACATTGTTTGAAAGGATGGTTTGTAGATGTAAAGACTTCCATAATGTAAATTGACTTTCCCCCCCCTCTAAAACATGGATAAAAGTTCGGGGTTGATTATTATTTCTATATTTTTATATTTTTACTTTACTGGCCTGGTCCATTTGTGATCAAATTTAGCTGAATGTGGACCCTGAACTAAAATGAGTTTGACACTCCTGGTATAGATGCTTAGATCCTTCGATGATTAATCTTAACCATATCAGCTCTTGTACAAGGCCGTCCTTGTATCACGGCCTTAAACATGGATCCATCATGATAAAAAAGTTCCATTTAATCTAAACAATTTGTATGAACTCTGAGAATCCTGGCCCAGTGAAATGTAATAAATAGCCAAAGACTCTACACACATACCATGTAATGTTCAGATAACAAGATTCTCAAGCCAAGCATGAAAAGCAACACCAGATTGAACATATGAAACTGTCTACACTGTAAAAAAGGATTTTGGTAGTTGGTAAATATAAAAATAAATATAAAAATAAATCAGTTCCATTTTAATTAACAGTAATAGTTGCCACTACTTAAATTATACCTATTTGTAAACAGTAACAGTTGCTACTTAAAATAATAGAGTAAAATCTATCCCATAATATTGTTACTGTACATGTTGGAGAAACAGCTCAGGGAATTTCCCAGCATGCATTGGGACAAACTAGTTGTGACAGTTTTGATGTGTTTTACAGTTTTTTGACTATTATAATTTATATATAGTAGAGTTATAGTGTGTTTTACCTGTTGTTATTTACGTATTTATTTATATTGTACTATTTTTGGAGCATGACATAAGATGCTCTTTTGTTGTGGTGGGTTTTTTTTTACTTAATTCTGAAGCTGAAATTCTTCTTCACATGCTTAAAAGTGTTAGCATAGATCTGATACTAATGCTCACTCTGGTTTTTATATTATTGACATTAAGACTGATTTGTCCAACCATAAATTAAATTGATGAACATATTCTTGTTAACAATTCAGAGTTAATTTTACTGATGTTTGATGAGTAATTTGTTGTGTAATCTAATGGGATATGTTAAGTGGATTTTGCCTAATTTCTTTTAGAGCAGGGGTGTCAAACTCATTTTAATTCAGGGGTCACATTTAGCCTAATAAGGTATAAAGTGGGCCGGACCAGTAAAATAATTGGATAAAAACATTGAAATCATGTCAACTATGCTTTGGAGCGAAACTAGTAAAATTCCATCATGAAAATGTTTACATCTACAAACTGTACTTGAACATAACATGAACAACCTGAAAGAAAAATAAGTGCACTTGAATTCATCATTATACATGTAATAACAGTGGATTTACAAATAAACATAACATTTAACATTCAGAATATTGGTAAAATTCCACATACATTTCAGGTTATTCACATTTTTTGTAACAGGCTAGTCTTTATTTATTTATTCCCTTTTTTTGAAATTAGCATTTTTCATAATATATTATTATTATTATTATTATTATTATTATTATTATTATTATTATTATTATCTGATCCATTTTAGACCAAATTGATGTCAAATAATTTTAACTTCCTAAATTATTAATGTCTTCTCTGTAATTTTTGCATTTCACAAATTCATATCCCAGGGGCCAGACTGGACCCACTGGCGGGCCGATTTTGGCCCCCCTGCCGCATGTTTGACACCTCTGTTTTATTAGAGTATTACAGCTCTTAAAATTAGTTAAATTTTACTCAAAATATAGAGTAAAATCTACTCCATTAAAATGAATGGAAATTGTTCCCTCACTTTTATTAAGTACATTCTATAGGTTGTGTCCAGGTTGGTAAGAAGTGGACGTTTAAGGCTAGAATTAAAGTGCAGCAGAAATCCAGCATACATGTGGACAACTCAATTTGCTGATGTGAAAACACTAAAGGAATAATAATAAAAAAAAATAAAAAATAAAAAAAAACCCACCCCAGGGCCTTGAACAAACCAAACAGTAAATGGAAAAACCACTTCCGTGCCGTGTTAGTTTGGTTTCATTCCACAGTCCAGACTTTTGCTGTGTAAGTGAAGGCTGTTCTTGGCTCACAGGAAACGTCTTATGCAAATCAGTTAAAACATTACAGTACCTCAGGATCCCTTCTCAAATAAATCTCTGACCTGAACGAGGACTGGTGATGTATGAATCAGTTTTAGACACTAGTTACAAAGATTATTTTCACTACAATCTGTGTGCCAAGTGTCTGCAAAAAGCTTTAAACACTAAGAAAACACTAAGACCAACCGCCGTCTACAGATTCAAGAGCGTTACCATGAAAATTTACACAAAGACAGATGTAAAGTCTGCTTCACCAGAGATAAACAAATGTTATTATGTCTGAACAGTAGATCCAGTGAAGAAAAATAGTACCAATGACCCTGTATCTCACTGGCATTTTCAATCAAGAATCAATAACACGTAGAAGTGGGTGGTAGAGCTGCACAATATATTGTTTGAGGATCATCATCATCAAAATGTACAAACATTTTTCATTTTAGTCTTAGTATTAGGCTTTTGTCAAAGTTCATTCTTAGTCTTTCACAAATAGTTTTTGTTAGTCATATTTTAGTCGACTAAAATTCTCAACATTATAGTCGGACATTAATGCAAGGTATTTCAGTCCAGTTTTAGTGGAAACATGTCAGTCTTTTTCTATTTATTTCAGGAATATTCGTGTGTATTAATTCCAGTTGAGTTGTGTTCTACAACTAATATATTGACTTGAATTAATACATCATCAGCGTAATCTTCAATTTATTAGATATAGCAACACATAAAAAATATTACAACACTACAGCTACCTTTATAGCTGAGCAAATACACTGAAATGAAATAAAAATGGAATTTCACAGAAGCCTATATCAAACAAATACTGTACGGATAAAATGTTCTGAATAACTAGTAAACCAATTCAAAAGAAACATCTGGTCTACAGAAGAAAACTAGTGTGAAAACATATATATTGTGCATATGGTATACAATATTTTAAATAATAAATCACAATAACCCAAATAGACCTGATTCAACAGAAAAATGGAGGTCTACGGTAGAAATACAATATGAAAACATGTGAAATTTAATCAATAAATCACTCATAACGTCTTTCAGAAGTTGAGGTTTATTGGCAGGTCTGTGTGTTTCAGTCCAGGACTAGCATGTGTTTATGACAAGATAAACCTGCAGTGTTACACATAAGAACCTGTGTCTGCAAGATGTGTTTTTAGCGCAGAGATTAAAAAAACCCTTGTCTCACGGGCACTTTTCGAGAACCCGTGTTGTTGCTAAGTTACACAGACACATGCACATTGTATGTGTAAACATTAACACGCTGTGGTTGTCCCGCCTCCTCCTTGCTTTTGATTGGTCAGTAAGATAACTGTGACATTGACGAGCGCAGCACTGTTCTAAAAGTTAAACTATTTCCAACTCGCAGCACTCTGACATTTTCGTCTTGTTTTTATTCGTCGACAAACATTGGCATAGTTATTGTCACTGTTTTTAGAACAGCTGTGTCGTCCCATCTTCATCATGGGAAAAAGGGTTGTCCTAGTCTGTCCGTTGTGTCCTTGGGCAAAACACTTCACCCTCCTTGCCTCCAGTGTCACCCACCCTGGTGTATGAATGTTGGGTGCTGGTCAGAGGCAAAATGGCTGCCACGCTTCTGTCAGTCTGCACCAGTGCAACTGTGGCTACATATATAGTTTACCACCACCAGAGGGAGCATGTGAGAGTGAATGAATAATAGATCAATAACGTAAAGTGCTTTGGGTGCCTTGAAAAGCACTATAGAAATCTAACCCATGATTATTCTCATCTAAATTCAATCTGGGGACCTGACACACACTGTGAACGGCCATTCCACCAATCGCACACGTTCTTAATCAGACCACCCTCCTGCACATGGATCGACTACTGGTAACATTAAAAAATGAGCAACAAGGAAAAGAAAACTACTGAAAATGAAATGTGGTTTCTGTTATCTGGAATTATTTCAGCTACAAGAAGGATAATATTGAAATGTGTTCACAATGAAAGGAAGCACAACTAATTAGTTTAGCCATTTACATTGGCGTCACACACACCTATTATATCCTCCTGAATAGTCGTTCATATCTCTATACATATCACAGGGTTTAAAAAGGAAAATTTCTGTTTTTTTTCCCAATATTGTGCAGCCCCTAGAATAAATGAAAGTCTCTGTATGACTTTGTACTACTGCTTAATACTAACTATAGTGATATCTCTAACCATTCCACTCATTATAAGCCATTAAAATATGGCTCATTATAAGTAAAGGCACGTTTTTAAATATTTAAAAATTGTGTTAAAAATGTAAGTATCTGAAAATGGTGAATACATTTGGAGACATTGTCCAAAGGAAGGTACATTTAACAGTTTAAACGAATCTGATCAACAGTTCTGGGAGAGAAAATGCTTGAAGAAAAGGATGGTGACAAAGACGACCTTCACAAAAGCGTCTAATGGTCTAATGCAGGGGTGTCAAATGCATTCTGTTCAGGGGCCACATTCAGCCCAATATGATCTCAAGTGGGCCGGATCAGTGAAATAAAGTGGGGGAAAAAAGCTAAATTACACTGTGACAATGTTTACATCTATAACATTTCCTTAAAAAATCTGAATAACATGATCAACTTGAAAAACAATCACAATTGTAACAATATTTTGCCTCAATTACAACTCGCATCACAATTACAAATACATAAAACATTTAGTAAAAGGCAGAAAATTGGTAAAATGACACATTCAGATTAAAGGTTAAATTACACATTTGAATTTTCCCATGGGAATTAATAAAAGTATATCTTATCTTACTTCTCTTAACACTGTTTATATTTGTTCAGGCTATTCACATTTTTGTAAAAAAAAAAAAAAAAAAAAGATAATTAGTCAATATAAAAATAATCCATGTAATTTTCCCTCTTTACACTAAAACAAAGATAAAAATCTGCACTTTTAATTATTTATGGGTGATTATGATTATATTTTACTGGTGTGACCCAACTGAGATCTAATTTTTCTGTATGTGGAACCTCAATTAAAATTATTTTTATACTACTGATATAAAATATATTCAATGTAATTTATTCTGTGGGCCAGATTCGACCCTTTGGTGGGCCATATTTGACCCCCGGGCCTTATGTTTGACACCTGTGATCTAATGACTGTTGAGCTTGTAAAAATCAGCTAAACTTTGTACTTATAAATGTGTACTAGTATCCATGCTCAGTATGTTCACACCAGTAGGACGTACTCTATGTTCATCAAACACAGTGATTGTTCATATTCTCTCCATCAGTTCCAGACCTACACAGGCCCCTCCCACTAACGCTGATAGTGTGTGGATGAGGCATTCCTCAAAGAATAAAAAAATAAAAAGATATTGGGATCTAACTCTCAAACTATTCCCCAAGTATTCAAAACAAACCTCCCAGTTCCCTGTGTTTATCTGAAAAGTATTTATAAGGTTCATCCTTTGGGCTTTTGGACGACAGATAAGAAAGTGATGCTACAGTTTTATAATGGAAACCAAGAGTGGAAAGTAACTAAGTAAAAGTACTTCGTAACTGTACTTAAGGAGATTCTGTACTTTAGTATTTATTTATTACTTTTACTCCCTACATTTTTGCATAAATATCTTTATCTGACAGTATGAAAAATACGTTGGAAATCAGTAAATGAGAAATTGTGACTCACTATATTATAATTTTCACCTTTTTATCTCATAATTATCCATTTCTTACCTCATAATTCAGATTTTTTTTATCTGATTATTTTTACTTTTTCTTCATAATTTTCACTTTTGTCTCAGAATTCTGACTTTTAATCTGATTATATTGACTTTTTCTTCATAATTTACAGTTTTATCTCATAATTCAGAATTTTTTCCTAATAATTTTGACTTTTTGTCTCATTATTTTGAGTTTTTCCTCATAATTTAAATTTTTTATTTTTTTTTTACACATCTCATAATTAGGACATTTGATTTTGTTTCTCTAAATGTCTTGTCCATGCCCTCTAAACTGAGTACCATGACCCAATAAAACACATCATACACACAGTAACTCACTTTTAAAGGCTTTATTTTTGGATATTTTTTGAAAATGTTCAGATTTTTCACTGTTAAATATGTGTTATTTAAAAATGCAGCTTTACGTTTTTACTATTTTTTCACACCAGTAGCTGTACTTCTACTGAAGTACAGAATTTTCAATGTACTTTACAGTAAATTTAAAGTACAATACAGTGTTTTTAATGTCATTTACAGGATTACTTTGACCTCTGATGGAAACACAGACTTTGCATTTTTACAGTTTCGTCAGGACGTCTAACATGTTCTCTCTTTATATAATATTTCATATACTCTCCACCATAGTCTGTCCAGGTTCACAATGGAAACTGTGAGGTTTTGATAATTACTGTGGCTGCAGGATGTAGTTTGATGATTCCTTTGGGTGCAGTCTACAAACCTAACATATTCTCCAGTCCTCTCATGAGTCATTGTTTTCTACATTCTAACCCAATGACAAGTCTGTGAGAGTTGGGATGTTCTTCATGTTCTACTTGTATTTTTTCACCATTGACTGCTGTTCCCCAAATTTTTTCGGCTCATGACCCCATTTTAACATCACAATTAATATTCTTTTTGCTAAAATGTGTTTGTTTTTAATTGTGTAATAGTTTGTTATTCTATGTTACAAATAAACATTAATTTTAGACAACTATTAGTATATATCACAGGTGTCAAACATAAGGCCCAGGGACCAAATCTGAGCCGCCAAAGGCTCCAGTCTGGCCTTTTGGATAAATTAGTAAAATGTAAAAATGACACTAATATATTAATAATTTTAGTTGACGTTCCACATTAAGACCAATTTCTCATAAAATAACTCATAAATACTCACAAGTAATTTATTTTCTCTTTGGTTTTCTCGTTCACCTGCATTTTCATTTTTGTTATACAAGAAAAAAAATTTGTATGACCAGAATAAATATGAACAACCTGAAATATATTAAGAGAAATAAGGAGAATTTTGATTTTAATTTTAATTCTACCTATAACTAAATGTTTTTTGTATTTGTAAGCTATAATATACACATGTAAAAAACAAACTAAAGCCTAATAATGTTAAAATTAATACTACGACTACTACTACTAATAATAATAATAATAGATTGGATTTATATAGCACTTTTTTGACCTATTATTCATTCACTCTCATGTGCTCCCTCTGGTGGTGGTAAACTACATACATAGCCACCACCAAACATTCATACACCAGTGTGAGTGACACTGGACACTGGAGTAACAACAGACAGACTAGGACAGACCTGGATTCAAACCGCCAACCCTTCAGTTACTGTACAACCCACTCTACCAGCTGAGCCATGACCGCCCCTAATTACACATTCATTTCAGTTCGTTGCTAAGCTATTCACACTGTTTGAAAGGATGGTTTGTAAATGGAAACATTTTTATCATGTAAATGGACTTTTTTCCTCTAAAACATGGACAACAGATTTTCTTTTACTGGTCTGGCCCATTTATGATCAAATTTAACACAATTTAACCCACATCCAACATGGAGCCAAAATTGTAAAATAATATAAAACAGAGAAGCAACAAATCTTTCAGCTGAAAAACTAGAGCCAAAGAACCTTCTGATTTTTTTTTTTGATAAATAACTCAGTCCTTCAGGAAAACTGCCTTCCTTAACTGATAACTTATAAATCCTTCAAGCATTATTCCTGACAGTTATAAGAGGTCATTTTTTTTTGTGTATTTTCCTCATCATGTGTTGCTGATTTATCTTTTTTTATTGACAATTAATGACAATGCAGTGTGTATTATTGTCAGTGAAAACACATGAGAAGGGATATGTTTAACTCTTACCTGGTAGGAATGGAATAATCCTGCGTTTTGGGTCTTTCTGGCCTCCTTCCACTGGGAATTTATCCAACAATTCCATCTGAAACACAACAAGTCAGTGAGATTATTCAACATACTGATTTATGGGCTGTAGTTCATGCAAACACATGGACATACGCATGCACTTCCTATAACACCCAACAGGATGGCTTAAGCTACAGAGGAAGAGTCCACATTTTTACAAATCAGCAGTTTCTACAAGGAATCTGGCCAATAAAGGAAAGCCTGCCAATGATTAGGAATGTTCAGAGCAGATGGTACGGTTTTTCCCCTCCGCTTCATATGCTGCTGCACCGAAGGCGCTTTAGGCACTACTGACATAGTGGAACATTTTGTGTTTCCATGATTTTCAAAAGCCAAAGAGTAGTGGTTCTTTAGATCCCAAGATCACCATTTCCTTAGTCTGTCTGTTCATTCTTTATTTTTTTTTCTCTCTTTAAAACTTATTTTTCTTGGATTCTTTTTCACTAATTTTCAGTCTGCTGAGCACGTTCGATGCACATTCCTCTTTCGTCATCATCATCATCATCATCATCATCATCATCATCATCATCATCATCCTGCACATCAACATCTACAATTTGATCAAATTGATTTGTGTCCTGATGCAAAAGCTATGCAGTACCGGTCCTACAAATGGTGTTATTACCAGGGATACAACAACAAGCCCTTCAATGGATTTTTAATCTTTTAGCGCACTATTGTTTTATTTTTTTATTTTTTTGTTCAGGTTAGTGTATTGTTAGTGCATCTTGGTTTATTTATCGTGTATTTCATGGTATTCTTGGTGCATTTTATTGTTTTTTAGTGCAGTTTTAGTGTATTTTTATGGGCAGCTTGGTTTAATCTTAGTACATTTTTTATAGTTTTAATCTAATTGTATTTTATTTTATTATTTTTATCCTTCATTCTTTTTTTGCATTTTGTTTTTAGTGCAGGTAATTGTATCTTTTATGGATTGTAGTTTTAGTAGATGATATTGTTTTTTTAGCACAGATTAGTGTATGTCTGAGTATAATGGTTTTAATTCCAGGCATATATGTAACATCAAGTCCTTTCAATGAATCTTACAATTTGATCAAAAGCCCTGTGAAAGGCTGCATATGCTTATAAATGTATGCGTATCTAAACTAAATGCAGCTGAAGCCAATAAAACAACACCTGGCCACATTAAGAGCTGAACTCCAAATGCACTCTTTCTCTCCTGTACTTTATCCAACATGAGATCTGCCCATTGTCTTCACCGGTGCCTGAAGATAAACTACATCAAACGTTCAACCAACAGACTTATCACACACTTAAATACTTCCCTCAGTTTTTATTGTTTTAAAGTTGAAACGTTTGATCATTTATTTGATATTATTACACAGAAGCTTATTACAGTATGGAAATAAAGACTAAAACATAAGGTGATAAGTCATATTTCAGTACTTGTGAAGTTTGAAAGGAACCAAATGGGTCATTTTAGCAAATTTGTATGCACTGTACAAACCAAAAAAATCCCCTTATCTTCATTGAAAAAAAAACCTGGCAGCTGTGATTGCTACGATAAGCCTGTAAAAAACACATCAAACTGCAAACATATTTTCAGAGTAAAGTGGAATTAACATTTTAAACATGTATAAATGCACATTTAAGATTTTAAACATGTAACATTGAATGTAAACAGTAAATGTTCTGTCCCTTACATAGACCTGCAGGTGACCAGAGTGTGTTTTAAATCCACTCGAATTAAACAGAGAGATATTTATGGTATATTTATCTACCTACCTACCTGTCTGTCTGTCTGTCTACCAATCATGATAATTGTAGAAGTATACATTCTTCGTATATATTTTAGGCCATACACCCATTCCTTATGTAAAATAATAAATACATTTAAAATGTTGACCACAGATAAGTCAAGTATTAAAGGGTTAATAAACTCTCTGCCGTGAACCAACGGCAGAGAGTTTGTAAGATTGTTTTCCAAACAAAAGGGGGTATATAGGGGGTATATAGTTTAGTTTTGCCCCTTGGTTCTAAGAAAAGCACATTAGTAAAATCACAAGCTGATTAATGATGTCGTCTGTCATTCATTAAGCCTACAGTGGTACAGCTTGAATTACATCACTACACTGAAATGTGGGTATCGCTGCTGTCATTAGGAGATAAGCGAACCAACAGGGGTATTAAAAAAAAAAAATAAAAAAAATTCTAACAAATGTATAAGTCATTAGCTGATTTTCCAACTGAAACTGTTTTGCTTTGACAAGAATTCTTAGTTCTCAGAGAAGATGGAAAATGCAGTCAGAGCTGAACCATGTGCGCACCAAGGCATTAAAAGAACAAAATGAGATTAATATTCTTTGTGATTCACTGTCAACTTGATAAAATGACCTCTACCAAAGCTGACAGATGTGGAGTCACTTAGCGGAGGAAATAAAATGACCAAACAAACCGGCACACATGTTAACTTTCTGTATTTGTTAAACTTTACTGGTATGATAATCATTTCTAGAATACATCATAATCACTCTACAAACATTTTCCTCTTGTCATGTAATGTCATAGAATGGACAACCTGACTAATGTTTTCATTTCACTGCGTCCCATTTGATCAGTCATTGAAAAGATACTGGTTTGTTTCTGTCCCTTACATAGACCTGCAGGTGTGTTTTAAATCCACTGGGATTAAACAGAGAGATATTTATGGTATATCTATCTATCTATCTATCTATCTATCTATCTATCTATCTATCTGTCTATCTGTCTATCTGTCTATCTATCTATCTATCTATCTATCTATCTATCTATCTATCTATCTATCTATCTATCTATCTATCTCCAAGTAAGAAATCCCTGAGCCCCCCCCCACCCCCCACCCCCCACCCCCCACCCACCTGTGCATGTTGCAACAATTTTTTCTGCTCTGGACCTAAATATTTAAACAAACACATACTTTAGCTTTGTATCTTGGCAGATCATTTCACACGTACAATAATCTATCTGGGAACAAGAGGCAAGAAACATGACTGACTCACATTAAAAAAACAAAGACAAGCCCATTTATCGTCCTCTGATGTGAGTTCAAGGTTAGATTTTTACTGAAACATTTAACAATTCAGTGTCAACTTCTCTAATTCATTATTTAAAATAATTAAATTCAGGCAGTTTTAACATTAAGTGCCTGTTGATATATTTGAGCAAAACAATAGGTGATTCTGAGCCAGAAATAAGAAAGAAAGGAGAAATGAGGAACATTTATTAGACGATGTGATGGAGAGGTTATGGGAAAGACGGGCACTTGTGCCAAATAGTATTTGTGAATGCTTTTTATGGATCGACTGACTATTAAGGTGCCAAGAGATGCTGCTATATATAAAAGATTGGCTTTTAGTCAAATATTTACACAGGGTTTAATGTTTGACTTTTGCACAAAAAACAAAGAAGTGCAAAATTACCAAACACTACACATGTTTATTGTTTAAGTTTACATTTATCTAATCGGAGAATCAAGGATGAATGGAAAATGAATGGAAAACTTGAAAATGAATGGTGAGTATTTGTTGGAAGTTTTAATCATGTATCTCATACCAAAGTGGCACAAGAGATGAAGAAATAAGATCAAACTTGGACTAAAATGGAATTCTGACCTTCTGGGAAGAAAAAAAGGTACCTATAAATCTTGTTGGCTTAAGAATGTTTAATTATTGACACAGTGCCAACATTAAGACAGACAGTATAAAGAAAGAGACAGGCTGAAAAAGGAAAAAAAAAAAAAAAAAAAAGAGCCAAAGACAGTAGAGCTTTTGCCCCCCACACTGTAATTGTTCCCATGTGTCTGAGTGCCGGCACACCCAGTCTGTGTCTACGCTAAACCTCGTATCTACTCTGTAATCAAAGCCACTCAAACACGAAAAGGCATCTGGAGAGAGTAAAGACGTCTCTTCAAAATACCAGTTACATCATGCATCCAACATCAAATATTCATGCTCGACAGGCAGGAGGATGACAGGCTGAGGCGGAGCAGTCACTCAACCTCCCCATGACTTTTCAATGCTGCTCTGAAATATACTTTTAGAACCATATCCTCATGTGATCGTATCGTGATAGAAGCACATGCACGCACAGACACCATAAGAAATGTACGTCGGTTTAACTTATTTCCTCAAATGGTTTGTTGCAAAAGGTGCCAGGCCTTTATTTAAAGGGGGCTTGTATTAGAGACAGACCTTTATTTTTAATGCCCTCTGTTAATCTAAAATGCTGAGTCACTAGCCTAGCCGTGCTATCCCCATTCATTTCATGTAGGGGTTTAGTCATGCTTCATAATCAGGGGAGGCGGGGCTAAAAGGTTGTCTTTCAAATCCCTCTTTATGCAATAGGACGGTACTACAACCAATCAGTGTAATCTTTAGGATGACGTAGTTAGAGTTGCAAACACTGCCGAACAACTGATGAAAGTAGTTTGCTAAGGCGCGCAGCTGTTAGCAGTGACAACGCTAATAGTATTGATCGCTATTGAGAGAAAGTAGCTTCAAGCAATTACGAGGTGTGAGTTTTTGTTCCGTGACAGTTTTGTTCTGCAAATAAATCACTCATTCAAACACTTACTGTTTTGAGAGGAAACACGTTTTATTTTTGTGACTCCAAGAAACCTGCCTTTGACCCAGACCGGACCAGAACTTGACTCATAGGACACTGTCAGAGGTAAGTCACTGTGGGTGCACCAGAGTAAACACCAGACAGTGATCCCAAACAAATTCATGTGAAAAATAGTGAACTATCTCTTTAAGTGTGAGGAGATATTTTGACAAAAACACACGTGGTAAGATTTGGATTTTTGAAGTGTGAAGAGACGGGCGTTATCCTGACCACTATACAACTCAATATAAATCACTCCTCAGGTCTGAGCCTCTTTAATTTGATATTTACTATGACATTTTGCTTTTCCCTCTGGAAGCAGGTGAGATGAACCATTGAACACTTACTGTGCAATGATTTTTATAGATGTTTTTTTTCCTTGTGCAAAGAAATACAGCTATTAACAAATGCATAAAACCTTCCATCTGTGGATAAAGCACTCAGTTTGTCCACCTATTCCAAATTGTGTTTTTATGTAAATGTCCGCTAATGTTTCCTGTCTGGTGCCCACCTCATTATCAAAAGGTCCTTTAGTCAGGAAATTTGTTTGGATTTAGTTGATAAATCCAACCCTAGCCTTAATCCTTTTCTTGTGACAATAGAGCACCTCCCTTCCTATCCTGATATGATGTGCCCTTATAAAACGCACCCATTTTAATAAGATATAACCAGACACACATTTTCTACAACAAAACCTAGATACTTAAGTATGTTTAATTCACTTCAGTGATTTTTTTTTGGTGACGAGAATGTCTCGTCATTCAACAGAACAATAGAAATGTACCCGTCTATGTGCATTTTATATCGACTTGTTGATTATTACTGAGCACAAAATAAAGTCTTTTAGTGTCACTGTCACAACAACAGTCTGTTAACACATTGAGTAGTTCTGTAAACCTTTAAACACTGTTATTTCATTTGACTGGTTCCATCTGAGTCAGAAGCTAATGTAATCCTCCAAGGGTCTATAATTTGTCTAGTCCATATCCGCTTGAACCACATCGGCAGCCTTCAAATAAAGGCCTAATAAAGAGTAGCAGTGAAGCACCAGGCCATTGAATGAAAGGATAAAAAGGCAGACAACAATGGTTGGTCTTTGTACAATGTGTTGATCTTCGCTCCCTACTGTACATTCATGTCTCTGGTCATTTTTAACACAATGCACACTTCTTGTTACAGACACGTCTAATGTTTGAGAGATGTTTGCCCCACCACCCACTGGGAGCACATGGTGGTCACCTAACCCACAAACACTCACAACTAATTTTGGCGCTGACTTCCACATATATACATCCTTCTACATTTGTGAATTATCATCATTTATTATACAATTATCCTTTGACTTTTGTCAGTGAAAATCAAGTATTTTTATGAATTGAATTTATTTGGTGCTAATAAAGCTTGGTAAATTAATAAAGTCATTCGTGAGAGGATCGAGTTGCAGCCAATCACAGCTATATTTTGGGGTGAAGGTGAGGTATACCATGAATGGACGTGTTGCCAGTTCATCACAGAGCTGGGTGAAGCCAAAAAATATTACATAAAAATAGAGAAATTTGATGGAAATTTCACATTTTCTGTAAAATATGTCATTAATTCTACATAACCGCTGTCTAGGTTTTTTTTTTATTACTGGACCAGTGTTGTAGAAGACAATAGCTTTTAAATGTTCATTACAAAGATTACAGATGCATCTGACAAAAAAGCAAAACAAAAAAACAACTGATAATATGGAAAAACTACAGAAGCCGGAAGAGGCCATGTTCACAAAAATTATTTTCCACCTTGTTATCCCGAGATATTCAAGATAATTAATTCAAGATCTCGAGAAAACAAAAAATGTTTTTCACGATCTTGATAAAAAAGAATCGGCCACCACTTAGTGATAGGTTGACTTCCTATTTTTTCCTTTTGAACAGAATTTTTAGTCATTACAATTGTTATGTCAATGGTGATCATCCACGTCACCTCCACAGAAGACTGGTCCAGCTACTCTATACCGACGGAGAGACAGTGATCCAGCTGAGGTTGTAAATTTTATCGCATGTCTCCTCTGTGACCCCTTTCTCTCTCAATGCATCTTAAAATGCCATTTTTGCATCTGCTGGCCAATTTCTGTCTTTGTTCGTCAAGTACAAGGGCACGTAGATGTGTCTTATTTATTTTCTTGAGATCTCGAAATAACTGTTCTGTTTTCTCGAGATCTTGAATTAATTATTTCATTATCTCGGGATAACAAGGTGGAGAATAAATAAAATGAACATGGCCTCTCCCGGCTTCCATAAAAAAACTGAAAAACTGCCTGAATATGATTATAATGGTAAGAATAATGGCTTAAAAGTTATTGAACAGTTTAGATCAGTAGATGCTTTTGGGTATTTGAGGGTTAATGGCAGGTTGGATCAATTTATGGTCAGTTTGATATGTATGTTTTTGGGGTTTTTATACCGCTGTATTCAATGCACTGGGTTCCTGAATAGTGTCAGTCCACCCTGTGCTTCTCTACAGCTGTGCTGCTGTGAGAACATTCAGCCGTCCCAATATCACACTTAAAAGATTAGATTTAGTCACACATCTTCTGAACTTCACACACGTTTTATGATGTCAGGTATTTTCCCTCCCTCCTCTCATAGGCTAATGAAACCATTTCCATGTACCTTCCTTCTACTAGATTCTATCCCACAATGCACCAGACAGGAGGCACAGCACCCCCTGGACATATCAACAGTCTACAGCAACAAACAAAGAGGAACTTTCCACTTAACAGTTCCTGATGTATTACACCAACAGTGCATGAAGTGTGTATCATTTTCCAGTTTAGTTTCTTGCCACATTTAGCGAAGAAATGCCTGTTTTCTCACAGGTGGACAGAAATAATAAAGCATTTTCCAAAAACAAGATTAATACCAACCACTCTGCTGTAAGTTCCAGTGCTTGTCAATCTGAATAAAGATAATTCAAAGACAGAAAAATGTAAAAAAAAAAAAAAAAAAAAAAAAAAAAAGACATGGTCTACTTTCCTTTCACATCTGGGATTTTGTGAGCCTTGGCCATGTTCCTTACAAACCCTTTCCAACTCTGTCAGGAACAAACAAGTACATACTGAAACTGGATGAAGGAGTGACGTTTACTCCATAAACATTTGTCTCATCAAAAACAGAGTGAAACTCAAAAAGTTCATTTTAATCCATAAGAAGAAATCTCACATTCAGTCATTATTGGCAAGACACAGACAGACAGACAGACAGACAGACAGACAGACAGATAGACAGATAGATAGATAGATAGATAGATAGATAGATAGATAGATAGATAGATAGATAGATAGATAGATAGATAGATAGATAGATAGATAGATAGATAGACAGACAGACAGACATGGGGACAACCAAAAATAGACAAAAAGCCCCCCACCCACTCACAACCATGAGAGAAGAGATGAACAACAAACATGTAAAGCCTCTACCATCATAAATAGAATGAAAGGTGTTGCTCTAAATCACTCGTCTGAATGGCTATGACCTGACTGAAGTAACAGCAGGTGTTTGTGTATTTCAACCAACTGTGAAGAAGATCATTCTTTTCCAAACCATCCAAACTCATTCATGTTTGGCATTAGGTCCAAACTGGAAAACTCTTGGATGAGTTGTTTGGTTGTTGACCTTGACAGTAGTTTTCAAAGCCAAACCTGCGTTGGCAAATGTGGACAGAAATGTCTCGCTACATTTTTCAGGTCTTTCAGGGTCAGTGCACGGGTTCGATAAGACGACCCAGTACAGATAAGGGGAGGGGATTATTATACGGGTAGGGGAACAGGGAGCAACAGGGGTATAGGTGCAGCACAGACCCTGTTGGCAAAAGGGGCTGAGGAGCCGTTGCGATATTCAGTGCTGGTCTTGTTTATTTTGCCAGAACCGACCATGATGACAAATGTCAGATCAACACGTCTGCATGAATAAAAACAGACATAACCTGTTACACAGAACCAGCAAAACCAAGAAATGACCCACATTTACATCTGGACATCCACTTGTTCATCCTTATGTCTTTTCTGGGCTGAAGAGATAATATTATTTTAATTGAATTTTACAAGAACATACAAAACAAGACACGGCTCACGTATACTTGAATACACACACACACACACACACACACACACACACACACACACACACACACACAGGCAGGCATCGGCTCATTAGTTCTTGGATAGCGTGGAATAAAGTCATATAAATAAAAAATACAAATAAAGTTATATGAAATTAAGTATTAAACACTGAATAATTGAAAAATTGAAGAGAGAAAGGGGAAAAAAAGGAAAATAAATACAAATTTGTTTGTTTTTTGTTTGTTTTGTTTCCTTTTCCCTCCTCTCCTTATCCCTTCACCTACATAAATCCTCTTATTAAAATGGTTTATTCATATGAAGGACATGAATGGTTGTCATATTCTATGGAAGATATTATCCTTTTCATACAGTTTACACGTCAAATAATCCAAAGATATATACTGTATTATAACATTATGCCATTGTTTCCTTGTCATAAAGGGTATATAAGTTAATTTAAATCTGAATGTGACCAAATAACATTAACACATTGTTGGTGGTTTGTGAAACGCACCTAAAAAAAAAAGTTCTGAGCAAATAACATACACCCCCCCCCCCCCCTTAATCACACCCTTCAAAAAGTTTGGTAACAATATTACTACACATGGAAAGTATGTGACAGCTGCAAGTGCAAATGTGAAGAACCAAGTAGCAATGCATTTGTTTTCCAAGTTTTAATGAGCAACTGTATTCTAATTTTAAGACGATAGTGGGAGCTGGAAGACAAAGCTTATGAAGTCGAGCAGACACGTATGCAGCATGGAAACTCTTCCTACTGACATGGAACTAAAGCTACAAACTCACGAGGATCGAAAAAAAATGACATCTTCCTCTCAGGGAATACTATGACTTGATGCTATTTAGGCTGAAACAGTTTCGTAGTGACGGAGGTTTGTATGTTTTAGGAAGTAGATGTGGTTTTGAAGAAACAACAGATATATCTTAAGTGCAAAGAATGTCACACTTTTGGTGACATCTTCTCAGCCAATGTGGGCTGTCCCACATGAAAGACATTAATAATTACAGAGGAGTTTCAGCCATGATGCCAGTGTTGTTTCTATTTAAAGTGGTGGGGTTAATTCTATACCATTTGTATTTATAGCCTTCATTAATGGGTTTTAATGTTTTAATGCCATAGACCAGAGGTGTGAAACATAAGGCCCGGGGGCCAAATGCGGCCCGCCAAAGGGTCCAATCTGTCCCATGGGATAAATTACACTGAATATATTAATAACAAACAAAAAGCATTTTAATTCAGATTCCATCTCAAAATGGATCAGACCAGTAAAATATAATGATAAGAACCTATAAATAATGAAGACTGTAGATTTTATTTGTTTTAGTGTAAAAAGGGAAAAATGACATGAAAATCTTTCTAACAACCTGAAATGTCTTAGTATACATACATGTAATTTTACTAATATTCTGTCTATTACTAAATGTGTTGTGTTTATAATTGTAATGTTAGTTGCAATTGAGGCAAAAAATTGTGAAAATTATACTGGTTATTCTTGAGACATTTCAAGTTTTTTTTTGACGTTATTCCGATTTTTAAGGAAAAGTACTGTCCCATAATATAACTGTACTGTTATTATTTGACTGATTTGACCCATTTGAGATCATACGGTGCTGAATGTAGCCCCAGAATTAAAACCAGTTTGACACCTCTGACATAGACATTACTGACATAAATATCTAATAGCTGTGTGATTTAAGTGCCTGTTTCTCTGGAAAAAGGCTTTAAATCCATTGCTATTTTTTTTAGGCTCAGAAGTATACACATTTCCTTTACAACAAGCAGAAAATTAAATGACATAAGGCTGAATGGCTATGTGTGCCAGTGGTCAGAAACAGCACATGTTGCATCAGCTGCTTGGATCTGGGCTGTTGACGGGATGTGGTGAATAAAGCTTCCTGTCTGACTCTGGGACTTCACAATGACCACAGACATGTGTTGCTTTGTACACGAACATTACTCCTGTGTTTTAACGTCAACCACCGAGCTACTGCAGAGACGACCAATGGGAAAAAGGATGAGTTAATATGTAGAAAAGTCAAAGAGGATGAGAGGAGGAAATGAGTTTAAGGTGGCGTGACTCAGATCTGTGCTTTGTCCAGACACCTGTGATGACGCGTCCAGAGGTGGAAAGTAACTAAGTAAAAGTACTTCATTACTGTACTTTTTTTACGTATCTATACTTCACTTGAGTATTTATTTTTCCGGCAACTTTTTACTTTTAGTTCCTACTTTTTTTTTTTTCTAAATATCTGTACTTTATACTCATTAAATCCATTTATCCTTCATTCATTCATCTTTCAAAATAAAACCAAAAGTAAGAAAATGAAAAAAAAACAACTTGTTTCTTCATTACTTGTTTCCTAAACCAAAATTTAAAAATGGATAACGATGTGTTTTTTTTCAGTTTTCTTTTTTGTAAATTAATAAACGGATTAAAAAACGGATAACGCCCGTTTCCCGTTTTATCCAATTTTGACCTGAAGGAAATTGAGTAAACCGGAAATGAATATTAACAACTGAAAGAAACATGACCACCGGACTTTTTTTTTTTTTTTTAATATAGATTTTATTTCGCCACCAGACTTGAACATCATTATGGTATGATATGACACCAATTTCCAAAGTCATATCTTCAGGTCTTAGGATGACCCTGTTAGTTTCCCCGAATAGACGTAGGTTTATATCTTCGTCACTGCGGGTCAAAGGTCATTTCTGGTTTACTCAACTTGATTCAGTTTAAAACTGGATAAAACAGAAAACGAGCATTATCTGCTTAATCCATTATTCATTTAAACACAAAAAGCTGAAAACCTAAATCGTTATCCTTTTTTTTTCATTTTGGTTTTCAGAACAAATTACAATAGACTTGTTACTTTCACAAACTAAACAGATGTGACACTATGAAAACTTAGTTCAGAGAGAAAATCAGTAGAGGAAAGAAACTGTGACTTTATATATTATAGTTATATGACTATTATCTAAGAATTTTGACTTTTTATCTCACAATGTTGACTGTTATTTTAATAATTTTGACTTTTTCTCTTCAAATTATGCATTTTTATCTCACTTTTTTTTTTTAATCTCATGACTTTTTATCTCAATTGTGAATTTTCTTCCCCCATTTTTCCTAAATTTTCTGTCCATATCCACAAAACTGAGTAACTGTGACTCGATCAAACACATTATCTACACAGTAACTCATTTTTAAAGGGTTTATTTTAGATCTTCTTTTTTTTTTTTATAATTTTTCAGATTTTATTTGCTGAAATAGTGTTCATGACAAAAAAAGCTGTTTTACTTTTTAATTTGGACCTTATTACAATTGAGAAGTTGTACTTTTTTTTACTTTTACTTAAGTAAAGGAGTTGAATCAGTACTTCTACTTTTACCAGAGTATTTTTTTAAGTACAGAATGCGAGTACTTTGAACACCTCTGATGATGTCAACCCACCGCCTCATCCCTCAAAAGCTGCTTAATATAACAAACAGCATGGCAGGACAGATGGGAATTAATGTCCATTTATAAAACGCACCTTTTCAAACTATCAAGACAGACCGCTTCATAGATTTCTACAAGAAATACTAGCACACAAAACACGTATAATCCTTTTTATCATGGTACAGAGATGAGATTTAGCACATTCTAACCTGTCACACCACAAATGCTGCAGCCTCGAGGTGGCTTTAATACATTAGTGCCAAACTTAACAGGAGATAAGGAAATGGTTTGCAATCTCTCCAGTTGGTTTTATCTCCATCTCGGTAGCTGACAAGAGTCCACCCACAGGCTGTCAGCATATCAGAAACAGCAACAAAAAAATGACCCTGCTGGAAAAATGAACCCACTCAGATGACAGTACACATTTGTTCTCATGCAAGTCAAGGCCGATGATCATATAGTGTTGGTTCCAATGACTTCGAAATGTGCTGGGATTATGTTAAATTTAGAATGAAATAAGCACCGAAAGCCATTGTTGAAATAAAACCTCTGATGAAAGGTCTTTTTGTTTATAATGCTGTTAGAAGATTGATTAAATAACAAACATTTAAAGCTGCAGTGCTTGGTGGGTTTGGGCATAATAAGAACCTTTTAGCATATTTTAATTAAAAGAGTCTGGGTGGAGGAAAGGGGTTTACCCACTTCTATGAGCTTTGTTTTAAGGCTATAGAACACAGGTGTCAAACATAAGGCCCGGGGGCCAAATCTGGCCGATCAAAGGGTCCGGTCTGGCCCCTGGGATGAGTTTGTGAAATGCAAAAATGACAGTGAAGATATAAATCATTTTCGTTCAGTAAAATGCTCTCATAATAACATATGAAAACTCACAACTCCAAATGTTTCTCTTTGTAAATGTAAAAACATTCATGTCACTTTATTGTATTTACACTAAAATGATAATTTCACAAAAATACAAGTAACCTGAACAAACATGTCTGAAGGGCAACTTTACCAATATTCTGTCTGTTATTAAATGTTTTATGTATGTTTTGGTGATTTACTGTGATCTGTAAATTGTAATTTACATGTGTAAATGACAAACTGAGACATAATATTGTTAAAACTGTTATAGTTTATAGTTATAGTATAGAAGCTCGATTAGAACTGGATAATCTGACTTGGTTAGTCGCACTGCTAAAACTGCAAAACTCCAGTTCAATCCTATTATAGTCTGACTAAGGTGTATATATGGCTTTTAAAAATTTGATTTTAACCAGATTAAGGCAATAATTCAAATGTATTTCATGTATGTAAACGTACTGACAGACTGTGGGGCCTTGGTGGAGGTATGCACTCGACTGAGAGCCCTTCTAGTTTGAGATATGATCCAACAGAACTCAGATATGTCTTCTGAGGATGACAGGCAACATCACATTGACTGTTTTGTTTAAATAGTCTCCAGTATATGCCATCATAATCCATTTCCTCTGTTATTTTGAAGCCAACAATGTAAAATGTAAGAAAATCCTTTATACTGTGATGAATTACAGTGTTGTTAAATGAGCAAGAATCATGACCACACATTAGAGACTATAGAGGATTAGTAGAAATCATTTACAACTGAAGACAAGCTCTATAAATGTAGTGACAGTTATTCTACACAATGACAATGGATGGGTTAGTAAACCATATACATCACATGTTATTAGTGAAGAACACACTTTACTTAGTGTCTTCAGCCAACCTGCTCTAAGTGCACTAAAACAATATGTTATATTTTACTGCTTTTACATTAAATTTAATTTAACTTCACCAACACCTTTATGCTGAAATGGTGCCATGATTAAAAATCTGTTATAGCTGATGCATAAATAACATTTGTCAGCTTTTATGGGATTAACTAAAATGAATGGAACACACATTCTGACAGTTACACTTGCAATCACACCAAACATATCTGGACAACAATCATTTTCCATCTCATTGCTCATGCTCTGGCAATCCAAATCAATTAAAAGCAATTTAATCCAGTTAAGGTCTACAGTGGGCTGCGCCTAAATTGAGTATGCGGTCATTACTTGCTATTGCCTCTCTGGGTTTCCTGGAGCCCACGCTCTGTAAGCTCAGTCATGACAGCAGACCCAGGTCCATTACCTTCGAAAGAGGAAGGGAAACTAGGATACTAATGAGATTCCCTCCTTGTGCAACACACGCTGCCAGCATGACGTTCAAGAATGATTCAGACATTTCTGTGGTCATCAGTGTGGTCTCTGCATTCATCAGTGTCCTCTATTGACTTCAATAGGATATTTTCCTGACTCTTCTTACGCAATATAATTATCAGTGTCGTATGGGTGGAGCGTGAAGAGCTTGGCCGCAAACACTGGATCTCCTGGGGACATAGCCATATCCATAACAGAAATGGCACTTCATCTGTCTGATGTATGGTAGTCTAAGTGAAAGTAATATCTGCCACACGACTTATACCTTAACACACAAACAAAACTAAACCTAGACAAAACATGAGGCATACAGGTCCACATTCATGTGGACCTGTATTTAGCTTTTAGGATTTTACTTTTTTACATATGTTCTTATGGTCCACAGTAGTCTTTTCCTTATCCTTTCTTTTTTTTTTGACTGCTTATGACATGTGTATGTTTGTTACGTGTGATGTCTTTGTCGTGAGCTACTGGCACCTTGAATTTCCCCTCGGGGATTAATAAAGTATCTACCTACCTACCTACCTACCCTATAAGACACATTCTTACACTTTTACTTTTTACATTACTCACCTGTAGGTCAAAGAATTTGCTGTAGCGTCTGTAAATGACCTCTGTACTGCCATCGCTCCAAGATACTTTGATAATGTAAACCTGGAAGACAAAAAGGGGGGAAAAAAAACAGTCAGAAAAAGTCATGATCGTCAACCATGTGATGACAGAACCACCTGCAGGGACATCATTTGTGACTCGTCATTCCAGTAACAAGCAGAAGAGTCACTTCAACCGAAAGGATCATGACTCAATATTGGTGGCACACAGGTCAGGCAATATAAACATGACAGGGATATCCAATTATTTCATCTCCTAGTCCCACTTATGTCACTTTCTGACAAAGAGGAAATCATGATTTAGTGTGATCTAATGTGTCTTTGCAAAATTGGTGCACTTATTTCAGCTGCTACCATAAAAAACAGAATATCAACCTCTGGTGATCTTTTATGGTTAGCTTTTGCACAGTATCTTAAACATAAATTATTTACGTGGGGGAAAAATATGTCCCAGGTCCCCCATATAACTTTAGTTTTAATTCCGTGTTTTAACAAGGCAAATGTCCTATTGTGATGCTTGGCTAACACAAACATATATTACCCTAATGTTCCTGTTTCTGTGCAGTTGTGTGTACCCTAGTTAATAATACGATTTGATAACAGACATTCCAACTTCACACTTTCAACTTCTCCTTGTTCTAGTGCTTCAAACACCTCCTAAAAAGGTCAGCATTTTGATATTTACCCATAAACAAAAGCCTGCTGGTATTCTGTTTTATAATGTTTTAGCTGTGTTTCTCTTAGCTATGAAAAATGTGTATGTTTTTTGTTTTGAAGAGTGTGTTTGGAAGAGACCTTTGTGCAAACTGTGATGACATCCACAAATGAGTGTACTATCTGAATGCATGAAAGTACAGGTGTCAAACATAAGGCCCGGGGGCCATAGGGTCCAATCTGGCCCATGGGATTAATTTGTGAAATGCAAAAATGACACAAAAGACATTAATAATGAAGGAAGTTAAAATCATTTGACATAAATTCAATGTAAAATGGATCAGACCATAGTCATAATAAAGAATAAATTATGAAAAACATATATTTTCTTAATTGTTTTAGTCTACAAAAAAGGGAATAAATAAATAAAGTACTAGCCTGTTACAAAAAAGGTGAATTTTACCAATATTCTGAATGCTACTATTTGTAAATCCACTGTTATCTTTACATTGTGATGCACATGTGTAAATGATAAACTTAAGTGTTAATATTGCACTTACTTTTCTCCAGAATTTTCAGGTTCTTAACATTTTTGTTCTTGTTGTGTTCAAGTACAGTTCGTAGATATAAACATTTTCATTGCAGAATATCAGTTTTTGCCCAAAACCCCAGAGAAAATTTCAGAGTTTACTTTATTTATAAATTTTTTATCCTATAATTAATATTATTTTACTGGTCTGGCCCACTTTATATCATATTAGGCTAAATGTGGCCCCTGAACTAGGATGAGTTTGACACCCTTGCACTAAAGAATCATCATGGAATCAGAATAATACTGCATAATCCAGGATATGCTCCATTCAGAAAAAGGCCAAATTCAGGATATTGACCAATTTGGAATAATAGTGTAATATGTAATGTATGTAAAGGTACTCAGTATACAGACTGTAACATCCATGACACTCATTCACTTACAATTGACTCACTCACTTACTGTAAAACAGGTGCAAGCGCAGAAGCATACATGAAATCTTACGCTAATAAAACTTAGTAAAGCTTACATTTTGACAGGGGACAAACTAATATGGCTGTTGCATTAAGATTAAAGAAACTGAACTGATAGTAACATTCTGAACACTGACCGGAGAAGTGGTAACAATTATTGGCACCTATGGCTGTATGTCCAGACAACCTGTGCATACTCAGTGACATTTGAGAAAGAGAGAGAGAGAGAGAGAGAGAGAGGGAGAGAGAGAGAGAGAGAGAGACCCCCCATGCACTCCTTGCGTATCACACAATTCACTCTGCAGTGGCAGTAACAATATTGATTATTTCATTACAATGGAAGCGTTGACTGGTTGGATACATTCAGCAGCACGTGAACATTTAGTCCTTGCAGTCAATGTGTTGGAAGCAGCAAAATGTGGAAACAAAAACAACTCAGCGACTTTGACCAGGTCTATATTGTATCAGTGATGACGAGGGCAGAGCATCTCTACAACTGTAGGTCTTGTTGGCAGTGGTTAATATGAACCACAACTGGACTAAGGAAGGGCATCATAAGTGACCTGGTCATTTTATCATCACAAATTTGTCCCTTGTGAAAGTTGCTCAGATCCATAGGAATGCAAATTTTTTTCCACTTATAATCCATCAACATTGAGAGGCAAATGTTCTTTTTTTTCTCTTTTCTATATTTCCCACCTACTGACAGGTCCCATTGTAATGGCATCATCAAAACGAATACCACTTTGGGTGTGCATTTGTACATTTAGGCTACACTAGTTAACTATGTGACATTACGACACTTAACAGGCAAAGTGGTATTAATTTTGATGATGTCATTACAATGGCACCTGTCAATAGGTGGGAAATATAAAAAAAAATGAACATTTGGCTCTCAATGTTGATGCGTTACAAATGGAAAAATGAGCATTCCTATGGATCTGAGCAACTGTCACAAGTGACCTGGTCATTTTATCATCACAAATTTCTTGTGAAAGTTGCTCAGATCCATAGAAATGCTCATTTTTCCATTTGTAACGCATCAACATTGAGAGCCAAATGTTCTTTTTTTTTTTTTCTATTTCCCACCTACTGACAGGTCCCATTGTAATGACATCATGAAAATTAATACCACTTTGCCTGTTAAGTGTCGTAATGTCACATAGTTAACTAGTGTAGCCTAAATGCACAATTCAATAAAATATAGAAGACAGACTTAAAAGTTTAGATATTTTAACAAATAACATTTCCCATTTTTGCATATGAAACTGAAAACTCTGTCATTGTGAGATCATTCAACAACCAACCAAAGGCATCTACCCCAATCATCACAGTCTGGAGGCTAACCCAAACAAACACACTCCTTTATTTTCCTCCCAGAAGAAAAAAGAAGCAAGAGGAGGCAGGGAGGTGACTGGAAACTCCCTGGTGGATCACTAGGTCTGGCTGAACACTCCTGGCCTCGCTCCCAGACCTTCTCTACGCTCACACTCATTTGAAGGCCAAAAAGTCACATATGGGCACCACTGCAGGAGACTTGTACTAAGCCAGTGGGGAAGCATTCTCTTTGTTTCATAAAAAGAGTAACATTTCAAAGCCTTATGACAAATATGAAACGATATATTCCCACAGAAATCAAAGATTGAGTTTACTATCCTGAGACCACTGTGTCCATTTACACTGACAAAGGCTCAAACAATGAGATCAGCACAAGGATCCAATTTGTGTCTGGGCCACAACTACATTAAGTCGTCCATAGTCTGCAAAATAATTGACAAAATAACCTTTCTAAATACATAACACATAATCATTAAACTCCAAGTAAGTAAAATAAAGCTATATCTTTAGCTATAATGACACTCTGGGAAATTAAAGTCCATTACTAGAAGTGAAGTGCTCTCAATTTTTCAGTTCTTTTCTAATCTTTCATGGTCCAGCTCAGACAAAGATGAAACTTAAGCTGCTCTTTATATTCTCAACCACACCTCAGGTTTTTCAAAGCTTTCGAATGGAAGTCTGTGTTAGTAGAAGGAGTAAAAGACCAAAAAAAAAAAAAAAAAAAAGAGCAAAATGGGCAGCATCGGACAGCAAAAAAGACAGATGGAAAAGACACAGGAACCACAAGAATTCTGTGTCCTTGACCAGTAACATTCACGGCGGTAAAATGTGTTGATCCTTCGACCCTGGTGTCACTTTGACACATGCACAGATGCAAACCAACACAGGATCCCACGCACATGTACACAGAACAAACACAGATACCTGCTGATCTCTTGGCATTGACACTTATTGGCCCTCAAGATCAGATGATGTCATACAGCAGAGCAGCCTGTACCATTACAATCTGACTTCAGGCACTTCCACAGAATAGCCTGACCCACATGAGTCTCCCATTACTCACTTTCAGACAGTGATGATACAAGTCTGATTGTTTATGAGCCACAGAAATGCTTGAAATGGGTCTTTGTCATTTGGACATTCTTGTCTCCCACACAAGCTTTGGAATAGCGGTGGGGTGGGTTCCTTTTCCAGTCCCCCCGTGGAGCAAATGGTAATACAAAACAGACATGCTCAAGTAATGAATGCAACATGATGAAAACCAAATAATAACAGCATCACCCGACATCCACCCGAGGGATCCGGCCACTTTTATTTAGATCCTCCTATTATGGATGCCTCCAGGTATACTAGTGGGAGTAAACTAAAGAGCATTAAAGTGTGACACAGCCAGGATGTTCAATTTATTCTGCAGCCTTGACCCATTGAGGGATTCACCTGGACAGCCTATTATTAGAAAAGAAATAAGACAATCTCCAAGAAGGGGCCCAGGGAGAAAACACATTTACAGACATTTAACTCCATTAACCTCCATAAGCCAGCACCCAAACACCTACACTTCACCTCTGGACTCAGACAAAGCTCATGCATTCAGATTCATACATGTGACCAGTGCAAATGTGGTGGGTCATGGGTCACATGGATGACATCAGTTTGATAGCATTGTAATTACATGCCATGATCACCGTAGCCCTTTATAGACACAACTCATAAGTGTCTAGATTTACATAAATAAATAAATTAGATGTTATTCATGAATAAAATATAATCAGAACCAAGTGGACTAGCAATATTGTCATATTGTATTCAGATTCAGCTTCAACACTTGGAAGTTACTGTTAAAATAAGGTCAAACTTTAGTTTCAGTTGCTTTTTCCTGACTGATATTTTATTTTGCAGATTTATATAGTCATAACGTTGATATTAATATTAAATATATAATAAGTGATGTTGTAGTAAGATAAAACCCGATTCTGGTGGGGGTTTTTCAGTGTCGGCTGCTTTGGTAAACTGTAATCTGACACTCTCTTTGTTTTTACTTCACCCTACAGGAAAAAAGCCCGAAAAGTGCCGAAAAATGCCGAAGCTAACCGAGTTCGGGCAGCGAAAAATCACAGTAGTTCTGACCGTAAAATGAATCTTACGTAGTGTTTGTTGGGATTCCTTCGCTTCTGGACATCTTGCACGGTTACTTCTTGCACTGTGCGCCGTGGCATGATGTCCTCCTGTGCTGCTACGTCTCCTGGTTCCGAAGAAAACTACTGGGACCAGTCAAAACCCGGCTCTCAAACTTTGCACTGTCGCGACGCCGCTCGGTCCTCGCGCCGCTCCGCTCGCTCCTCGGACCTCGGACGGCAACAGATGCAGTTTTACGGTAAAGCGTCTCACAATCCCCCCACCGACATGCAGCCGCAGTGAAGCCTGAAGTTACCAGTCTGTCGGTTCTTCCTTTCCCCCCTCCCGTCCTTTTCTTCTTCTTCTTGCGCTTCTTGTTCCGTCCCGTTGACGGCTCCGACCAAACTCCCAGCCTATCCCAGCTCGCCTACTCCCATCTGTGGGACTCCACTCGGCTCCACGGACCACCCTCTAGCGTCACGGAGAGACACGGGCTGCAGGATCACTTAAGGGTTCACATCCACACAGTCTGGTTAAAGCTGTATCACTGGGTTTGGACACTTCAAGCAAATTACACACTTTAAAAAATTAAAAAAAAAAAAAAAATCCTCAGGCACCCAAGTGCACTTTTTATGCACAGTTTGCATGTAGTGATCAATCAATCAATCAATCAATCAATCAATCAATCAAAATGTATCTATATAGCACTTTTTAAAACATGCTACATGTAGCATCAAGTGTTTTATAACAGACACTCATTATCCTGCAGCAAAATAATAATAAAATAATAATAACAAAAACAGCTGTGTGTGTGTGTGGGGGGGGGGGTAATATGTAATAATAAAAATAGCAGAGTAAAACAATGTTAAAAGGGAAAAAATTAATTAAAACCTTTTCAGTTTTTTCAGTTCATATTTTCAAATAAACGTAATATTATTTTATTATTATTTAATTCAATATTTAATATTATTATTTAGTATTTTATTGTTATTTTATTTAAAATATGGTCAGAATTCAAAGGTTGTACATTTATGCATGATCTTTAACGGTTTCATGCCAGGCACAACAAACCCTGCTCTTTGCAAACAGTCTTTTTTAATAGACAAAATGTGAGACTATGGTTTTAACCTTTCAAGGTCCCTCAAGGTCACAGGTCATGATGCCATTTTGAAGCTCATGCCAAGTTTCCTATCTGTCAATAATAGTAACTCAGTCTCTATCTCCCTTTGTTTTTCTGTTATAGTCCATTTTAGTTTTTAGGTATTGACCCAGTGACCCCTGACCTCTTGGATCAACAATAGGTTAAAGTCCACACACATAGGATGCAGAATTGAAAGACCAGAATTTTGGTGTTCATTTAATGTCTGTAAAATGAAGAAGTTATATCCAAAATCGAATATGGACCTTTATTGTGACATTGACCTTTGACCTAGGGACTTCACATTTGTCCTTTAAGGGTCTGATGTCAATGCACATCAACAGTGAGAGTAAAAAGACGTGCTTTGCAAAACTGATTATACAGGAGTGAAAGGGAAATTCCTATCTCTGATCATTGTAAAAATACTGTTCAGTAGTTTATATGTAAAGCTGCTGTTAATTAGACAGACAAAAAAAAATAATAATACCCCATGGCTCTTGGGGGGGGGGGGGGGGTAATAATACAGTATATACGTTCATGGATAACTCCAAACTTTCTTCCATGGTTTAGAGTGAAAAAAGTAAAATTACGTGATGAAAATGTTTAAAAAAACTATGCAAATAACATGAACTAACTGAAATCTGTTAAGAAAATTAAATACAATTTTAATACAATGTTCGTGATTTAATTCAAGAACAGGTTGTCATGGAAACTTGAGATTGGCACAAAATAGGGTTGAGATAAGGCATTGTCTGAATACTTGTTTAAAGTTAAGTTTATAAATGACATAGTTCCATGGAGGGTTAAGTAATGAAAAAAGTAGAGGTGGAGTCTTTTTGTGTTTTTTTTTTTTGGGGGGGGGGGGGTGCTCATACCAGCTATCTAACACAGATCATTTAACAAATACTCAATTTATTCAGGTTTTAGTTTTACATCAGTAGCAGTATTCACATAGTCATTCAAATAAGTTGTTGGACACTTCATATATTTGTGATATATTACATTAAGAATCACTCTTAACTCACTGAACCAATTGTTCCATTTTCTAAACCCTCATTCTGCCTTCTGCATGTGCACTGTTCTGTCAAGGTCAAGAGTGAATGTTTCAGAAAGATAATGAAACACATCCACAGCACGACATAATGAAACTGTCAAGAACTCGCTCACTCTTTACTTCAAAGTTCTCTGTGAATGTTTGTCTTTAAGTCCAGGTTGAAAACTCTGATTTTTTTAGGCTGGCTTTTAATCAATAACAATGTGCTACTCTGTATCTTAAAATGGTGATATATTTATATTTTATCAGCGTGTTATTGTTTTATTCTTTTATATTTGAGTCATCTAATATACTTTCTTTTCTTCTGTTGTTGTATATACATGCTATGACTGAGTAATACAATGGGGTAGGACTAGATACGTTTTATTAACTTCAGCCTACACCCTTTTGAACAAGGTATAATTATCCAGGATGTTAAATGTTGTCACTTCAATTTCAGCCTAAACACTTTGTATGTTTTATTTATTTTTGTTTTAACCTGTTCCAATAAAGGTTCTAGACTGAGACTTTTTTTTTTAGGTGTAAAACACTTTAGTTTTCTTTTATGTTGTTATAAAGTGCTATATAAATAAAGATATATTAATGTTTGTGCACAGACCCAATGTATTAAATATGATACAAAATGTAAATACATACATGGGAATTGATATTTGAAAAAAAAATTGGTTGTTCAGAAGAATCAATAAAGGCTCCAGTATCAAAGGACTGGAATTTTTTATCAGTGATTTCAGGGTTCAGGCTTTACAGGGTTAATGTGACACATGACTTTGCATATTATTTTTAACCCAAAAAAGAAGGTGAATTTTTGACAGACAGACAGACAGACAGATAGATAGACAGATAGACAGATAGACAGACAGACAGATAGATAGATAGATAGATAGATAGATAGATAGATAGATAGATAGATAGATAGATAGATAGATAGATAGATAGATAGATAGATAGATAGATAGATAGATAGATAGATAGATAGATAGATAGATAGATAGATAGATAGATAGATAGATAGAATCATTAGTGATGGACATAAAGGAATCATGCATGAATTCATGATATTTCATGTACCAGTATTATAAAGTTTTGAGTTTTGAGGTGAAAAGATTAAGAATTTATTGACATAAATATATAAATTCCAGTATAAACTAAAGTCTGAATATGTTTGTCCTTACAGTGAGATGTTTTAACTCTGAGGTCAAAGGGCAGATCCACTCTGAACTACAGCTGCAGGATCCTCTGATGTTTGGGTGTGAGAAATTATCAGTCATAGGATGAATAAGTGGAGATGGAGTAACAGGAAAATGTGCTATATTTATTTCAGAAAATTGCTCTATAATGATAATAATTTATAAAGTACTTGTTTCAAATTCAGATACATAAGCATTTTTCACTGATATTTAATTTCTAGATTGTGCAGATGTTTGTAAAAGTGCAGAATAAATCCAAAGCTTATTATATAATATTAGAGAACAAACATATAAAAATATATAAATGCAAAATGCAACACTCTTATACTTGATTCTTTTAATAGATATGCAAATAAAATGAATGAAATTGATATAAAAACAAGCGTCACATCTATGGTTCTAATCAAATGTTACAGAAAATCTCAGTGTTGTCACATTCGCTGTAGATTCTCAAATGGAAAACTTGACAAACTCTTAAACAGTTATTAAAGTTTAGTAGTTTAGTCTAGACAAATGCTTTTGGCTGCTGTTTAGGTTTTTGATGGTTAAAATGCACAAAGGTCAGATTTCATAGCAAAACAGCTCCATCTTGTGGTGTATTCTACTCATTACATTAAGGTTGTATCTACAGTTGTTCTTCCTTTTTTCCCCCTCACCCTAACATATTTAACTTTTAACATCCCATAATTCATTTCTAACTAGTTTTGGGAAATAGAAATAATTTTAACCAAAAGCAGAAATGAAAGTATGATTGTATTGAACATCTGACAAATGCACAGACGTCATGTGAAAGGTCATATGAGTTTGAGTTGAGGGATGGAACATAGAAAAAGGGACAGAAAAGCTTGTAATAACATAATTCTAAACTTGTTTTTTCTTGTAAAGTTAAAAAAACAAAACACCTACACAAGTGAAAAAAGTACTCTGGTAAAAGTAGAAGTACTGATTCGACTCCTTTACTGAAGCAAAAGTAAAAAAGTACAACTTCTCAGTTGTAATAAAGTACAAAATTAAAACATAAAACTGCATTTTTTTTTTTGCTATGACCATAATAATACTTATTTAACCAGGAAAAATCATAAAGGTTTAAAAAGTACCTAAAATTAAACTTTTAAATGTGAGTAAATGTGTTTGGTTAGATCACAGTACTAAGTTTTGGTATCTATGGACAGTTACAAATGTGAGGTGAAAAAAACAATAACATAATTTTAAGAGAAAAAGTCAAAACTGTGAGATAAAATGTTAAAATTGTGAAAGAAAAAGTCAAAATTGTGAGATTAAAAAGTTATAATAGCAATGAATGATAATGGATTGGATTTATATAGTACTTTTTTGGCCAGTCAAAGCACTTCACATTAGTGACCCATTATTCATTCACTCTCATATGCTCCCTCTGGTGGTGGTAAGAGATAAAAGATAAAAATTATGAGATAAAAAGTAAAACTTATGAGATAAAAGGTCAAAATTATGAGATAAAAGTTCAAAATTATGAGATAACAGGTAAAAATTATGAGATAAAAGTTCAAAATTATGAGATAACAGGTAAAAATTATGAGATAACAGGTCAAAATTATGAGATAAAAAGTAAAAAATTATGGGACAAAAGTTCAAAATTATGAAATAAAAGGTCAAATCAGTTGGTAAAAAGTAAAAATTGTGAGATAATAGTTATATAAATGTAATATATAAAGTCACAATTTGTCTCCTCCACTGATTTTCCCTCTGAAGGGACTTATTTTTCATACTGTCACATCTGTTTGGTTTGAAAAAGTAACGAGTCTATTCTGAGAATGTAAAGAGTATAAAGTACAGATATTTATACAAAAATGTAAGGAGTAAAGTACAGATACGTAAAAATGCACTTAAGTACAGTAACAAAGTACTTTTACTTAGTTACTTCCCACCTGTGTAATTAACTAATAGAAAAGTCAGGTTTGTGTAAATAGTACAGACGATATCTATAAATAAGAAAACAAACATATATATTGAAACTAAAGAAACATAGTAACCCAGAATAATAAAAGTTAACAGAAATAAGAATAATACAAACCACAAATTAAACCTTGGATTACCTTTGAATTATATTCTGAATAAATTGTTTAAATGAAAATGATGAGGTCCAGGTCATATGAAAGGTGAAGGGTCAGTGCCGTCACACATTTGCAGCTTCAGGTGTGAAGTGATGCCAGAGAAACGGTCTTGTAGCGGCAGCAGGTAGCCCAAAGCTTCACCTTTAGTGACTGGACCCATGTATCTGTATGGACGGATGTTTAACATCTTCACACAGTGAACTGGACAAAAGAGACAAAAAAACAGAAGTGATCATTAAAACCATCATGCTGCCTTCACTTGCTGTTGGGAAAATGAACCTTCTACGAATTAATTCAAAATTAGTTCATTGTGTCTTGTGTTGTTGTAGAAAAAGGGTCTTAAATAAACAAACAAACAAATAAACATGCGGCCCGGGGACCAACTGCAGCCCACCAACAGTTCCAATGCGGCCCGTGGGATGAAGATCATAATAACTTATTAAATGACTCTATATTTTCTTCAAATTTTTTTCTTTGCTTATAAATGATAACTTTTTGTCATTGTTTTACTGCAAAAATATTCATACAATAATATTCCTGTTTACATGAGAGTTTGTATTCCTGTTTAATTCTGAATAAAAGTTCATATTTTAAATGCTTAGCCTAGCCATGCTATACCCCCTGTAGCAGCAGCAAATATTATGTGCTACCGTAATAGTAGTTAGGGGCGGCCATGGCTCAGTTGGTACAGCAGGTCGTCCATTAACCCAAAGGTTGACGGTTCGAATCGTGCTCTGAAGCAAAGAGCGCTAAATGCTCAGACACCATCAAGGGTTTTCTGTCTAAACCAGACACAGAAAAACTCATTTGTTTTCAGTAAATTATATTATTGTAATGGTGTCTTCACTGGTCTAAACAAAAAATCAACCAGGCAGCTACAGCTGATCCAAAACACTGACCAGTACCAGGAAACTGGACCACATCACACCGGTCCTCAAATCCTTACATTGTCTTCCTGTGGGTCAAAGGTCACAGTTCTAAATCTTTGACCTGCTGGTTCCATATGAAGGATCCAGAGCCCTGAGGTCATAGGTCATCAGGGACAGGTTTACTGTGTGTTCCCAACATCAGAACCAAAATAAGTTGGTCATCATTCAGTTGTTCTGCTCCTCACCTGTGGAACAAACTACCTGAATACCTGAGGTCTGAGAACAACTGTCAGTTCATTTAAAACAATAACAACTTGAGCTTTGACTTAGATTCTTAATTGTCTTTTAAATGTTTTTAAGTCTCTTATTTTAATTGTCTTTTAATGCATTTTAATCATTTTAATTTTCATATATGTTTTATGTAAAGCACTTTGAATTGTCCTGTACATGAAATGTGATATACAAATAAAGTTGCCTTGCCTAGTAATTTCGCATATAAGTCGCACCCTCTGCCAAACTACGAAAAAAAACTGTGACTTATAGCCGGAAAAATATGGTAATAAGCTTTGAATTTACTGGAAAATTCCATCAACATCTAAATTTAGATGTAATAAAATATATGATTTACAGTGATACATACAAAATACAGAGAATATTATAACAATAATCAATTAATAATTTAAATAGATTTGGGAACACTGGTACTCTATGGGTTAAACAAGGCACAAAAAAACCCCCAAACCCAAACAATTCAATATCGACTTTTCATTTTGTAATAATTTCATGTTTGTCTATTACATGTTTGTCTATTCATTTACTTTGTAATAAATGTGCTAAATTGAAAAGATCCTTTATGGACACGCTGTATATTCAATACATAATCCAAACAAAGAGAAAAAAATGACCACGATTCAGGGTAGAAAATTGGAAAACACTTCCAGTCGGCATTACCCTCATCATCCCCCATAAATCCCTCTTGTGTGCTGTAAACAATTTGCACATATGATTAACACACCAAGGTCAACGGGACACTCCAACACTCTGCCAATAATATGAACCAGAGAGATAACTGGCTTAGTGTTTTTCATTCTTAATTCCAAATGGATCCATTTTTCAATAATAACAGTCTTTATTGTCATTTTTTTTTGTACCATAAGACAATAAAAGCAAGTTATAAAATGAAAAACAAACAGCGTCAAAGTAGGTTAGAGCCAACAGCCGACTCATCAGCATCATTAAAACCTGGGAGCTCTTCATAATGAGTGTCTCAGCATTAACGGGAGTATCATGGAGAGGTAATGTGTCTGTGTGATGTCTAATCATTGTCTGTGTTTTACCCACAGATGAAAGGAGGTGACAGTGCACGTGTCCGTCTGATGATACTGTTCAGTTTGAGGTAGAGGCAGAATGACGACTAATGATGTTTACTCACCAACGCCCTGCTGTAGCCACTCACAAACATATACGTACAGGTGAAAAAAATATACATCATAAAGCTGTGTGTGTCTCTGACATTTATATAAAAATACACACACACACACACACACACACACACACACACACACACACACACACACACACACACTGGTTTCCATGTCTCATAAGGACCAAGTTTTAATTAAGTAGCCAATGGGTAGTGAGTGTAAACACATCCTTTTTTTTAACAAAATAAAATAAAAAAAAAAGAATACTAAAAATTTGAGAATTAAATTACATAAAAAAATACAAATGAATGAATGAATAAATAATAATAATAATTAAAAAAATAAATAATGATAAAACATTTGAAACTGCAATGAAATAAAAAAGTCTATGAATAAATAAAAATATAATAATTAAAAAACATAGAAATTTGAAAATTAAATTAAAAAAAAATTGATGAATTATGAAAAATATAAATAATAAAAATAAACAAATAATAATAACAGTTTTTAAAAACTAAGAAATAAACAAAAAATTAAAAACAAACAAATAAATAGGTTTTAAAATAAATAGATTACAATAAAAGCAAACACATCTTCAAACCTTTTGAAAAATTAATGTTTAACTTTGTTCCCCACTCATGCTTTATGGGGACTTCTGGAAAAAAACAAATTCATATATTTATAGGGCCATATCATTTCAATATTACTAGTGGGGACCTTTATTTATATTTCACCCTCGTAGGGACCTGAATTTTCGTCCCCATAGTGTCAGAGGTCCCCATGGTGTGACTGTGTAAACATATCAATGTCCCCATAAAGATAGGAATACAAGCACATACACACACACACACACACACACACAGCACTGATGCATTAGTGTGTTGTGTAACGCAGGCCTTTAGTGGGGGGTCATTACTCATGAAGAGCCTTTGATGGGGTTTCACATGCAGCTGGGTCCTGGAGTAGAAGGCAACTGAGGGTTCAATAAAGTCTTACCCCCCCCCCCCCCCCCCCCACCCCCCACCCCCCCAAACACCTTGACTAATCCCTCTAAATCACTGCTTCCTTTTATCCCCATCTGCAGCTTACACCTACCAATGCCTTTGCCCTCACAATGGTCTTACACACTGTAGATTATAGGAGTGTACGCTGTGGGATAACAACTTCCTGCAGTTTAACAGGGTTAGGGTTAGGTGTGTTTTCATTATGTTCTTATTTAGAAGGTTAAAAACTCACCTTTTTACTCTGGCTTTTAACTAACTTTAACATTTTTTTATGTTTTTGTTGTTTTATGTGTTTCACTCTCTTAGCCTCTTATTTATGTTTTAGGTTTTTACTGCATTTCTTAGCTTAAAACTTTTATGTTTTAACTCCAGTGTTTCCTCAGGGGGGGGGTCCTCCACACTGGGGGTTGTATCTGGCCCACTGCTGGGGGTATTGCCTGCGGGTCCCCTCGGCCTGGCTGGTTGGGGGGCTCTTCACCTTGGTGGGGGGGCTCTCCCAGTTTGTCGGCGTCGGGGGTCTGTTTGCCAGCACTCCTAGTGGTCATGGCCTGGGGCCCCTCCCAGTGTGGAGGACCCCAGGGTAGACGTTTCCATGATGCTCAGCGACAGGCCATGTCTGAGTGTGTGGGCGTGTGTGTGTGTGTGTGTGTGAGTGTGTGTGTGTGTGTGTGTGTGTGTGTGCATGTATGGGTAGGTGTGTTGATGTGTGTATGTGTGTTCTGTGAATATATGGTGGGAGGGATGGGTACTTGTTTTTAATGTTTTTAATGCTGTAAAGCACTTTGTGTTACATTTTTTGTAAAGTTTGATTTGATTTGATTTGATTCATTTCTACAACCATCATCTATTGAAAATTCACACAGTGAGTGTCAGTATTCACAGAGTATGGTGACATAAGATGCTTGACTTTTATTTTGTGTGCTCAAAATCAGCTTCTTTTTCAGATGTAACTTAACACTACGTTCAGATCAGAGGTAAATGTGACTCAAATCTGCCCTTATATGACCTGCATCTGGTCTGTTAAGGACAGTTTGAATGACACAAATATGAAGGGTTTTTTTATTAGCTTGTATTTTTTAGAGTGTCAGTCAAATAAACAGATACACCAGAGGGTTATATAAGTAATAATAATGGATTAGATTTATATAGAGCTTTTCAAGGCACCCAAAGCGCTTCACATTAGTGTTCCATTATTCATTCACTCTCACAAGCTCCCTCTGGTGGTGGTAAACTACATATGTAGTCACAGTTGCCCTGGGGCAGACTGACAGAAGCATGGCTGCCATTTCGCGCCTACAGCCCCTCTGACCACCACCCAACATTCATACTCATTCATACACCAGTGTGAGTGACACTGGAGGCAAGGAGGGTAAAGTGTCTTGCCCAAGGACACAACGGACTGACTAGAACAGAGCGGGAATCGAACCGCTAACCCTTCGGTCAATGGACGACCCGCTCTCCCAACTGAGCCATGGCCGTATATATATGTATAGTAATGATACACAGTAAATTTTGCAGTGTTAAATCAACACTGAGAGAGTTTATTTAACTTCTTCTAGAGTGTATTTGGTCCCATTGTCTCCAAATTAACACTGCAAAATCTACAGTGTACACTTGTTTTTAACATAAATGAACTGATGAACAGGGTGATACGTGCAGTATTTTAAATATTAAAGATTAATACACAAAAGTACTCATGAAAATTAACATAATTATATATACTGTAGATAACCATATATAAATAAATAGGGAAAAATAAAAATGATACTAACTTATGAGTAAATAATTAAATACTACTACTACTACTACTACTACTCCTAATAATAATAATAACTAGAAAAGCAGTCTGAGAGCGCAGACCTCTGCCAAGGTAGACTTACCATCAGTGAGGAGTTTAACCCCATCGTACTGGATCCCATTTGGATCCATGTGAGTCACTGGACCTGCCAGAGAGCCAGAGAACGGAGCGTTGACCAGCCCATAGTCATCACACACCACATCCACTGCCTTATGGAGTTTATTACCTCTGTAAGACAAGCAGAATAACACCAGTGCTCCTGTATCTCACTTGCATTTTCTATCAAGAATACATAATAAGACTAATTTGTGAAGTCGTCACTCTGTGTCACAGCTTCCACCTGTGGAGACTGTCCTTAGGATCACACTAAAGCCTCATCACCTCAGTAACAGACTCAGATCAATGAGGAGATGATTGATCACATCTTATAATTCAATTGTAATTACTGTTATTATTAGTAGTTTGTTGAATTTCTTGTTTGTAGGTTTATAGCACTTTTCAATATATATATATATATTTTTTTTAACACAGCTTCAGACCTTTGAAAAATACATGTTTTGATTTACACCTCTTTTCCCCATGTTTTATGGGCACTTCTGAAAAAACTAAAATAACAAAATAATTCATGTATTTATAGAGCAACATCAGATTCATATCACCTTCAGTTTATTGTCATTTACATGAATACATGAAAATTAAATTAGCACTCAGGACCTACTATGGCTGTGTGTATGACCTACTATGTAATAATCTAAATATAATAAATGATCTAAGTAGTCAACGACAATAAAAACCTAATGCTTACAATAAAAACCTGAATCTTAATGAAGTAAATAAATAAATAGTCAAATAAATAAAAACAACTTCAGCACATTTAAAAACTTCAGTGCAAGATTAAAAACAGAAAAAACATAAATAAAATAAATAAGATGAGTGTTTGCAGGACAGGACAACCAATAAACATCATTTCTATTTTACTAGTGGGGACCTTTATTTATATTGAACCCTCATGGGGAACTGAATTTTGGTCCCCATTGTGTCAGAAGTCCCCATGGTGTGACTGTGTAAACACATTACTGTCCCCATAAAGATAGGAATACAATACAAGGACACACACACACACACACACACACACAAATTAGTAATACTGAGTTACTTGCTGAATGCTGCTGTAATTACATGGCTTCCATGTATATATATATATATATATATATATATATATATATATATATATATATATATATATATATATATATATATATATATATATATATATATATATATATATATATATATATATATATTACACACATTGGCTATAAGGGAGCTACCCATGATGCTTTTCGTGACTCTTTGACCCTCATTCATCACAGAATTACTGCTGTGTGATGAGTTTTTCTCAGTGTGCTCATTGAAACTTTGTTTTTATTAAAGAAAGTGATTCCTGCTGCGAATGAAAAGAAGAAGCGACTGCGTTATAGAAGTGAAACAGGAGATAAAAGGAAATGTAAAAGTAACATGTGGTTGAGTGATATCGCAAAGGAATATGGCCGAAGCCCGTCTATCATTGGTACAATATTGAAGCAGCCTTAAAAGCAGTGACCCCTTCCAAAGGCAGGAAAAGAGGTCAGAGGTCATCACTGAACGACTAGATGGAGAGACTGTTACTAACTTGGATAAAGGAGAAAGAAATTGCAGGAGATACAGTCACTGAGGCGACTGTTTCAGAAAAAGCATCGGCCATATTCAGTGAGGGTGGGGGTGAGTCTTTATTTTACTTTTAACACATATATCATACAAAATTGGTAATTTAAAAACATTTTTAAAAGGTTTGAGGGGTAGTATTTGGGGCCTTGAAATGAATCAGGCCTTTTACATATAAAATGTGACTCTATTTATAAAAACTTCACAGTACGAAACTACTTCTGGAACAAATTAATTTCCTTTAGTAGAGGTAACACTGTATAAAGTAAAGTACAACACAGTCACAGGAAAAGTCTAGATGTTTTGTTTGAATTCGTAGCCCGTTATCTGAACTATGTGTACACAGACCACACTGACCTTCTAGAGTTAAAAGCTCCACATCCGTACCCATCACATGCTCTGACTCTGTTGTTGTGGTGACCAGCACAAAGGATGCTCCAGGCTCCAACTGCAGACACACTCAATAATTAGACATTTACACCCAAAGCAAAACTAGAAATACTGTCTAATTATTTTAAAAGGAAGTATTTGATTATTATTCTCATTATTTACTGTATATAATAATAGATGCCCTATATTCTTACAAAAATATAAGTATAAAACCACTATTCAAATGCAGTGTCACAGTAAGTTTGGCTTTTTTTAGTAAGATGTGAATTGAAAATATGACTTGAGACATCTTGAGAGGATCAATACAATATTTCTAGTACCGTATTTTCCGGTCTATAAGGTGTATTTAAAACACTGTGTGACAGTGTGCCTTATACATGGATTCATTTTGGTTGTGCTTAGTGACTTGGAATTTTGACTCATAATTTTTGCTTTTTATCTGGTGATTTTGACTTCACTTAATGCACCTTATGTATGAAAAACCTTCAAAAATCTGTGGATAAAAGGCAACATCGGCACCAGCTAGTGGATATTCCTGGAACTTCCCTATGGAAAATGGGTAGACCAGCGGCTTGCAAAACTTGGTGTTTATGTGTCCAATGTTACAGAATAAGCCTCTTGTATATGTCTGAAATGCCTTCACTTGGTTTCCATTACCCTTGGAAATTCACAAAATGTAAATAGCACTATCAAAAACTGGTCATAGAAACACCTGAATCACGAAAAAACACTCAAATATCGAAAATATCAAAATTTTTCACACTTTCATGAGGTGGTTTTTCATACGTTTGGATATTCTAATACATCACAAAAGTCCAATGGAAACACTTTTTCCATTATATTTCAATTATTTTTCACATGACGTAACGTACATGGTCACATGATCACTTCTGTCGGAGTGAAAATGGCGCGATACACATGGACAGAGGAGGAGAATTTTTGCAAAATAATTCACAAGAAAAACATAACTGTTATTTTAACAGCAGAGAAATGCAGCGTGATATGAAGACATCAAAAAGTCTCGCGGGATGATATTTCATGAGAGTTATGACGCTCCTGCCAAGAACAACTGTCAATTGAAACACATTCAAAGCATAATTATACTTATTGCTATTGTTTTGCTAAAAACTGTAATGGAAACAGCTAATGTGTGGCTTCACCAGACAAACAGCATTGCAGTGTCTTGGCCCCTGTGCATTTGTCTTCCACGTAACGGCCTTGGCAGATGTAACGCCTGGGCTGGCAGATACCACCCAGTTTGGTGCAGTGGACATCACCCCCCCACACTCTGGAAACTCCTCTACTACCAGACTTTTTCAACTTTTTCTTCACAGTTCCACTTTTCAGTTTCCTGTCATCCACTGATGCTGCTGCTGCTGTGTTATTTTGTTTGGTTTTCGTGGTGCTCTCTCTCTTCTTGCTCGGCCTTCGCTGATCTTCACCTTCACTTTGTTCATGTTCTAAAGACCACGTCAGCAGTACATCTGGAAGAAAAAAAATCACAATATTATGCATCGTTTCTCACTCTTGTTATTGTCACATCTAACAAAGAGGTGTAGTAAAATTTGGCCAGAAATATAAAATGTAGAAAGTATAAATAAATTACAGAAACAGTCTAGATCAGGGGTGTCAGACATGCAGCCCAGGGGGACAAATGTTATTCTTATTATGTCTTTTATTTTTCTTATAAGGTAAGAACAGTTAAACCAGACCAATCAAATCTCACCAAAGTAAAGGCAGCAGGATGAACATTATAGGAAGGTTAAAAACACATTTTTTTAAAATGAGAAAATGAAAAAAATACTGTATTCCAAATGCAGGGACATAATTGTTGTTAGAAAGACATTAAAGGTGGGGTGGGAGATCTTTTTTGGACATTTTCTTTTACCATATTGCTTAAAAACCTCATCATGATCCCATATCATGCACTGAAATAGAATGTTTGCAAAAAAATTTTTTTATGTTTTAGTCCAGTCTAGAGGGTGGAACCAGAGGAAATGTCCAACCAATCATTGTACTGATCAACTTTACAATAATTGATTTGCTGTTATGTCCATTAAATATCAGTCCCCCCCCACCCCTCCCTCCCCCTTCTGAGCATTCACATAAACAACTCTGGTGGAAAAGACGACAACCAACAGCAAAACCAAAGTAAAAACTGTGTTTGAAAAAGCTACGGCCATGAGGAAGAGGAGCGAAGAACGGAACAGGACAAGGGTGGGAATCACTACGACTTTCCAGCGCTGGCGTCAACTGAAAAAAGAAAAGGGGCTCGAAACCGTTGCCAAGGTGACCATGTTTCTACTCGATAGGTAAGATGATACTGTTATGATTATATAATATTTGGACATACTAATCACTTATTGGTATCATATTCGTCCCGTCAGTGAGAAAATGTCAGATATTGATCAAACATAAATGTTCCAGCAGGTTTAGCTCAGTTACCAACAGTGTGTTTGACACTATAAACTATTGTCCTTATCCATTAGTGTTCTCATGGTGTTTATTTCATGCTTCTAAACCTGTTGTTAGCTAAGCTTCATGTGACACAAACTGATAAATATTGCTGATTGTTTTGTCATTTAGGATGATAATTGACATTGAGTTCTGGTGAATGCTAGTGAACCTCAGTGATCGCTTCAGACAGCAGCACGTTGATGTATTTTTGAAGGCATGGGTGTGTATAGTTTGAAAATATAGCTTGCAGGGAATGTTTTCCAAGATCTCCTACCCTACCTTTAAACCAGACCAGTCAGATCTGACCAGGAACACCCAGTAAGGGCGAGAGGACGAACATAATAGGAAGGTTAGAAACTGATTTTTTAATGAGAAAAGGAAAAAAAAAAAAGCTGTAATCCAAATTTAAGGACAACATTGTAGTTAGAAACACATTAAGTATATGCAGAAGTTTTAAAAATGGATGTAATTGTCTTTATATCTGCTTATTAAATAACTTTGTTAAGATACAGTTTATTCCGTTTTCACTCACACACTTGTTGAAAACCTATTTCCTCGTCCACGTGGACAGACAGAGTCATAGTTCAGTCTTTCATGGTGTGTTTCCACTCTGACAGCATACTAATTTTCTTGGCCAGACATGAGTCTTTGATCTTCATTAACTCTATTAACCTCAGAGCCACAGAAAATATTTCAATCACAATGCCCTGGAACACACACTGGGCTCAGTGATTGAAAGGCACTGCTTATCACTGGAAGACCTTAATGACTGAAGAAAGTCATGCAGGATGTCTGGCTGTGGTGTGGAAAGCAATTTTCTGCAACATGTGAACTTAAATTAGTGGAGGAGATAAATCTGAATGAACGTGCGCTTGTTGCTAATGCAAAAATGTCTTAAATTAGTGCTTTGCAGTATTAAATGATTAGTAGGAACACATACTGTAAAGTCTGAAGTACATTTTAATCATATTGGACGTATATTTAGTATATTTATTCCACTCTGTTGTGTTACAGTAAAAAATTCATTTGAAATATATAACTTTATTACAGGCTGAAGGCCCATAAGGGAATCACAATACAAACATCAATTATACAAAAACAATTCACATTCATATACTGTACATACAAACATTAAAAAAAATAAATAAAAAGAATACTGACTTCTATTGTGTTTTCTCTATGAACTCCAGCAGAAATATGAAGACATAGAGCAGAGATAAACACTCCTGTAAAAGGCCTGGTCCAAGGTTTGTTGGTTTAGTGAAGTTATAATATTATATTGTGTTGTATTAAGATCCATTGAAAAGAAAAATTTCAGGGGAAAAAAACAGCTTGTATAAACCAAAGTGTGATCTTCCTTTGCCCGTAGCCTGTCTTTAACCCTTTTATTCAGACTGTGAGATTTATTGTTTGATGCAATAAATGATGTTTTATACCAGGTTTCATTCAACATGTCAGATGCTTCGAACTCTTTGTGCTGCTTCTCATCATAGGGTCAGGGGTCAGGGGTCAGGGGTCAGGGGTCAGGGGTCACTTTAACCTTTACAAGCCATTTAGTTGTTTGTCTTTTTTTAATTCCAAATGATTTATTCCGAATAAAGTAATTCAGAATTAAAACTATTTTCTTCGTATTTACATGGATGTGGGGACCTTTATTTATATTTAACCCTAAATTTTAGTCCCTATAATGTCAGAGGTCCCCATGGTGTGACTGTTTAAACCACAGGTGTCAAACATAAGGCCCGGGGCCAAATGCGGTTCGCCAAAGGGTCCAATCTGGCCCCTGGGATGAATTTGTGAAATAGGAAAATTACGCTGAAGATATTAATAATCAAGGAAGCTCAAATTAGTTTAGGTCAATTCAATCTAAAGTGGATTAGACGAGTAAAATACTATCATAATAACCTAGAAATAATAGATACAAACCTTAAACTAAATTTCCTTTCTGTTTTAGTGTGAAAATTAAGTACTAGCCTTTTACAAAAAAATGTGAATAAACTGAAATATTTGTGGAATTTTACCAATATTCAACCTGTTACTAAATGTTGTGTATATTTGTAGATCTACTGTGATGTGAAAGCTGTGACGCACATGTAAAAATGATCAAATAAAGCATAATACCATCAACATTTACTTATTTTTCTTAAGAATTTACAGGATATTCATGTTGTTCACATACAGATTGAGTGATTATTTTTTCACTCAAACACAGAAATCTTTGGCATTGACATTATATTATATATATATATTTTTTTATCATATTATTTATATTATTTTACTGGTGCGGTCCACGAATGTGACCACTGAACTAAAACGAGTTTGACACCCCTGGTTTAAACATATCAATGTCCCCGTAAAGATCGGAATACAAGCACACACACACACATACACACACACACAATTTTTTCCCACTAAGTCAAAAACTATGGAAGCTGTTTATGGTACGAATGCAACAAGGAGTGACATAATGGATAATGTGTCACGCTGACATGTGTCCTCTGAGTCCACTTGAAACACGACATACCTCTTATGCTACAGAGTGTGAACGTCCACTGCTTGACATGAATCATTTCATCTCATTAACAAGATGACTGTCTCATTTTTATGTTGCTCAACAGTCCCACAGAGTCATGTTGCCCTCAGCTTTGCAGCTTGACGCAATAATGTAATGTTGCATTAAGTATTCAATCATGCTTTAAATGTCTCATCTACTTTCACTCCAGCAATAGACTGAAACCCCCCCAAGGTTTGTGTTTACAGGAGTTTACACCCTCTTAATAGAGCTCAGTTTAGGGTAAACCTCAGGCAGATATTTATATGCAGTTTATTGTTCCAGTAATACCAACGTTATTAGTGGGAGCTGCTGAATGGTAATTGTTGTGCAAGTGTTGAGTGTCCTAATGTATGTACGACTGTATGGTTCTTACATGTGTCTTTTTATGTGGACGTGAGTCTCTAATCGAATATTTTAAGCACCTTTACAGACTTTTTAAATAAAATATCAAATAAAATACATCTACTTCAAGGTTTTCCATGCAATATTTAGTGATATCTCCTGTAGTGGAACAGCTCCACTGTGACTTACAGGAGGAACAAAAAGCTGTGCATCGTTCTTTTTATATTCAGTTAAGAATCCACAATCTGAAAATGAAAAAAAAAAAAAAGGAATTATTTATGTACAAATCAAAAATCCAAATGTCTTGTCTTTTCTATTCTAAATAAGTATTCAGAGAATGCCTAATTTCGCCCATTCTTGAATTAGAGTCAATGAACCGAAAGAGCCACTGATGCTGCGTGATGAAATTGGGGTGCTCCTCATGGAACTCATGGACACTGTGATCGGACTAAAGCTGTCGATGACTTGTGAACTGTGTGGGACAGATTAGCTGCGTGGTGACTCAGTCTGCGAGTTACTTGATTTCACCACGGGATAGCTGAGTGAAACTCTGAGAGTTTTGTCTGGACTGAGGGCAGAGGTTGATGAACTGAGGAAGTTACATCTGCAGGCAGGGGCGTCACAGCCATTTAAAATGTGGGGGTGTTCTAGGTTGTGGCACATGAGCAAAATTTTCGGTGTATATCATCGGAAAATTAATGAACAAGTATCCATTAATGATGACCTTTTTTATATTAAAAAGTAATATATGGCAGAAAATAATAACAAAAATGTTCTTTTCCTCAAACCTTTAGTCAAAATTATGAGATAAAAAGTAAAATATTATGAGATAGACCTACTCCACATAGCTTTTTATCAGTTACTGAGTTTTATGTAAGTATGTCTCATTTATGTGTCACTTTTGTTTATTTCTCCTTGATATGTGTTATTGTGAAACTTATTGTTTGCTGCCATTTTGACCAAGACTCCCTGGAAGAAGAGACGCTTGGTCTCAATGGGACAATCCTGGATAAATAAATAAATAAAATAAATAAAGTAGACTACTCACAGCACACAAGCAGAACAGCAATGACACAGACCCTCGACAGAATTCTCATCATCACAGGATCAGGTGAGTCTGTGGAATAAAATATCATCCATCACATACATAACTGTCCGTCATGTTTATATGAAAAGCAGGGGTCTATATTTTATAGTTTGGTTATTTCTGACATACAGCATGTTTCCACCAAACAGACTGGGACGGTTTGGTCCAGTTCAGACTTCAGCTTGTGTTTCCACTGTCGACACCAGGGGTCCCCAAACTTTTTACTGTGAGGGTCACATAACTTTTCCCTTCTGATGAGGGGGCGGGGTCAGTTTGTAACAGAAAAAGTGGGACGATTGAAGGAGTGCCTAAATGTAAACCTTAATAATTTTAGTGGACTAAAATTCATAACATAAAATTTTACGAATTTTGGTCAACCGAAACTAGACTAACACTAAAATGATTTAGATGACTAAATTGTGACTAAAACTAAAATTACATTTTCGTCATGAGACTAAAACAAAATGAAACATTTCTGACAGAACTAACATTGGACGATTCTATATTCTATATATGTTCAACCCTGAGATGAACTGGACACTCATACAGGGTGTACCCCGCCTTCACCCATTGTAGCTGGATTAGACCCCCAGTGACCCCTGTGACCCTAGTGAGGATAAAGCGGGTTCATATGACGAAGGACAAGTGATAATTTTTAATTAACAAAACTAATATAACCATAACAAAACTGATAATTTTTTATTAAAAGAAAAACACTGGTTGTCATATTTTAGTCGACTTAAATTATTTTAGTCGATTAAAATTCATAACATAGAATTTTACGAATTTTGGTCAACTGAAACTAGACTAACACTAAAATGATTTAGATGACTAAATTGTGACTAAAACTAAAATTACATTTTCATCATGAGACTAAAACTAAATAAAAAATTTCTGACAAAACTAGCATTGGATGATTCTTTATGGACAGAATCCTGACGCAGTTTAGCTTCACTTCATTATTCAGTATTTTTACATATACGTTTATTCGATCAGTGGTCTTCAGCCGTGGTCCTTAGGGTCCACTGTCCTGCATGTTTTAGATGTCACCCTGCCCCAACACACCTGATTCAAATGATCAACTCATCAGCAAGCTCTGCTGATGTGCTCTTGAGCAAGGCACTAAAAGTAGCATTGAGGATAAAGTGTGTTCAGATTACGAGTGAGCGAGTGAGTGAAACAAATAATGAAGAAAAATCTCGAGTGCAGATGCTCCTTTTTGTATCGTCAGAGAAGACGAAGTCCAGAAAGAATTGGATGACGTCACAAGGTTACGTACTGTAGCTACTGTACCACCACCACATTTACCCCACCTATAACATAAAGGTGCTGTTGGAAACGAAAGCTCCAGTCTGAACTGTACCAAACTGTCCTGGTCTGCTCGGTGGAAACACGTTATAAGTCTGAACTCCCACGAGTCGAACAGAAAAAAGAGCAAAAATCTATTTGTGACTGAATAACGCTCAGATATTCTAGTGAGGGTTGAAGTAAAGTCTTACCAGGAGTGGTGCAGCAGCAGTAAAAGTATTCGCAGCAGGTAGAAACACAAAGCAGGAACTGTTGGAAAGCAGGTCAACCTGCTGAGGAAGCTGCAGGAACAGGCCGCAGGACGTCCCCCCACTGTCAATATTGATATTGGCCTATAAAAAAAACACACCCATTTAGTCAAGCTGGAAAAGACCGTTTTTTAAACACGTTATGTAGTGAACGTCACACAGAGCTGCTTATTTTCCTCTGAACACTTCCATCTGAAATCACATGATACCAACTGAGCTGACAAAGCCATCATAAACTGTCTGGTGTTTGAAATGTTTTACACATAATAATATCAGTGATGATACTGATCATGCAAAAAAAAAAACTGGCAGCTGTGGTTACTAGAACAATCCTGTAAATAACACATCAAAACAGTAAATATATTTACAGAGTAATACACTGAAAAAAAATAAAACTTTGAATCAACTTAAAAATTCTTCTTCAATTTTGACTTTTTGATCTTGTGATTTTGACTTTTTTTTCTCATAAATTTCACTTTTTGTCTCATAATTATTCATGATTTGTGTCATAGTATTTTTCAAGGATACACACCTTAATTATGTAAATAATATGTGTGTATATTTATGTATGTATGACAGACCACATAATTAACAAGCAATTAAAGAGTGGATGTTTTATATTTCATGTTTCACTCTTGAATGTTTCTCCCTGTTTTCTGCACTTGAATTTTTGTATTTTGGGTTATGTTATGTTATGTTATGTTATGTTATGTTATGTTATGTTATGTTATGTTATGTTATGTTATGTTATGTTATGTTATCTTACCCTCCAATCCAGTAATTGTTCTAAAACAATTGAGAAATTATTCCAGCCACATAGTTGTAACAAAAAGATCCCATTAATGCTTTCTGACTTTTTCATTACTAAGGATGTATTTTTCCATGGAGTTAAATCAATTACAGTGGACGGGGATGCTTAGTTTAAGTTCAGTTAATGATAGACTGTATTGAAAATGACACTTTTTCTTCAGTCTTCTGCAATTTTGATATTTATTCTGGGTTGCTATAAACATTGACATGATCAGTAAATAAAAAATATGAAATACAGAGGTTAATATAAAAAAAAGAATGAATGATTAGGTCAGAAACTTAAATATAGAGAAAAAAAAGCTGCAGAAGTAGCACTGGGTCTTTAATGTTTAAATGGGGTATGTGGGGTATATATCTGGAAGTATTGTGTTGGTAGATGGAATAGGCTCCATGCAAGAGGATTAAGCAGTTTGGGAAATATATGAACAATTCAACAAAATAAAATAGGGCCTTTTTTTTTTTTACATTTTATGCTGAAATGTTACATACTATACCCATAAGTCCAAGCCCCCCCCCCTTCTTCAATAAAACCCACTTAGCAAGGGAGCGGTAGTATATAAATCTTTATTAATTTCATGGCTGCATGAAGCACAGAGCACTGGAATAGAAAAAGCATGTTGAGTCTCCCTGCTGCATACTCTCCTACCATCACACACTAGATTTTGCATCTTAAATGCAAAGAAAAAATCATTATAGGGAAATAATTAGCTTTTAGGCCTCACAATATGCAAGGGAAGTTGATCAATAGCATGAATTTCCTGCTTTCTTTGGGACTCTTAAATTGGGAGAATGAACACAAATGGATTTGAATGGAGTATTTAAGAGTTTAGTTAAAGAGTTTTAAAATCCTCATCAAAGCTTGACTAAAGAAAAGATCAATTCAGACTGTGTGTGGTATAAAAATAAAAAACTTACTTGTATTTTCCCATGTTTCAGATGTATATCACCTTTAACAAGTATTCAAGTGTTCTTGAATTAGAGCCAATAATGTGATTTTGACCTTTCTGCTAAATGTGACCTTTGACCTTGTGCAATATTGATAATTTCATTATATGTAAATATGCGTCAGTGCGTGTTATATTATGATAATATATCCACTATTGATTAAGTTATAGCGTGATATGTCTATGCTTGACACACACAAACAGTGTTATAGAAGTTAATTTTGCAACATGTCACCTTTGAACTCCAGAGATCTCAAAAACTTTTGGTTGAGAGTGATAACACCAATAATGAGAATTGTATAAATCTTCATTCCACATCGTTTGGTACCAATCTGAAAGTTCTGTGACCCTCTGTTCTTGAGTTATAACCGATAATGTGATTTTGATCTTTCAGTTCATTGTGACCTTGACCTTTGACCTTTACTCAAATGGACAATTGCATCTGGTGCATATTAGTTATATGTATATGCTCATGTAATTTCATGGTGATATCTAAAGCATTCATTGAGTTATAGCATGATATGTCTCTGTGGACACACACAGACATAGACAGTGAGAAGAATGAGATTGATAGTGAAATTAAGGTAATTTAGGTAAAATAAAATAGTCTTCCACACATTTCTTTGGACTTACAGTAAGACAGACTAGCAAATGTATTAAATGTGATCTAGTATTGATGTTGGAAACTGAAACCAACTCAATATCTCCACTTCTGAGCAGAAAGAAAAACCTGTAAAGATGAAAAAACTACAGTCAGTTTTTTTCTTTTATGTATTTATTTCTTTTATTACATGATGGAGCATTTTGCAATAAGTTGAACACCCACTGCCTCAGCCTTCACCTGCACTGGGCAATGTTACCACCTATGTTTGGTTTGTCCAAGTTACAGAGGTGGGAAGTAACTAAGTACTTAAGTATATATATATATTTTTTAAGTATCTGTGCTTTACTTGTGTGTTTATTTTTCTGGCAACTTTTTATTTTTATTCCCGATATTTGTGCATAAATATCTATACTTTTCTGGTTGTTTACATGGTTGTGACTTTTTTTTCTCCATTATTTTCACTATTTATTTCAAAATTATGCGTGTTTTAAAAATGTTTTTGTTTTCCATTTGTCCATTATTTCCTGTCCATACCTGGAAAGTACCGTGACCTGATCAAACACATTATCTATACAATAACTCACTTTTAAGGGCTTTATTTTTTTGATACTTTTGATATTTTTGATTACTTTTTGTGTTTTTTTTGTTATTATTTAATCCAGGGCAAAAACATGGAGAAAAACTTTTTACTTTTAAAGGAGTTGAATCAGTACTTCTACTTTTACCAGACTATTTTGTCCACACAAGTAGCTGTACTTTTGACACTTTTACCAATTTGGAAAGAGTAAAATGGTAAATGGACTGTACATCTATAGTGATTTTCCACCTTCGTGGGGCTCAAAGCACTTCGCATTAGGCTCACATTCACCCATTCACTCATACACCAGTAGGTTCTGCTGCCAGATCTACTAGGAGCAATTTAGCATTCAGTATTTTTCCCAAGGAAACTTGGACACGTGGCCAGCTGGAGCCAGCATTCGAATCACCGACCCTTCAGCCATAGGATGACCCACTCTACCAACTGAGCCACAGCTGCACTATACTGCGCCTTAAGCCTTCTAAGTTGTCCTGTGTAGACACTTGCCAGCCTCAGTTCCACTGATAAAGGAAGTCGTACAAGTAATTTCTATGTCTCGGAGGCGCTAAAAGGTCAAGTTTGCTAAAGAAAGTAAAATGTTGAATAAATTAAAGTTAATCTATCTTATAAGGAAAGGAGGCATATATATATATATATATATATATATATATATATATATATATATATATATATATATATATAGTCAGTTTAATGAGACTATGACAACTGTGCAGCACAATGAAGGATGGAATCGTTCCTATGCAACTGAATAAGGTATAAATATAAAATAAGCATTTCATGTCCAGGTATGACTTAAAGTTCGGGGTTCAAGTCTTTTTGGCATCATTGGCAATGTGTCGCCTCTGTACATGTTCTTCCTCATGACCTTGCCACATTCTTTGCAAAGCCGCGACACTCTTGCTTACCACCGTTCGCCATTCAGCCCAGTCACTGGCCAGCGTCTCCAGCTGCTGGTAGCTGACACCTGCCAGAACAAACCAATGTTTTAAAGTGTCCTTATACTGCAGCCACCGCCGAACGCGCATTTCAGAGTATAAAAGGTCCCACGGCAGTCGCTCTTCAGACATCCTAATGACATGGCCAGTCTATCTGAGTTGTGAGTGGGTAATCATGGCTCCCACAGCTGGCATGCCCGACCTCCTCAGGACTAACACGTTGGATCTACGTTCTTGCCAAGTGACGCCCATCAGTCCACGAAGATGGTGATGGACTCGGACACGCTGCAGTGTTTTTGTCAGAACGTAGCCAACTTGCTCAGGGCTCTCTCCAGAAATTCTAAATGACGGGCACTGGGCGACCCCTGGAGCTGTGATTCCCATCCCTAACCACACTGGAACTTTTTACTGCACAAATGACCTCCAAGGGTAGAACCTGTGGAGAGCAGCCATTATTAGCCCCAAAAGATGTACCCATGACTGAATCATGGGTCATGACCCATGACTCATTTTACTGAATAAATGAGTATGCTAAGCTAAGCTAAACTACACTAAGCTAACATAAAATAAGATGTACCCATGACTGAGTGCAAATAAATGAGTACGCTAAGCTAAGCGAAACTAAGCTAACATAAGATAAGATGTACCCATGACTGAGTGCAAATAAATGAGTACGCTAAGCTAAGCTAAACTAAACTAAGCTAACATAAGATAAGATGTACCCACGATTTAGTGCAAGTAAACGAGTAAGATAAGATAAGATGAGATGAGATGAGATGAAAGTTTACGGCAAAATACAAAAATACAAGTGCAGAAAACAGGCAGAAACATTCAAGAGTGAAACATGAAATATAAAATATCCACTCTAATTGCTTATTAATTAATTAATTATGTGGTCTGTCATACATACATACAGATGCATTATTTGTGTACCCTCGAAAAACACACTATTTTTCAAAGGTTAAAATGTAACATTATATAGATATACTTTTCTTGTCCATGTGGGGAACTTTTTCTTGGGCTTCATCCAGCTGCAGTTTCCACACAGAAGAAACAAATGTATATATGGAGTATGAATGGATTTCTGCAGTTCTTTATGCAGCTGTAAACACTCCACTGTTGCCCTAGTGACGTGACCCAGCTCTGGCTGATAATGTGTCATCTTAGACTGCTGTCTGCTGCACCAGGTCAGTGTCCTGTCCATCACAGCCCACAGAATCAAATCAACAGGTCTGCATTCCTACTGACGTTAGAACAGCTGATGAAGGAGGCAACATGTAACTGACCATGAATGACTGACACAGCAGTGACTTAATGCTCAAGTGTATTTGACAGCAGGCGGTGATGTAAGTTACCTGACAGAACTGGGACTATTATATGTAATCTTGTGAAATAGTTTGCAATGAAAATCCACTACAGGGACCTTTTAAATGAATAATTTAGTGACTGTGTGCAGATCCATAAGGTAATATTATAATAATAAATTACTATTATGTAATATTGATATATTATTATATATACTGATTTTTACTGTTAAATTCCTGTTGATCATATAAATGCATGTATATAATTAGTGTAAAATAGTTTTCATCTTTTTTTGGACTTTCAGAGTCTCCGTAGTGAAAATGGAAACATCATCATCTTCTACAACAGCGATTCATCAGTAAAACCCATCGAGTTGGATCAGTGACTATAGGCGGAACTTTGCGTCAGTTGCTATGGTAACGTCACTAATGAAAAAGCATCAAAACAAAGCAGCAGCAGAGGAGGAAATCGCAACCAGACTAGACGTGGACACTCTTTTTGTCCATTCTATCTTCTTCTTTTCACTATTTTTCTGCTTCATCATGTGGTAAACTTCCTCTAGCAACTATTCTTGAGTTGTTTGTTGCAATTTGAGGTCATTTGCCACAACCAATCTGCCCGACTTCTGCCCAGTGATTCTACTGGGCCGCTCTTAAGTACCTACCCTCCGTTGGTTCCCATAAAAGTTCCGGAAGGCGGCCCTGTCGGAACGGCCTGGTCATTGGAAAAAGTGAAATTCCTGTAAAATGGCCTGGAAGTTCTGATAGTGGAAACATGTCTAATGGATGGAAACACTTGGTTTATGTTCAAACAATGATATACATAGAAACACTTTTTCTTAATTTTTTTCAGTTTTTGTTATAAATACTTCAATTTTAAGGTGAGCTCTACTGAATGGATCAGTACATTAAATATGGACGATTGTTTTATAACAAATGATGCTAAATCTTTTAGAAAATGTTAAATATATATGAAAAAAATAATTCGACACAAAAGTCGCACTGGGTCTTTATGCATTAATGCCTCAAACACCCTATTAAAAGAGCCTTTTTTGGATGAAATTGAGTTTTTGGCTTAAATCATCTATAGATAATGCTGGCCATCTGTGGTAAAATTGTTTTAAGTAGAAGAATCATGCTCTTTACATCCATAGGACAATGTTTTTTTGTGTCTTCCCAAAAACTTTATAAAATTAGATGATTTTAAAATGATATTAGACTGAAACAGCATCACAGCACCACTATATATGACTAACTACAGAAACTTAAGTTAGACTAAAGTTCTGACAAACTGTGGAAGAGTTTGAAACCACATTATGAGGTTCCAGACCAGCGGTCCAGTTCAGGAACCAAAAGCTCTCAAGTCAGATCTCAGACCTTTATCAGCTCCTGCATTATCAGCTCAGGTAGAAGGTTACTGCATGAAATACTACATCTAACTGCCACCGTGATGATGATGACGAACCAATTTTTCATATTCACACAACAGTTATGGATGAAAATGTGCATAAATTGCACATTCCCTGACAGTTTGGTTAAAATTCATGGATGGAAACCTGCTGAATGACTTTTTTTCCCAGGTGATTATATACTAATGAAAGCATAATACCGATGACTATATTCCATTTCTGCAAATAAATCCCTCTAAATCTCATGCACTACACAATTAATGTAAATGAAGTCCACAATTGAACAGTTTGATTGATTTGTCTTCTCATATCCAGGTTTCTTTTCAGTGCATCTTATCCTCTGATGTTTAGCGCCGCAGACAAGGTAAGTGAAGAACTAAAATGCTTCAATTTTATAATTCTGAGCTGGCTACTCTCACTGAATTCCAATGTACTGAGGATTGAGGAATGGACTCAACTGTGGCCGATAGTGAGTTGAGCCTCTTTGCTGCCGGAGACTGCTTTGATAATAAAATATCTGGGCAGAGGATTACACTGATGGACCATATGGCCTGGAATCTGAAAAGGAGTGAGGGAATTAGGGAGTGAGGGAGACCGACAAGGACAGAGAGATGAAGGGGGTAAATATGAGAATAGCTCAGTGAGAGAATGGGCGAGCGAGCCAAGGAGTAATTAGGCGAAAAGAGGGACGAAGAAATGAGGGAAGAAGGGAAAGAGACGGGAATGTCTTAAAAGAGTGAAAAGAAAAGCCTGTTCGAGGATGAAGATGAAAGAAGAAAAGATGAGGAAGAGTCATTTGAAAGTCCAACCAGATGTCTCGCATCCTGAAGACATTCTGTGTGTGTGTGTGTGTGTGTGTGTGTCATGTTGACTGTTTGAGAACCCTTTGATAAACACGGATACTTAAATAGAAACACACGCCACATTCTCCAGAGTCCTCAGAGGATACGACTGACATTTCACTCTGGATCCTCTGTCAGTTAGTTCTGGCATTTCAAGGAGAGGGAGAAGAGATGCCACAAGTGTTTCCTAGCAACAGTTCCCTGCAAAAAAAAAAAAAAAAAAGAAGAAAAAAAAGATAGAAAAACTCCCCTCCCTCCCCGCTTCCCTCCATCCCACCTGCTCTACCCCTCCCACTTTAAACTCCCTCCTTCCCTGAGATACGAGTTGCAGCAATGCACCACTTGTTTTAGACCTGAAATACATTCTAATTCTCTCTCTCTCTCTCTCTCTCTCTCTCTCTCTCTCTCTCTCTCTCTCTCTTTGCCTCCTCTTCCCTACAGCAAAAAAAACTGCCAGGCCTGCATCATATGACATTCAGGCCCCTGTCATCTGTAAAGAAAAAGCCCCCCCCTTGAAGGTTGAAGGCACTGTAACTGTTGGCACACAAAATCCTGAAAGCATGCAGAGATATTTCACCCTTTTTACAAGCTGTACGGTGCCTGACTTCTATTCTTTCATTTCACTTTCACTGCATCTCTTTCTGCTGCTCCGGTGAAAAGAGCCAGCCACAAAAAAAGGGGTTTGTGAAAAGAGAACTGTGGTCTTTAGTTGGATCGGATCGGCTTCACGGGACTAAATCAGCGTTTTCTTAACACTGTAGTAGTTCAGTCACACCCACACTGTGGCTGTAGGGGAGGAGGAGGATGGTGAATTTGGAGGAGGGGGGGGGCAGAGGTGTTCATGCAGCCTGAACAGACTTGAATAGACAAAAATGCTGTAGGGCAGGAAATGACCGTGAAAATGCAGGAACCACAGACAGGGGGCACCAAAGTCTTGAATAATGTTTTCCACTAAAAGCATTTCTATGTTTGATGAGAAAGGACTTCCAAGGAGTGTCAGTGGACGGACAGCAGTCTGGTCACACATCACTGTCTCTAACTCTGCAGGGAACAAACCAACATTTAGCCAGACATATCTTTTAAAATATACAAATGTCACTTCATGTCCTTCATCCCTCCTGTGAATTCCCAGTACAAGTTAAAAGCCAACCTGAGCCAACATTCAGAACGACACAACAAAGCCAAAGACTGAATGTGGCTGGAATTTCAAGTCCCGGCGGCTTCAGAGGCATGGGCTATCATCAAATAAAGTGAATGGTTTTAAAGCATTAAAAACAACCACTATGTTTGTACGAGTGTGTGGAGATCTACTGGAGGAAATGGCATATTAACAAACGAACGAAACCAATAAAATATATACAACTGTGCAATGACAGAGACAGTACTGAGACTCATGGAAAGTTCTATCTTCATAACACAGTAATTAATATATAAGTATTTATTCTGTTTGGTTTTTACAAACATAGTAACTGAATCTGTCCAATAGCTACAGGTGTAAATTAGTAATTTTATAACCTGGCACCAAACAGCTGACTCTGTCAAAGTACTGTTGGTGGCGTCGTTACATTGGCAGCAGCTCGCCTTAGTTTTGGATGAACTGGGCAAACGTAACTTTATTTGATGTGTTTTTATGACATGTCAGATGACAATAAAGCAATTCTGAGTCTCCTGTTCACTGTCCCTGGACCGTACCATACCGTACCATACCATACCATACCGTACCATACCGTACCGTACCGTACCGTACCGTACCGTACCGTACCGTACCGTACCGTACCGTACCATACTGTACCATATCATACCATATTTCTTCTTTCTACCAACATTCTGATTATTATTGCTTCTTCTATTTGTACATTTTTCATTTTTTACTAATAGTTTTGAAGAAGTGTGTATATATATATATATATATATATATATATATATATGTGCTTTTAATTTCTCACCCTCTAAATATTTAGCCTTTGGGCATGAGGTGGAAAGGAGAGAGAGACAGATAGATCGATAGACAGATAGATCGATAAACAGATAGATCGATAAACAGATAGATCAATAAACAGATAGATCGATAAACAGATAGATCGATAGACAGATAGATCGATAGACAGATAGATCGATAAACAGATAGATCAATAAACAGATAGATCGATAAACAGATAGATCGATAAACAGTTAGATCGATAGACAGATAGATCAATAAACAGATAGATCGATAAACAGATAGATCGATAAACAGATAGATCAATAAACAGATAGATCGATAGACAGATAGATCGATAGACAGATAGATCGATAGACAGATAGATAAACTCCAATAAATAACAAACAGACAAACAAACAAAAAGTAAAAAATAAAGTGCTTGTTTATAAAAAAGTGTGTGATATTGGTGATTTATTGATTTTTGTCATATGATTAATGTTATTTTACAAACAGAATTGTTGTGTCACAGTCAGTCACAAATAACACGTGTGCATTAGTATTCATATGGAACTTGTTCCATAAAACTACCTCTATTACACCAGTTGACATTCACCACACAGTTTAGCTGCTGCGTATCTTATCCTCAATGTGCAAACAAATGCATTCATTTGACATTTTAACCCTGACATTTACTTAATGTTGCATCACAACCTTTGTACTGACAAAATTAATAGAGCTTGTGACACAATGAGATATTGTGTCTTCAATGAAAAAGTTAATAGAAATAAATAAATAAATTATGGGATAGTAGGTTGTGGATAGATGGAGAGGCCCGGAGACGACCGAGATGTCTTTGAACTGTGCAGGAGTGGACAAAAAAAAAAGAAAAAAAAGAGACGACAACAGAGAATTGAAGATGATGAGCGTCCCACATGTCGCTGTGAATCATGTACGGATCAAAGACTGGTTTCTTTGATTGACGAATCACTGCTGAGGAGAGCGAGAATATGAAACACAGAGGAGAGGGCGCCTTAATCATATCCCTTTACTTTGATGAAGAAGGCGACAGAGGTATGCAGGGTGACGGATGCAATGGAGCAAAGGAAAGGCCTACATGAATTAAGAAAGAACCTATTCCCTGATGAATACATGGCAGTCACCTGTGTCATCACAACTATCATCTGATCCCGGTTATAGGGGGCAATAACAACAAAAAAACAAACAAAACAGCTAAGACTTTACATTATGGATCGCTAATAAGGTAGTAATTTTGATGTAATTTTATGGCAATAATGCCTTTATAATCACTTATTATAAGTAATTTCATACATTTTCCAGTGCAACTACTTTGCAGTTTCTAGGTAATAGCGATGCAAACAGCTTTCATTAAGGTGCAAATTTCTATGGTCATGGTAATAATTATCAACACAGCTAGGTAATTAAGTAGGAGGCAATAGTGTATTTTACAGCTCTGATACCATGTAATGTCCATTAAATTAAATTGACTTGTTCCAGTGTAGTTACAGGCACATAATATCTTTTTTTTACCATGGTACTACTGCAGTGACTTAATTTTGTCTCTTTATTAATAATAATTAAGTAATTGGGTGGAAACAAGTGATGATCCATTTTACTGCCCTGATACTGTGTGTTTTCCTGGAAATTATCTGCTTGTTTTACAGGTAATTAAAGAAAAACAAGTCAATCCTGGACTCATCACTTCAACAAGTACAGATTCATTTCAATTAATTTACCATTTTATTATATGTGGAAAGAAAGCTCTTTGCATTGCTATTACCTGGAAACTGCAGAGTAATTTCATCAGAAACTGCATGGAAATTACTTGATATAGGCCATTACAACAACATTATTAACATGAAATTACATCAAAGTTACCATATAAAGTACCACCTTAATGAAAGATGTTTGCATCACTATTATTTAGAAACTGCAGCGTAACTGCATGGAAATGACTTATACTAAGCTGGTACAAAGGCGTTATCACCTAGCCTAGCTGCGCTATCCCTATTCATTACATGTAGGAATGCTTCATAGTCAGGGGAGGCGGGGCTAAAAGGTTGTCATTCAAATCCTCTGTATGCAATAGGATGGTACTACAACCAATCAGTTTAATCTTTAGGATGACGTAGTTAGACGCCAGAAAGTTCACAGAAGAGTCTGGATGAAGTTAGGAATGACTAAACAAAATGGTGGATCATGGAGCTTAACGACTGTTGTCGCTTTTGGAAAAAAAACTAAAGATTGCTGACGTTTCCTCACATTCTTCACTCATCTTTGATAAAAGGAAATCCCCACCTGTTGTTGTTCTTCTTCTATGGTTGTTTCCGGTTGTTTCTTTCAAAATCCTTTGTTAGGCCTGCCCTCTGAATCAATACTTCACTGTGATTCGTCGACCAATTTCAGGGAAATCTAGTCAAAAGTTACATTGAGCGAAACTAGACTACTACGGTAGTACGTAAGATGTGCTGCCGCTAGGGGCATCTAGTGCGGCTAGGCTAGTTATTACCATGAAATTACCATAGATTATTATTGATTATTGATGATCTATAATGTAAAGTGTTACCAAAAAAAGAAGAGACACTTTTTTTTTTTAGTTTATTTTTTATTTTTTGGTCGAAGAAATAACTCTTTTTCAGTTCTGCCCTTTTTCATGGAGAGCTAAAAATAATTCACATTCCAGTCTCTTGGGCTCTAATAGCGATGCAGGAACATGCTTTGCTAACCCGCTGCTCATCTTATCCCAAAGAGTACAGAATAATGTTTGACAATTTGTAGTAGTTTGGATTTATCTTCAGAAAGGGGGAGTGAATGGGGGAGTGATAAATATTCTGTTCATTGTGAGGCATATCCCAGGTGATCAGCGTACGGCGAACACAGAAACAGCTGCTGGTCGATCGATTTGCCTGAACAGTGAGGTCGCATTGATGAGGGGATAACACAGACGCCACTTATCCTCATGTCAAAGATCATTGTTGCAAGCTCATATTAGAAATTGAGTCTTGTAATTTGAACAATACATTAGTAGTAAGTTATCTCTGTCCTTTGCAGCCCCTGCTTTCATTTCAGCAACATCTCATTTAAAGTCTGTTCATTAAGAAGAACCTAATTACACCCACATTATCTATAATTACAGTGTTTTTACATCACACTTCCCAGATAAAAGTCCTTTAAATGCAGCTCCAGTGTATAATTAGTTATAGTAAGCACCTACTACACACATAATTAGATAGAAATTGATACGGATACACCTGTCTGCAGCGGACCAAAATACTGCATGTACAAAGACACAAACGGAACCATTTCACCATTGGATGATTAGCATTTCAGTGGATCTACAAGTTAAAATCCTGCTGGGAAAGAAACAAACGCTGAGCAAAGGGATAGAATATAAAACACCCTGTGCATCTGGCAAGAAAAAAAAAAAAGACAATAAACAACAGTCAAAGAAAATAGACAATAATGAAAAACGTGAAGGAAGGAGTTGACTGGAGATCAAACGAATGCTGGTTCATTTGTTAATGTTTTAGCATCTCAAACTTTTCCAGAACCACTGCTGCGACAGTATCAACCTACAAACATCCCTAAAGGGGCCAGAGAAAAGGATGAAAGAGAAACAACAGAAACAGGACAGTGCAATGACAGCGGAACAGCAGCTAACCTACAACTGATGACAGGCACAACAAATGTTTTCAGGTTCCCAGGACGTTGGATTGTATCCTTTATAAATCTGCTCTTTTTATGGAACCCTTTTCAGAACCCTGAACCCAACCTTAAAGGGATAGTTCACTATTTTTCACATGAATTTGTATAGAATCACCGTCTGTGGTGAGTGGGAGAATATGTGGAAAAATACAAACATCCACCAGTTCACAGACATGGAGGGAATTCTCCTGGAAAAACCTGATTGGATTCTTTATTAAACCCAAAGTGAAGAATAAACATCTGAAGGTAAACTTACCATAGTGGAGACAATGTGGAATGTTAAATGCAGACCATGCACATATGTTTTAGGAATGTCATGAGATACAGATGATTTGGAGAATTGTACATGCCACTTTAGGTTAATTAAATTAAATTAAATTAAATTAAATTTAATTTAATTTAATTTAATTTAATTTAATTTAATTTAATTTAATTTAATTTAATTTAATTTAATTTAATTTAATTTAATTTAATTTAATTTTTGTTTAGCCAATGGTATATTTGGTAAATGTATGACCTTTACCTTAAAGCAGGTTATTGACATATTTAGTGTAGTTTAGTAATTTTATTTTGAATATGTCATGCACAAAAACATTTGATCTTTCAAAAACCAATAATTGATAAAATAATAAGACAAAGACAATATAGCCTAAACAAAAAAATAAAAAGGCAAGTAACATATTTGAAAGGGAGTAGGAAGAAGTAAAAATAAAATTATAAATATATATATATATATATATACAGTATATATATATATATATATATATATATATATATATATATATATATATATATATATATATATATATACAGTATATATATATATATATATATATATATATATATATAAGAAGAAACAGGTTTCATTTTCATGACCCCAGGAAACCTGCCGGGACTACTTTTGCTTTGACCAAAACTGGACCAGGACACTGTCAGGGGTAAGTCACTGTGGGTGCACCAGAGTAAAGACGCTGATTCTATACAAATTCATGTGAAAAATAGTGAAGTATACCTTTAACTCAACCAGATCATATATTTGCCAGTGACCATGTGGATTTAAGAAGGTTTTTAACCTTTAACACCAACCGTATCATATTTGATGTTTGACATTTCAAGCTTTCTACACAGTAAATTTTGCAGTGTTAAATCAACACTTAGAGAGTTAATTTGGAGACAATGGGACCAAATGCACTCTAGAAGAAGTTAAATAAACTCTCTAAGTGTTGATTTAACACTGCAAAATTTACTGTGTACATGATCAGTTTGTTGTTTTTTTCTTTAATAAACTAATGTATGCAATTAGATACATGCAATACACAGATAATCCACCAGGGGGAGGAACTTATTCACAAGAGGCCTTGCCAATTTTAAAATTTGGAATGACATATCTGTATTTTGTTAGGTTTTTGTTTCTTTCTAAAATATTAATGTTTGAGCACAGACCCAAAAATATGATACAGAATGTAAATACATACATGGAAATTGATATTTGAAAAAAATAAATAAATTGGTTCTTCAGAAGGATCAATAAAGGCTCCAGTATAAAAGAACTGTGATTTTCTATCAGTGATTTAAGGGTTCAGGCTTTACAGGGTTAATGTAAAAGATGACTTTGCATATTATTTTTAACCCAAAAAAGAAGGTGAATTACAGACAGACAGACAGACAGACAGATGCAACAACAGCATTTGACATAGAATAAAATAGCATACAAGAAACAAAAATAACACAATAACAAACTTACTATACATAATAATTTAGAAATAAATGCAAACAGAAGTGAGTATGACATCTGGATGATTTAACAGTAAGGTATGAAAATAAACTGTAATCTTCAAATAAAATGTACTTTCCCAGTGGAACGGGGGGTCCATAAATAAGAGAAAAGTGCATATTGGAAATATGAGGTTAAACATTTGCCAGAGCTGAGGTGATTGTAAAGAGAAAGATATACTATTACATAATAATATTATAAATAATATCATTCTTAGGCTTAGGTCACCTGTTGGCAACTTCCAACTGGAAACCAATTCATCATTGGAACAATGTTTTTGGAGGTTAAAATGTCAAACACTTGCTCAGTTACATCTTTCTCTGACACTCAGGGTTTCATCTGGCCAGAAGATGGCAGTAATAATCCATCAGAGGAGACTACAGAGGGGGCAGCAGCAGGCACGTTGCAACAGCAGGAATCTCATAGGTTAATTACATAGCACTCTCATGCCAGGGAACGTGATCATTCAAACAGTATCTAACTGGATAGAAGCACAGAGAGAGAGAGAGAGAGAGAGAGAGAGAGAGAGAGAGAGAGAGAGAGAGAGAGAGAGAGAGAGAGAGAGAGAGAGGAGAGAGAGAGAGAGAGAGAGAGAGAGTGAGAGATAAAACAAAAAAGTAAGAGAGGGGGAGAAGAAAGACAGAGGAACACTGAGAAATCTTTTATTTTGCTTGCTAATAATTGTGTCACAGTGTTTGCTCATGCTGCTGCATCTCCTCAGCCTGGTGTAACAGTCCCAGTGCCTCTTTTTTTTTTTTTTTTTCATGTTTTTCACATAACGACAAATGAGACCTGGCAACACTGGTGGGCCAGTTTTACCAGAACTGGTGAATGAAAGACTAAATCAGATCAAGCATCTTTGTTTCATACTCTCCAAACCAACCGTGCACCCACATGACGTATATACAAGATTTGACAACAAACGTTAGTCTACAATATTAAATATGAACACTGTGAGCTCAGTGGGATAGCAGTGAAAGCAGCAGTGATGGCAAGATGTAGAATAAAACAGATGTAAAACAAGCAAACTAAATGTACCGCCATACAATGGACTATTACAGGTAAATGTATTCTAAGGCCACAGTTATAATGTTTCATATAGTGCTGTTTCATTTCATTCAAGCTATCAGGGTTTTATTTTAGCCATGCCATAATGTTTGAAGGTTACATTCATCTGCGCTGCACTATACGCAAAGGCTTTCAGCTGTGTCTGCGGGTCTGCTTTTTACCTCTTCCATTTCATATAATTTGAACATAAACCACCTCTTTGCCACCTGCAGTCCCAATAGGTGAATGCTGTTGATCACAAATAACAGTAAATAGGTGCACCTGCAAAGACAATCACCTGTAGAGTTTAGGGTTGAGGGGATATATTGAACGTAAAGGTCACTTATTGCATTCAATGTGGATTCTTTTAGAAAGTCTATTGATATGTGACCTCAGAAGGCTTAACTTTAAAGTACTGTATTTTTTGGACTACTGTATAAGGTGCACTTAAAAGACTTTAATTTTCTCCAAAAACCGCAGTATATATGGATCAATTCTGGTAGTACTTGGAATTTTTCCTTTTTCTCTCATAATTTGGGCTTTATATTTCAGAATTTTGACTTCTTATCTCATAATTTTGACTTCACTTATTGCACCTTATATATGAAAACCCTCCAAAAATAAACCATTCATTGACAGTGCGCCTTATAGTGCAGAAAATATGGTATTTGGATAAAAAAATATGGTTTAAGACATAACCAAGAGACCAAAGGGCGTAAATCTGATGAAGACACTTTTGACAAATGGACTGAGCTTATAAAGCATATTTTTATGCACCCATGGCTCCCAAAGCGATTTAAAGACCCTCATATTCACCCATTCTCACACACACATACACACCAGTTGGCGGCAGAGTTCAGTGTCTTGCCCAAGGGCACTTAGACATGTGGGCAGCTGGAACCAGAATTTGAATCACTGAAGCTTTGGTCATTAGATGACCCGCTGAACCACAGCTGCTCCCTTTTAATAGGATAGAGAACTGTATTAAAAGTGCATATAAATGTAGGAAGGGGTTGTCTTTCACCTTTATTACTTCTAAACTAAGGGTGTTATTTACAAGAGGACGATTGCAGCTAAATACGACAGCATATTTTTATCAGAAGTGCCTTTCATTTACATGACGCTGATGCCGTCAGGGTGTGAATATGTATAAATCTGAAGACTCTTTCCAGTGTGGGGCGTATTGAAGATGTGCTGGGTCATGTCTCCGTCTAAATGGCGCCGTTATGTCACATATGTTCACGTCACATACACTTTCATGTTACATTCATACGCTGAGCAGGTAAAGCAACAAACATGTTGGACAACCTGGATCCCACAGATCTTCAAGCTGCACTAGCATTAGCATTAGCATTAGCATTAGCATTAGCATTAGCAGGTCTACTAAATGTAAATGTTCTGCACTTCTATAGTTGTTTTCAACCTTCATGGTGCTCAAAGCGCTTTACTTTAGTTCACACACACACACTCATACACCAGTAGGTTTCTAAGGTTCTGTCAGTCCAACTGGGGGCCTAAGTCGGGGTTCAGTGTCTTGCCCAAGGACACTTCGATATGTGGACAGCCAGAGCCAGGACACAAACGCTTTGATCATTGGACGACCTGCTCTACCAACTGAACCACAGCCACGTACAGGAGTCGTTTCAGCTATTGTACAGAGATGGGTGTACAATTACATACATCAAAAAAAGAAAAGGACATGTCAGTGGTCTATCACTGTACCACATAGCGGCCATAGCATCCTGGAGACTTGGGATGTCTGATACTGTACCGAAAATTAACCAAACCGTGACTTCAAAACCGAGGTGTGTACTGAAACGTCATTTTTGTATGTACTGTTACACCACTAATACACACACACACACACACACACACACACACACACACATGTTCAATCCATGTTTTACTAACCTGATTAAGTCAGGAAGTCTTTAAGGACCACTGTTCCTAAATTCAAAGTCACTGTGTCCTGTGCAAAGTGAATACTCTATCATGCAATAGTGATGGATACACCACTAAAAGTCACATGACCAGAGCTGAGGCTGTGCACAGACAGACACATACAGAATATACAGCGACAAAACCATGAGAAAACATTCACTGAATTTGACATAATGTGTACTACATTAGAATAATTTACTATACCTTTAAGTTTAGCCAGTTTAGCTTAAGGCAGGGGTCCCCAAACTATTTCCTGTGAGGGCCACATAACTTTTCCCTTCTCAGATGAGGGGCCGGGGTCAGTTTGTAACAGAAAAAGTGTGATGAATGCAGGAGTGCCTAAATGTAAAAAAAAATATTGTTTTCTGGATTCTTCACAGAACAAAAGTCAGAAAATAAATAAGTAATAATAATAATAATAATAATAATAATAATAATACTAACTATTTATGAAATAAATAACCCTCTTTGGGTTCTTCACAGAAAAACGTTCCATAGAACATAAACTTCTTCATCTTAACAGGTCCAAGTTCATCTTAGTTGTCAGAGCAGAATCTCTGACTTTAATGACTTTAATGACTCTCTCAAAATTATTGTGTTAAAGTAGTTACTAATAGTTAATTGTTAGAAAGCCCACACAGTTTAAATGTTTATTTGATTGTTTGGTTATATTTGTTCAGGAATAACTCCTTTTCTGTAAGTTTTCAAATGTCCCATACTGTTGAACGCACTTAGTGTAGATGCCACAAGGTGAGATAAATAACACAGTACAGTTTGGGTAGATGTTAGCATGTTGTACTGTATAAGCTAATGCTGTTTAGCGCCGGTGTGTTGTTGAAGCTAATACAATAATATGCTAGCAGCTAGCATTGCTAGCTGTCATCTGTGATTTCTGTGAGGTGATTTGTGTGTTCCATGACCCATGTAATACATCTGAGTGACTCGTATAGTCAGTCTTAATTTATTATTGTGTGTATATATTGTTATTCTGAGTGTTATGCTGTATTATTACAGACCGCAGTGAATAAACCTTCAATGAGTATCTGTGTATCTGTGTTCTTTAATCAGAACCACAACGTACACCTTGTCACTCTGAACCAAATCCTGGAGACAACCCCACACTCTCTGCTTCATTAATAATGAAAATAGTTCATAATTAAGGAAAATTTTATTGCAAAAGTCCATTTTTATTATCAAACACAAATACACACATATAAAAAAAGTCTAAATGGTCTCTGGTATTGTTCAGGGGGCCGGACCAAATGTGGAGGCGGGCCGTAGTTTGGGGACCACTGGCTTAAGGGAAGGTTTTAGAGCTGGATGCATTACTGACCTTCACTTCAGTCTATAACTACTGACTATTTCTAGCAGTATTTTCACGACATAATCTTATGCCTCAAACACTTTTCACTTCAGAGCAGTAGTTCCATGAATACCAAACTCTGCACCCAGCCAGAAAACTCTGCTGGTGTATGAAATCTTAATAACACTCCCGCTGAAGCTTTGATAAAATCTCTTGATTGCTCGATAAAACTCACACACCGGTAGGCAGTCAATCTCTCCATATATAGATTTAGACTCTGCAAACAGCAGATGTAAGACCTTTAGAAACCACAATACAAATCAAAGCTTCCAAAAGAGTGACAGACAGCTAAAACTCCTACAAGTCTCAGACATCTACCATTGATCTGCTGTCCTTAACCAGTCTGGACTATCATTTAAAAAAACAACATAGACAGAGCACCTGGGATAAATGCCCATTCTGGACACATATTCTTAACTACTGTACTTAACAAAGGTATTATAATAAAAATCCCTAATAACCATCCTGAGGTGTTATTTTAACCTCTTACTAACCTTATGTCCTAGTCCAGGCAGATAGATAACATTATTTTAATAGCACCTACCATAATTTCTGGACTATAAGACGCACTTAACAAACTTTAATTTTCTTCCATAGCGACAGTTTGCCTTATAAATGGATTCATTCTGGTTGTGCTTAGTGACTTGGAATTTTGACTTATTATCTCTCTCTCTCTCTCTCTCTCTCTCTCTCTCTCTCTCTCTCTCTCTCTCTCTCTACCTGCCTACCTATAAAAAATGCGCTAAAATGTAGATTTTAACAAATAAAATTCTCAACTTTGAACCGCAAATTACAAAGTTGGTAGATGATGTGTTTCGGTCCATACTTACTGAATGCATCCTGGTTTTCACCCAAAAGTTAAGGCGATGGGGGTGGGAGTGGGGGGTTGTCAAAATCCATTATTGTTTCTTTAACCTGTCAAATAAACAGCAAAAGTGAGTGTTTTAATCTAAACCTCAGGGTGTAACTTTTACAAAGAGCCCATTCTTTTATATGTACTGCAAACGGCTGAAAGAAAAGCTGTCATTTTATTTTGGGGAGGTATTTTATGATGTTTTAAGCAAAATCACCCCAGAATACAAATATTGCACTTTAATGAAGTCTGAGAATATAACCAGCTTTGAAAAATAATAGATAATAGTTGTCTGTATATGTACTAATTACAGTATGGTAGTGTATAAAGCTTTTTGTCTGAACAGGACTCTATATTGTACCCAAATATGTGTTTCTAGTTTGTGTGTGGGGGCTAATGGGTCTACACTATATTACTATAGACTTGATCCATGGACATTGTTAACAGGAGTCATTAGTGTCAGCACAGTCAGGCATAAATAGTATAAAGAATGCACAAGGGTACCTTTATACCCACTTAGCACAGAAAGCATCGAGCAACCTGGTGAAGAAACTCAGTGTGTGAGTCTAAAAGCAGATCCCAATTATACCCACTCCCATGGTGACCGTGTTCTTTACTTCTGTGTAAAAATGGTATTTTTTCATCTAAATCACTGGTAGATTCAATGTTATCTGGGATGGTAAGCTTGATAAATCCTTATGAAACATGCAAATAGCCTCAGAGTGTAAAAAAGCTGGTTCAGAAGAGACCTGCAATCAGATACTTTACACACACACACACACACACACACACACACACACACACACACAGGGCACTTTGAAGAAAAATATGGGACTCATTAAGGAATATACAGTAGTCCGTTTGCCTCTCCAGATCACAAACATTCATTTGGAGATTTGTGTTGGATCGTAAAAGATGTCAAGTATTTTTCCAGTAAAACCCCGACCAAATATGCATGTGATATGTCAGAGCCATAGACTATACTGTATACATCCAGTGGTCAGAGGCAGAGGTGGAAAATAACTCAGTAAAAGTACTTCATCCCTGTACTTAAGTACATTTTTGAGGTATTTGTACTTGACTTGAGTATTTATTTTTCTGGCAACTTTTTACTTTTATTCCCTTTTACACCTACGGCCAATAGTTTTTGAGATCTCTGGAGGTCAACGGTCAAGCATAGACATATTACACTATAACTTAATCAATACTTGATATATCATCATATTACACACACTGACATGTAATATTATTGGTTATAGGTGATAACAAAAATTATGAGAATTATATGAATCTTCATTCTGCATCGTTTGGTACCAAAGTTGAAAGTTTTGTGACCCTCCGTTCTAGAGTTATAACTTTTAGTTAATTGTGACCTTGACCTTTGACCTTTACTGAAATGGATCATTGCATCTGATGCGCATTAGCTATATGTATATGCCCATGTAATTTCATGGTGATATCCCAACTATTCATTGAGTTATAGCAGGATATGTCCGCGGACATGGACACACACACACACACACACACACACACACACACGGTGATATCAGTATTTGAAATTAACAGTGTTCCTTAATGCCATTCTCTGTTTACTGAGAACAGAATCCCTACATACAGCACCTTTAACCACAGGTAACCATTATTGAATACTTTTTGGACCCACATTATAAAGCGTTGCCACTATTATTATTATTATTATTATTATTATTATTATTATTATTATTATTATTATTATTATTATTATTATTATTATTATTATTATTATTATTATTTTATTATTATTATTATTATTATTATTATTATTATTATTATTATTATTATTATTATTATTATTATTATTATTATTATTATTATTATTATTATTATCATTATTATTACTATATTATTATTATTATTATTATTATTATTATTATTATTATTATTATTATTATTATTATTATTACTATTATTATTATTATTATTATTATTATTATTATTATTATTATTATTATTATTATTATTATTATTATTATTATCTATGACACTTAATCAGAAAGTGGGTCAAAAGTTCCTTCCACCCTTTGTGTTTACCTGACCTTATTCCTTTAATTAAGAAGCTGAGATACAGGAGCAGTGGGCAACAGTCCATGTTTAACAGCGAAAAACAAACAAAACAGCTGAGTAAAGTGGGAGTACATTTGTTTCTCAGGAACTCTTTGTCCTACACGGAGCGCCTTGTGACGATGATTGAATGTTAAAGAAAACAGATAAAGGCGTTCGTTCCAAAGGGGTAAAAAGTTGGAAAGAGGCAGTGAATAAAGTTATGTGACAGGAGAGACAAGGGGATCTGAGAGGTCTGAAAGGAAAGTCTTAAAAAAGAAAAGACTGTTGTATGAAATAACACAATGTGAGGGGGCACGAGTCTCTGTGTGCAGTGCAATGTTTCCTATCAAGAGCTGGAGAGACACCCAACAGGGAGTGACACACATCACCTAACACTGCTCTACAACTATGACCCTGTCGTCCAAAAATAAACAAATCTGGTAGCACCTGTCTGACTTTTCTAAAAATGAACTTTTTCTAAACATTGATGTTTGGGTCAGATAATGTTACGACCCCAAACTCACCTCAAAGAAGAATGTAAGACTGGTAGGAATGATTAAAAAAACACGACAAAAGGAGAAATATCCTGTTGTTTTAATACATTAGTGTTGTTGTACTACTGTACTGTCACACCTGTAGATAATTAGTGGAGAGATGAACCATGATGTCAACCAGTGCACAGCGATGAGCACAAAAATAAGACGAGTGATGTGTGGATCGACACGAAAATACCTCTGATACCAGAATGTTAAAAAAAATTTTAAAAAAAAATCGATTCTCCATTCAAAATAGGACTGGGCGATATGACAAAAAAAAAAGATCATGATTAATCTATACTCACACATTAAGATCTATCCATAACATTTAATCTATGTTATATTTATATACAGTTGTGGAAAAAAGATTTTTTCATTTTATTTGTTATTTTGTCAATATTTATTAGTTTCTATTGATGTTGTTGCAAAATTTTGTTTATTTATTTTATAATTTTTCTTCAGTTGTGGTTTGTTAGTGCCTTACTTACATTTTGGATGTTTTGGTTCATTTTGTTGTTTATTTTATTTTATTTTTTACTGTGGAACTACTTACGTTTTAGGAGTTAAAAGTAAATACATCTAAAAAAATATCTTTCAAGAGAAATATTTTTCAAAAAAATCCAAAAATCAACTTAGTTCATACAAGTCAGATATTCCATTTTGTGCATGGTGGTTTCTCAACTGCAATTTTGAAGCCAGTACTTCATGGTTTTGGCTTTTTGGATCGAGAAGTGATGAAAAAAGGGAAGAAGCTGCTGGACTTCAAGGGCTCAGGGCTATCTCTGAGTGGTCATAGGTGAGCTAATCCTAAATGCTAGCTTACTGACTCTGTAAATCAATAAACTTCATCAAGCACTGTGTAATAAAGTTACCTTACTCTGTCAGGAAAAAAAATGCTTAAAATCTGAATCAGCAGGTAAGCAAGACGTGATACTAACCTGTCAATCAAAGCCGACCATAGAACCTCAGATCTTATTAAGATTAACCTTCACATCATCATTTAGAGCCCAGGTGTCAAACATACACTTATGGGCCAAAACTGTCCAGTGGAATACATTTTTAAAATACAAAAATTACACTGATGTTCATAATGATGATGGTTGTTAACATGTTTATGGTTTATATTCCAGATTCACACCAATTTCATCTAAAGTGAGTCAGACCAGTAAATATACTTTAATAATAACTCAGAAATTCTAGCAAATACATTTTTTTTCCTTTTTCATTTTAATGTAAAAAGTAAAAATGTTATAAAAATGTTGACATTTCCAAACTATCCTTTCTCACAAAATATGAATAAGATGAAAAAATATGGACAATCTGAAACGGTTTCACAGAATTACACTGTAAACCCCAACGTTCACAATAATTAAATATATTTCATGAACTTTCTGGCGTCTAACTACGTAATCCTAAAGATTACGCTGATTGGTTGTAGTACCGTTCTATTGTATACAGAGGATTTGAAAGACAACCTTTTAGCCCCGCCTCCCCTGACTATGAAGCACAACTAGACCTATACATGTAATGAATAGGGATAGCGCGGCTAGGCTAGGCTAGGCTAGGCTAAGCTAGGCTAGGCTAGAGCATCATACATCTGGCAAGAATGGACACACTCTGAATAGCAGCATTTCTTTTATGAAGAGTTATTATATATTTGAAAGTTTTTCAAATAAAGCTGATCCAAGTCATAGACCAGCAGAGGCGTGTCATGGTTCAGAGGGCATCTGCTTCTGACCTGGACGGACTGTTGTCTGGTGGGAAAATTATGTGAATGGCAATGTTGTCCTGGAAGAACGGACGGAAAATTTCAGGATGTCGCACCCACCGACAGCATATTTATGCAGATCAATATAAACACTAATTTTAAAAAAACATTGCTGTGTGCACAAAGTTTTTTTGGAGTTTAAAAAAAATATGCGTTTTAAAAATAAATATGTGTAAACAGACCCTACAGCTTTAAAACATATGTGGCTTTTTCAAGGAGAAAGTCAGAATATTCCTGAAATCAGACACTGGGCCATTTTCATTCTGACAACAGCGTGTTGCAAACAAAGCCTTGGCCTTGTACTCACAGAAAGGATTAAGTTGTTGAGGGGAAAGAAGAGTGAATGAAGAAATAAAATGATCCTGAAATATTGAAAGGCTGGATTTCAGGCAGTGTACAGCAGTAAATCCTCTTTTACCGTTCCTCCTCCATCCGTCTACTGATAGTTCAATTGCACACACTGATCCACAGATGGGTTTGGTCATAATGTGATTGTTTGCACCTAAGTTTGCACGACCATTCGCTCAAACAGTTTTGCATTTTCTCGCTCAAACAATCTTACTCCATACACAACCCCAAACACACACTGATGTGCACACTCACGCACGCATTATATCTCTGTTGTTCACCTTGACTTAGCAGAGGGCTGTTTCCGTAAATCCATCCTTATCTCAAGTCTCAAATGCACCCAGATATATGACCGTGGGATCTGACTGAAATATGTAACACTATCAACAGGAGTGATAGACACACACACACACATACACAGAGACTCATTTTCATGTCTCATGGGGACCATATTTGTAATCAAGTAGCCATTGGGTAGTGACTGTAAATGCATGTTTTTTAATAAAATAAAAATTAGAACATTTTAAATAAAAAAAAGAATCAAATAAAAATTATTTCTAAAATAAAATGATAGTCAGCACACACAGATATATATAAATTAAGTAAATAAAATGAAAAAAATACATACATCAATACATACAAATAAATAAAAAAGGAAACATCTTCAAACATTAGAAAAATACATGTTTGGCTTTGCACTCATTTCCCTCATGTTGTTTTTTTTTTAAATAAAATTTAAAAAATAATACAATTAGAATATTTTATTAAATTAAAAAAAAGAAAAATTAATGAATAAATAATAAAAAAAAAAAAAATTAAAAAAAAAAAAAAAATATATATATATATATATATATATATAATAATAATTAAAAAAAATTACAATATACATAAAATAAAAAAAGGAAACATCTTCAAACATTTGAAAAATACATGTTTGGCTTTGCACCTGTTTCTCTCATGGGGACTTCCAGAAAAAAAAAAAAGTATTTATAAGGCCACATTTCTATTTTACTAGTGGGGACATTTATATTGAACCCTTGTGGGGACCTGAATTTTTGTCCCCATAGTGTCAGAAGTCCCCATGGTGCGACTGTGTAAACTTATCAGTGTCCCCAGAAAGACAGGAATACAAGCACACACACATGTACACATAGACAGAGTTTTCTAAGATGATTGAATCAACAAGTGTTTGCGGCTGTATTTCAATACAAGTATAAAGTGAAATTGAAGCAAATTTAAGCCAATGATTGGCATTTCCATCAGTGAATACATTAGACTCTATAGTGTTTTCAGAAAGTGTGTTATAGGATACATAACACTAGGCTGTCGAAGAAGTAGAGCATTGCTGTTTTCAATCTAACATAACTGATTTTATTTTATTTTTTCCATAGATGAAACCGAAACATAATTTGTTATCCACCATGGGCCTGTTGCTACTAAAAATCAGGTTTTTGTGCTAAATGGGAATATCCAGACTGACACTGGATCATCTCTGTATTACATCTGTTATGTCAGAACTCACTGAGAATCCTTAACCTCAGGGCAGCATAAAATACATTTTAAATCATCCTTTTCTGATGTGATACAGGTCTGGTGTTACATTTAAAACCTGTTTTGTGTGATAATATATACACTTTAGAATATCAAATGCACAGTGTTACGATTGATGAGAAGAAAAAAAGTTAAATATATTTGATAATTTAAGACAAAGTTGAGAACAGAGACTAATGTAGTATTGATATAGTCAATTATTGTGTGTGGATACATTAAATTAAAGAGTGCTTTTACACACCCCTTAATGGTAGACAGGTGGTCTGGACAGTGAGACTAGTAAAGTAAGTGAAACAACGACAGAAATTGGTTGGACCCAAATGTAAAACTCTGAGCAATGGATAAATATATAGTGGTACCTCTACTTATGAAATTAATTCATTCCAGAAGTGTTTTTGTACAGTTAATTTTTTGTAAATAGAGTCGCATTTTACATGTAAAATGGCCTAATTCATTCCAAGAACCCCCATACTACCCCTCAAACCCTTTAAAAATTATACAAATTTACAGATTTTGGATGAAATGTGTTAAAAGAAAAATGTAGATTTGAGCCCATGCAGGCTAACACCAGCTGTTAGCGTAGATACAAGCCCTCCCCCCACCCACCCCAGGCTTTTACCTGTGAGAGCATCGATTCTGAATATTGTTAGCCCATCCAGACTAATGTCGGTGACAGAAGAGTTGACTCACATCTGGGATGAGAATGAGGATGCAGCAGTCTGGTGGATCATGTTTGGGGTTTAAATCCAGCTTCAGGTAGTCCAGTTTGTTTTCCAGTGAGTGTACGGTGGCGAGCAGGACTGATGGAAGCTACGGTTGGAATGGGTTAGCTCTTAGCTTAGCTGTACTTCTACTTCCTCTCATGCCGCCTCCGATATCTCTGGAGGCGGAGCTTCTGTGTGTGTGTGTGTGTGTGTGTGTGTTTGTGTTTGCTCCGCTGTAGGATGCTGGAGTAGACCGAGGTTCTGTAGAATGTTTTGCGTCTCGGGGCTTGCGGAGAACAAGTTTTTAACAATTTTCCTTAAGCTGATGATAGTCTGCTGGGCATATACTCTTCTTGCACCATTCGACTGAACTTTTGACACTACGAGCACTGGTCTAGGTGGAAAAATTACCGTTAAAGTGTCTGTGTTACCGGGAGACACAGCAGCTGCAGCCTGCTCCGTGATGAATGAGGGTCAAAGGGTAACAAAAAGCATCATGGGTAGCTCTCTCATTGCAGACGGGATGCTACATACAATACGTACGTGACATATTGACGTAAATTACGTAGTTTTGTACAGTAATGTACTGCATTTATGTCTCAGGGTTTCAGTTTCCTTTCGTAAATAGAATCATCTTTCGTCCTCATAGATGAAAAATTGAGGTAAAGGTTTATGGTAACTTAGATTTTTTGTTAGCTGGGTCTTTCGTAAGTAAAGGTACCACTGTATACTGCTAGCAGTGTGGGTCGTCTGATGTATAGACTCTGCTGAAGACAGCAACTAGAGTACAAGAGGCAGAAACAGTGGTCAGTGGACACAGGGTCAGTACACAGGAGGTCCAGAATCAATCAAAAGTAGAATCCAATAACATTAACAGAGGACGAACGAAGGTCTGGCCGGGGGTCCCATACCCAGAGAGGCACAGGCAGGGATCAGGCAGCAGTGAGGTCAAAAACAGGTAATGGGTCAAAAACTAGGGGCGTGCTTAACAAATGTAGGATTAGACAAAAAGACAGAAACCAGAAAAAATGTCAAAACACCAGGAGATCAAGACAAGCGATTAATTGTTCATATGATATTGCCAAGACCAATGACAGGACTAAACAAACACAGGAGGGTTATATGGGACTGAACACAGGTGAGACACAATTAGGGTTAATTAATGGGAGGAACACACACCATGATCAGGAGGAAAGTGGGTGAAGGGTGAACACAAACCCACATATCAAAGTAAAGGCCCAGAACTCCAACAAAGACAAGAACCACAGAGAGACTTACAAAAATAAGACAAAGACACCCCAGACTAGTCTCATAACAGTAAGAGACCATTAAAGATTAAATACTCACATTAACTTCTTCACTTTATCATCTCCATAGATAAGTTTGGTCTGTATTTTACCCATTTCAATACATACACACAGTAACCTGCCCAACCATTAGCAATTAGTATTAGCAAATAGCATAAGCACATATGATACATTAGGACCAGTAAATGTATAGCACAATAATCTATCAACCCTATCTTAAAAAAAAAAATCTAATTCTACATCAATAAATGTGCCATCATATCATCGTACTGTAAACATTATGCTTATGCAACATTCCTTTGAACCTGTTATCAAATGAATTACACACACACACACAAACATTCCGACATCTACATCTGATGTATACAGTAATACACCCGACTGCTCCTTTGAATATGTGTAAATGCATGCTCTTCCAAATCCTCCATCTTATCATAGTGGCAGTATTTCTCTTTCATTTTGACTTGCAAATATGTTGGGACTGCATATCAAGTGTTAAAACTGCTTCAGAATAATATTTTACCATAATCCTGGTTTTTATGCATAGTTCATGAGCACACTGTCTGACAATCAAAGACACAAGCGTCGCTGTTTAAAACCCTTCTCCCTCTAGGCTTGTGTAAAGTGGATGTACTGTATAGATAGACAGATGTGTGAGTGAGTGAATGTATGTGTGAGTCAAACAAGGTTGGTCAAGACTCTAAGGAACTAAAACATGTTCCTGTCTGGGGTGTAAACTGGCTGATTGAAAGACAGATCCTGCTGGGTATATTAAAAAAGAATGTTGTCTGGAAAGAGAGGGTAGATGGAGAAAATAAAGGAGTGTTGGACAGTAAAAAGAAGAGGTGAAAGTTGAGAAGAGAAGAAACGATAGAGTTTTGGTGATGAACTTAACAATAAGAGAGATATGAAGTGTAGAGGAAATTCAAAATCCAGTGTATCTCTGTTTGGGGGGGGGTACATCTGTGAAATAATCTGGATCAAATTCTAAAGAAGTCTTCTTCAATCTGTGCATTTAAAAGGATGTATAAAACTAGTATAATAAAATACAGAATATTATCTGAATAAGTGAAAAGGTTGTTATAATGAAGAAGAATGCATGAAATAAGATATTATTGGAATAAATTAATATAGATAGATAGATAGATAGATAGATAGATAGATAGATAGATAGATAGATAGATAGATAGATAGATAGATAGATAGATAGATAGATAGATAGATAGATAGATAGATAGATAGATAGATAGATAGATAGATAGATAGATAGATAGATAGATAGATAGATAGATAGCACCACATGCAGCTTTGCAGTCTTCATTTTGGATCAGGTAAATTGCACTCCTGAAAGTAATTAAATGAGTTCTCTCAAATATAGTTTGGTGTTAGAGTAAAATTTACAGTATAAATGTTCTGTTATTAAAGAAATCAAGCATGTTTGTATGCACTAGCAAACATTAGCATTAGCCTGATCCAGTCTAGTCTCTGTCAAGTCTCATCCTGAGGCTCTAAATTGACTCGTCTCATCTCATCATCTGAACCCACTTTATCCTTACTAGGGTCGCGGGGGTCACTGGGGGCCTAATCCAGCTACAATGGGTTTTCACATTCATACCTATGGACAATTTAGATTAACCAGTTAACCTATCAGTGCATGTGTTTGGATGGTGGGAGGAAACTGGAGTACCCGGTGAAAACCCACACAGACATGGGGAGAACATGCAAACTCCACACAGAAAGGTCTGGTGTGGGATTTGAACCAGGGTCCTTCTTGCTGTGAGGCACAAGTGCTAACCACTGCACCATCGTGCCGACTCTAAAATTGTATTTTCAATCTAGGTATATTTTTTATCTTTTTCTGCTGTGTATTTGATCACAGCAGAGTTACTGGGTAACAAATATATGATGCCTGACAGTTGATTTACAAATGTTCAGTTGTTATCTTCCCACAGGGGAAGCTTCATGACTGTTTTAATTTGGGCATTTAGTTTAGGAGGAATTTGCCAGAAAACCCCATTGGGGCTTAAGTGGTTAAAAGCATGATCTGTCCCATTTAAATGGAAAGTTTCAAGGTCAGACTAAGAGTGACTAAGAGTACAGGAAAGAAAATGAACACAAATGGGAGAGTGGGACATTAACAGTCTAATGTACACATAGGGCATGTGAGGCAAACCTTTACAGAGCTTCAGAGCATCAAGGGATAAGAGGAGAAGGAGAACAGGGGTAGAACATCGGGGTTGGGGCCCTGGCATCCAGAGGGACAACCTGCCTGCAGAGTAATGCCACTGGGCATTGACACTTCCCCTACAATGATTAATAGGGCTGTCACTGATGACAAATGCAGCACTGTGTACGTGACCTACTTCAAGATAGCACAAATGCAACATTACTTCTTCCCCTTTTTCTATTTCCACTTTTTTCTTTCCATCTGAAAAGGCAGATCTGGTATTTCTCCCACTAGTCCTCAAATGCCTCCTTCCATCCTCCTTGTTGGAACTGTGCCAACGTTCTGCCTTTATCTGTTACTGTAAAGATCCTCTGAACTGACTGAATGGCTTTGTCTCCTCTCTGTGCAAAGAGACCGGGGAAGGACATTATTGAGTTTGTGATGCAATGAAGTCCCTTACGAGTCCAGGGTTGACACCACAACAGATTTCTCACACCAATCCTGCACCTTGTTCAGTACACAAAGAATCGTCTAGTAATATCAAGTACTTCACACATTTATCAAAAGGTGTTAATGGAACAACTGGCAGGAGTTAGGAAGTAATGTAAATAGTTCCAAGACGGCAGTAAAGTGACACTCGTGCCATTTTAGAAAATGACTGGATGACACCTTTTAAAGTTTAAGTGTCTGACAGCCATATGATGGGAGTAACAAAAAATAAAAAAAAATAACTTAGTAGATAAAAATGCCAGAGAAGCAGAAGTATAAGCCAAGAGAAACTGAAGGAGCTTAAATACTTCCTTCATAATGATAATGGTACAATGTAAGTAAAACAACATCATACCCTGGCACTAGTCCATCTCTTCACCTAGTCTTTAACTCATAGAGACCCAGTGCTTTTTCAGTGGCAGTCCCCAAATATTTTTTAATACCATTTACCTTTCGTCAGAGGTGCTGCACCAACCTTAGCAACGGGGAAGAAATGGAAACCGGCCGCAGCGGTAGCCGAGGCAAAGACTGCCCTCAGACACCGGGACATAGTGGGGCTGGTACAACACGGCAGAGGAGGTCTTGGGTTGGAAGCAGCAACTCCATCTTGGCAGAAGGCTAATCCAACCGAACGTCGGCAGTTGGTGGTAGAGGAGGTATGCCACCAGGAGGAAGCGGCCAGATGCACCAAGGCAGTCTCCCAAGCCCAGCAAGGCCGCTGGGTGAAGTGGGAAGGAGTGGAGAGGAGGAGAATAACATGGAATGAGATGTGAAGCATGGAGTCCAACAGACTGAGTTTCATCATTAGAGCCACATACGACGTCCTCCCCTCACCTAGCAATCTACATCTATGGCTTGGAGAGGACCCAGCATGCCCCCATTGTGCAGCCCCCGCAACTCTCAAGCACATCCTGGTGGGGTGCACGCACAGTCTGAAGCAGGGAAGATACACCTGGCGCCACAACCAGGTGCTGAAGTGCCTAGCCGCCCACCTGGAAGAGAAGAGAGTGACCAGCAAGGCCTTGAGGTAATATAATAACTGTGCAAATCATATATTTTTTCTATATTTAATTCACTGATCATGTAGATGCTGATAAAATCCCAGATTAAAGTTGTGTTTCATTACGTAAGAAACAGAAAACTGAAGGAAAATGTACTTTTTTATACAAAATATATCACAAAACAAGCATCTCTGTCCACTGTTATTGAGCTAACTGTATGGGTTTTAATGGTGAATCAATGTTGTAGAAGATAGATAGATAGATAGATAGATAGATAGATAGATAGATAGACAGACAGACAGACAGACAGACAGACAGACAGACAGACAGACAGACAGACAGACAGACAGACAGACAGACAGACAGACAGACAGACAGACAGACAGATAGATAGATAGATAGATAGATAGATAGATAGATAGATAGATAGATAGATAGATAGATAGATAGATAGATAGATAGATAGATAGATAGATAGATAGATTCTTATGTCTATAACTACTTATATCACTGCATTTGCACATATAAAACTTCAAAACTTCTGACAAACGTTTCTTTGGTTTAATTGTTTGTCAGCAGTAGTGGTTGTGGTTTAAACTGAAAACATGTCCAACCTTTGAGTAACTTACTTAAAATATTCAGTTGTTGGTTGTATTAATGAACACAAGCTGGTTTCTAGTCAAAATATTTAATTAAAATTGAAATAAAAAATAATCATCTTATTTCAAGAAAAAAGTTTCACTTATTCCTTTGACACATTTGGTTTGCTTGAATGAAGCAAAAAAATAAATTAATAAATTGAAAGAAAATCTAATAAAACAAAAATAATTTGCCAATGTAACAAATGAAAATTATATTAAGATTTCTTGAAATAAGAATTTCAAGATCCGTTGTCTAAAAATACGTTCTTATATTTCATTTCTGATTAGAAATTTAAAAAAATACACTTGGTAAGACTTTTTTTTTGTTTTTTTGCAGTGAGCAGCTGAATAGGACAGAGATGCATTGATAACAAGCTGGACGGACTGGGGTGAGAATCTTAAACACCACTGATATTAAAAGTATTCCCCCTTATATGTTAAATGTTAAGTATGAATTATAGCTAATACGTGCTTAACATTTGGTTTAGCTAAAGGTCATTTGCACATTATATGCTAACTAGCTCACTAGCTAGCCCTTTCAAGTAAACAGCTTTATTCAAACAGCATGCAGCTTAAACAGCTATTTTTAAAAGCAAATACAAAATCAGTCGTATTCCTATGCTAAACCTCCTCAACAGTGAAAAGCTAATTAGCTCATTAGCATACCTGCCTATTCAGGTAACCATACATAGCCTATATGACAACTGCAGTATTCAAAGTTACACACAGTTTACAACATTTCACAACATCACACAGGTTACAGCTAAATAACTTCATCACGGTACAGACGACTCAACCTTGGCTGAACTGTATAATTGCTGAGTCCTCAGGGAAAAATACAAAAATCTACCTCGAGTGCTGTGATTGGTGAGAGCCGCTGAGGGAGGGGAATGCCTTCCAGGCATAGCTGCCTTGGAGGCTTGGTTGTGGGCTCAAAACCACCATTAAGTGTGAGGTGGCTCCTTTGCATTTAAAGAGCCAGCGCTCAAAATGACCTTCAGTTCAGTTATTTTTATTTGAGCAGTTCATCATAAATAAATAAATAAATAAATAAATAAATAAATAATAAATAAAAAATACATAAAAAAAATACAGAACAAAGAGCAAAGGACAAACTAAGGAGTCACCACTCAAAAGGAGTAGGTTGAAGTTCAAAGAACTTATTAAAGATCCTACCCCTCATTTAACAATTATACAATACAAAAAAAATCTTATGTATTTCATTTACATCACTCTTTTCAATGTCCATCTTGACCATTACGTTTTAAAACTGAAACTCCACCATTATTGCAGGTGGTCTATTTTTGCAGCATTTACACATTTTTATCTATGGACATACACTTTATAATAAAAAAACAAAAACAAAAACAATTGAAGAGCTTAGTACCACATTTTATATATTTTTGTTTATTATGTATTTTTGTCATTACTCAGAAATAAGATTGAAAATGGACCCGTGGAGTTAAATTAATGAAGAATTCAAACCCAAGCAGAACATTTAAGCTTTATGTAGACCACAGGGAAATGTATTAAAATGCATAATTGAATTTTAAAAGACTAAAATATCACTTCTTTAACTAAAAAAATATATCACAATTGTTTAAATCTAACTGGTATTTTCCAATAAGTTGTCAAAACGCTGGTCTGAGCAAATGCATATAAACACAATTGTATTTCCATGCAGTAAATATGTATGTCTTACCATGTCTTTATTCATTATGCTCATAATTAAAGTCATGAATCACTTGCTTTTAGCTGCTGATGTGGGATGTACTTCCATTCTCATACTTTGGTGCAGCTTTAGACACAGTTGATCGTATAATCCTCTTACTGCATTTAGAACAATGGGCATGCATCAGTGTCACAGCTCTAGTGTCATACCATGCAGTCAGTGCTTTCTATGCTCAGGCTAGTTCTTTCATCGTTGCTTTGTGAGGTTCTTCAGGGATGAGTCCTTGGGTTGATTCTAGTTGACATCTGTTTTCATTTATATGCAGATGATACCCAGTTGTGTTGCAGCTGCAATAATGTCAATGAAATCTGTGATTGTTTTCCTGCCAATCAAATCTAAATTGATGTCGATACGTCTTAGTTCTGAATCCTCCTACAGAGAAGTGATAAACATACTATACTAGCAACACATTAACATACACAAATGCTATTCCTTCACAGTGTACAAAGCTTCGTGTTTTAATCCATATTAATGTAACTTTAGTCATATATGTGTTGCACAGTTAAGAAATTGAGACATTTATTTCAACCAAAATCTTAAAGCAGTTATCCATACTTTTGTTTTTTTTCAAGATGATATAATTCTTCACCTGCCAGAAAAAAAAACCATCTCTTTTACTCTCTACACTCCATCCAAAATTCATGTACCAGGAAATGGGAGCACATTTGATTTTGTACTTTTGCAGTAGTTGACAGTTTTACAGGTGATTTTAATAATATATAATACAATACCTTTAAGGCCTCAGCATTTTAGCTCCAACATAGATTTCTGACTATGTAACACTAATGTACCACATCACAGGGTGCAAGATATAATAAATCCACTATTTATGTTTCCTAAATCCCGAATAAAAAAATAAATAAACAAAACAAAAAACCTAGATGTTCACAAACTGAAGATGTTTGGCCCCTTACATCATCTCCACCAGAGTGAATAATTCCCATATGACATGAATACACTAAAGAAACATACACATTATAAATCAGTTCTTTGATCCTTAAAAATCCCCTGGAGTCTGGATTCATGATTCTATCTCTAGTTACTTTGATACTATTTTTGTGATTTTAGTGTCAATACTCTCAGTATAATATACACACACACACACACACACACACACACATACATACACACACACACACACAGACACACACACACACACACACACACACAGACACACACACACACACACACACATACACACACACACACACACACACACACACACACATACATACACACACACATAGACACACACACAGACACACACACAGACACACACACACACATAGACACACACACACACACACACACACACATACACACACACACACACACACATACACACACACACACACACACACATACATGCATACACACACACACACACACACACACATAGACACATACATACATACATGTATACATACACACACACACACACACACACACACACATACACACACACACACACACACACACACACACACACACACACATATACACACACAGACACACACACACACATACATGCATACATATATACCTACACACACACACACACACACACACACATAGACACATACATACATACACACACACACACACACACACACACACACACACATAGACACATACATACATACATACATGTATACATACACACACACACACACACACACACACATACATACATACACACACACACACACACACACACACACACACACAGACACATACATACATACATGTATACATACACACACACACACACACACACACACACACATACACACGTACTTACATACATACACACACACACACACACACACACACACACGCATACATGCATACATATATACATACACACACACACACACACACACACACACATACATACATACATACATACATACACACACACACACACACACACACACACACATACATCCTGTACATATGAACTAGAGGTGATTACTCTAAGACTACAAGGGAAGCTCAGCGTCCCTAAAATGTCAAAAATGAAATACTCAAATATTTATGGTTGTATTAACATTTCATTGACTCCTAATGTGTTAGAACACATTCATCTCAAAGTTAATTCAGGATTAGTTACTTACAGTATCACAGATAGACTGATTAACTGTTGTTAATTTCCCATACATTCCCATTACGCAGTTTTTTTTCCCCAAACATTGTCCTGTATTAGCTGAGTGTCCATGTACTTCACTGTTACTCAATCACACATTTTTATTCATTGCCTCAAAACTCAACAGTCATTGGATAAATGCCCCCCCCCCCCCTGAGCTGAGTTTGAACATGATGATTGGAGGATCACTGGAAAGGCTGAATCCTGTTTTGATTGACAGGTAATTTAAAATTTACACTGTTACTTGACAGCTGAGCTCAGTCCCATCGCAGATTTTGTGAAGTCAGAAGATAAACTGTTACCTATGTGTTGGTATTTCTTTGGCAAAATTACTTTTAAATTCCTTGCACTGTAAATAAAACACACTCATGGTATTTCCTTGTTTCTATTTAACATAATTTCAATATTTCCTTGTTTAATGTCATTAAAGCAGCCTAGCTCTGCTGGTCATTGGCCAGTGTTACTGGTCACAACACTGGTCAAGTCCCTGGAAAAGACGTCTTCTTGGTACGGTAGGGTCATAGACCATTTTCTTGAAAAGGAACAGAAGCAGAATTTACATATAAATAAATCAACAAATTGTATGATGTATGATCTTCTCCAGCAGCCACCACTGATATAAACATACATACATATATGCTGTTAGAACTAGCTCTTATTAATTGCCATATTTATGTACTTCCATAACATATATAGCGTTTATATACTTATAAACACATTTATGTACTCTAACATTTTGATTAAATTGTTAGAATGCCGTTTTCTGTGCAGTCTCTTTTTGTGCTCTGTGTTTCTCCTAGATTCTGCCCAAATGTGGGAAAGAATGCCTGTGAATATCCAAGGAGATAAGGAGTCCACACCTGCGGCGCCATGAAGTGTTATAATGAGAGGAGAAGTGGAAACCAACAGATAGAGATGTCCTCCTTAATGTGTTATTCATTCATTGTTTGACTGTTGTTTGATTACTGATTTCCCCCACCCCTTTAGCTGACGTATGTACAGGGACTCCCGTTTTTTAATAAAAGGAGATGTCTAAGTCAGGACGGCAGAGCTTGTTCTGTCCTAACTCTCCCATGCATGTGTAATTGAAACTGTCTCATTGTCTCTTTGTTCCTTGTCCTGTGTTATTTAATGTTAGGTTAAAGAGGTGACCCTATCATATGCCTTATGTATTGTGCCTTAACATTTGTATTATTTCTTTATTCTTTGTATTATTACTTTGTCTTTGTAATTGTTAACTGTTGACTGTGCTTAACCCAGGGCAGGTTTAAACCAGTCAGCAAAGTTTTTATTGCTAGTTGTATTAATTGAAGGTTGTATGGTTATTATCCCTACCATAATTCCTGTGTCTTCCTGTTATTGCCAGTTTTATTTGTATAAGTTCTTGTGTCTCTCCTTGATCTGGCAGAGATCTCTTTACATACAAGCTCCTATATGTGTGTGCTCTGTGTTGAACAGAACTTATTATAATGATTATTCTAAAGATCATTCTGATTCCTGCTTCGTTCATAATTAAACTGAAATGATTCTGAAACACTAATACACCAAAAGGGTAACGATAACCAAAGACATTTGCTTAAAATGTCTTTGGTTATAAAATACTGTCTATTTTTTGACTTGTACAGTGGTGGAAAAGGTTTTTAGACACCCCATGCATGTGTGATATACTGCAAGAATCATTCTTAAGTCACTGAAAGTATTGTTCCCTTCTGCACATGCTCAGTTCTGCACATGCTCTGTTCTGCACATGCTCAGTTCTGCACATGCTCTGTTCTGCACATGCTCTGTTCTGCACATGCTCAGTTCTGCACATGCTCTGTTCTGCACATGCTCAGTTCTGCACATGCTCTGTTCTGCACATGCTCTGTTCTGCACATGCTCTGTTCTGCACATGCTCTGTTCTGCACATGCTCTGTTCTGCACATGCTCTGTTCTGCACATGCTCAGTTCTGCACATGCTCTGTTCTGCACATGCTCAGTTCTGCACATGCTCTGTTCTGCACATGCTCTGTTCTGCACATGCTCTGTTCTGCACATGCTCAGTTCTGCACATGCTCTGTTCTGCACATGCTCAGTTCTGCACATGCTCTGTTCTGCACATGCTCTGTTCTGCACATGCTCTGTTCTGTCAAGGTCAAAACTGGATGTTTTAGCAGAAAAACTTCCAGGACATGACATGTTGAAACTGTCAATAATTAATCCCCGAAAAAATGGTGAAGTAATGTAATCATCAGGGTCTGTCTGTTTGTCTGTTAGCAAGATAACTCTCTTTTATAACAGCTTATAAAAGTTTGGTGGTGATCAGTGGAGGCTGATCTGCCTCTGAGTGCTTTTCGAGTTTAGTTGTATTTTATTTTTTCTACTACATAATAAATAACAACAGCAACAAAAATCATTTGCATCTATTTGTCTGTAACCACACCTTTTGAAACACAAAAATATTTTTTTTTGCAAATATTTCATTATAATATTGATTTTACTATGTAAAATATGAAGGGCATGCAAAACATTTTTCCACTACTGTACAGTCGACTCCACATATGATCCTTCCCTATGCTCATCATTTCATTATTTTCTTTTATTCTTATATTTCATTGTTTTGTTTCATGGTTCTTTATTATTGTATGTGTGACTCAAGTGTATTATTTATTGGTATTAAACAATTATTTATTTCCCTCAGGCTTTGCACACTGCAGCAGTGCCTATTCAACGTCCACTTCCTACAGTATGTCACCAACCAATTCTGAACTCATACCAATAAGTAATTACGGCTACACCAATTGTGGTCTTTGATAATCTCTATTTTGAGCTGAAAATTGTAGATAATAGGAGAATTCAGATAATGAGCTTTGCAAATGAATAAAACAAAGTACACGTAGGACTCTGAACCTCCCCATAGACCCCCTACAAAGGGAATGGATGAGCTTATTTCATGGGTCTTAAGTAAGAAGGGTAACTTTTAAGTTTTGTCCCAGGAGGTGCAAGTAACTGAAGCAGTTCTACATCTGTGCCTCGCTTGGAGACTTGTAGCTATGCAGAGTCCTGCTGAGTTTAGGTTTCTTCTGAGTCAGTTCGTCCGTATGGAATAAATGCCTCCCAGCGCACAAAAAAATTCAACATAATGCACAAGTATACTGAGTAACAAATAGAGAAGCACAGTCAACCAGCCAGAGCTGTACTGAAGTAGAAGTACAGCTACTTGTGTGAAAAAATACTCACATAAAAGTAGAAGTTCTGATTTAACTCCTCGACTTAAGTAAAAGTACAGAAGTACAATTTCTGAATTGTAATAAAGTACAAAAGTAAAAAGTAAAACAGATTTTTTCCCATGAAGAGTGAAAGAGTGAGAGAGAGGGAGAAAGAAAGAGAGAGAGAGAGAGAGAGAGAGAGAGAGGCAGGGAGAGAAATAATAACATGTGACTTGTCGACTCCTCCAAATTTAAGTCGACTTGTGCCACAGAAGTCGACCAGTCGACATTTTAGTTAATGCCCTCATAAGGAGTAAAAGTAAAAAGTTTCCAGAAAAATAAATACTCAAGTAAAGTACAGATACCTAAAAAATCTACATAAGTACAGTAACAAATTACTTTTACTTAGTTACTTTCCAACTCTGCAAACAGCATTGTATTCTTCATAAAAGGTTAACTCTTTGTGACTCCAAATAGCTGCAGAGAAAGAAAGAGCAAACAGGACGTCCAGGTCTATTTAAAGCTGTGAAGTTTGACAGTATTTGTGTGTTTAAGTGAAGTTATAGATACAAAGCACCATGCTGAGCGAGTCACAGAGGAGAGATGATAGAGGGAGTAAAGAGGACAGCACACAGAGGATGAATGTGAACCTACATGGAAGTGTTTGGGATTGTATAAAGTTATTGTAATAGGGCATTTACCAGCTCCAGGTGCTCCAGGGATGTTACCTCAAAGGTTACGTGTATGCAAATGATGTTTTCTCGTCTGGATTGTTCACCACAGTGGAAAGCACTTCATGAGGTCCTTTATTGCGTGACCTTGTGATGCTGAGATGCTACATCGAGATTATTTTCCTGTGAAATCCACGCTACTAAATCAAGGGGCCTGTTCTGGTAGCGAGCACTAAACACAGAGCATGAGTGCACTTGTCTTTGAAAATGACAGAAATGATTTGGGATGATGTTGGGAATATGGAGTGTAAGTATGTGAGGTAGTACCACGTCCTTATACAGCTTTACTCAAGGTAATTTCTTATGATGCTGTTGTGGCTCATGCTGTGAATACATATCCATGGAGATACGTGACACTATGTGAGTACAACTGTACCTACAGCATCGAAAAACATGGGAGCCAATAATGTGGTGAGAGGTGTAGAAATAACAGCTAGAAATTAAGCAAGCAGATGTAAAAATGAAAACATCCTACTGTACTTCTGAAGTGTGCAAATACAATTATGTTCAATGACTGTTACAAGTGTCTAAAAATGTGCAGGAGTTACAACAACAGGGGGCAGTAGTGCACCACAAAGCATCCTGACCACCAACCGCCCCACTCAAAATTCTGTTCATCAGTCACTAAAAAAAGTTTTTAGCGTGTACGTGTTTTAGCACCACTGAGTTTGTTTTCGAAATAACACTTGTGTAAGGTTCACATATAATTTGTGTTAACTTGGATTTAGAATGATCTGAAAATGGCCACAGTAAAACTAGAACTAACTTTCATCAGGATTTTTTTAAAATATTTTTTCCCCCTGCAATTTGTTCTGTCAGTAGCCGCACTTAATGTCTGTTTTGGTTGGAATTTTCATAATTTGAGGTTTGATCAGTTACAGGTTTGTTTGTCTAAAATGCGTGCACAAGCTAAAAAAAAAGTACAAACTGATTAACTAACCGTGTGCACTAAGGCCACATCCACACAATAATGCAATACGGATTCATTTGGTACTGAATAGAAAAGATATCACATCCACAAAGGGGACGGATCAGCAATGTATCACGTAAAGATAGCAACGAAATACGTGCTAAAAATGATACAATACACATGCTACACCTCTAGGTGTGCTGTAAGATGGTCCCATCAGACTTATACTGGCATGCATGGGTGTAAAATAATGGGTGTAAAACGGGTAAACATGGATTACATTATACATTATGACCGGAGATGTCTGCATTTGAACCAAGTATGAATCCTGCAGAAACAATTTGCTACTTTACTTTATAATAAAACATTTTTTTGTGTATAATTATATACACTACATACAAATATGTATCTCTTATATTGAAATATAGTAGTGATGATTATGAACAATAACTATTCCCCCAGATACTGGATACAGCAGCCTATAGTAATTATTTTCTGTACCCTTGTGAACTGTTGTAAACTGTGGTGAACTTGTGCTTTTTAAAGGCACAGACCAGGACACTAACACTCTTCCAAAATAGGTTGGATGGAGTCAGAACTGGTCGTTAGTTTTGGCAACTTTGCCAACTTCTGCTTTTTAATGCACTTACACACAAATTACACAATCACTTGAATGGAGGGAGAAAAAAGGAAAGAAAAGTGGTGTATGTATGTCTGTATGTTTATGTATATATGTATATATGTGTGTGTGTATATATTGTATTATGGAATAACAGTGGTGTAAATTGGTCATAAAACAATAACATAATGTTTTGCTAAGGACAGAACCATAAAGTATTTATTTATTTATTTATTTATTCAGTTTTTTTTTTCACAATCGTACTATAAAAACTTAAAAGCTACATTTTCTTCTCACTTTGAATGAAGGTGTTAGAATAATTGTATATAGCATATACTATTGTGTGTTACTTATTATCATGTATTACTTCTGGTTACATTGTGAAGTGTTATTGATGAACTCATCTTTAAACAGAATGTTCCAGTAAGCACATATCCTGTTTTATAAATAATCACACGTGTTGCAACCAGACACATGCAGCATGTGTGTGTGTGTGTGTGTGTGAGATAAAGAAACTGAAACAGGATAGCCCCTGCCTTTGCTCACCCCTCCCCTTTAAAAGGCTATCCTTGTTGTGTAAACAAGGGAACCTCGAACTCAATAAAAAGAGAGGGGACGGCAGTGGGTCGTAGATGCTGTGTACGTCTCTGTCTGTTCTCGTCACTAGTGAGATATAATAACTCTGTCTTCTGTTCCTTTTGTTGTTTAAAAGTTGTTCTAGGTTCTTTGAACCTGACAGAAGGTATGTATGTTATATAATACAATCCAATGTTCCACGTTACGCACAACAATTTATTTAATTTGTAATACTGAGACACTTGGGTGGGGACAAACATTAAACATTTGTATCATTGCATGAAATAAAAATAAATAAAAATGCTATGCTAATGTAATAATGGACATTTAAATCATCAGAATGTGTTGTAGGTAGAGGCCTTGTATAATAGATGTACAGTGGGACTCTTATTTATGACTTCTGTGATTGTAGGCTTTAGTATGCTGAAATAAATAAATAAATAAAGTTGTGTATGGACGCTATGGACATGTCCATACCAATATTTGGATGGGAAATTACAGGACATTCAGGAAAGAAAAGATTAATTTTTCGCCTCTCAAAGATGGCGTGTCATTGGTGGGGGACAGCCTGGCTATCTGTAGTGTTGCTTTCGTCAAGAAAAACCTTGATTAAATAGTGATATGGTGAGGAGAATCGACAGGACGACCCAATTGTTCTGAAGGAAAACCATGAAAACTGAATTAAAGTTGCCTTTGTTTATTCAATGTACTTTGGGGAACACAGCAGTGACACTTCAATGTGACCTCAGTCACTGTTAGCAAGTAAACCAGAAGAAACGATACATATGTAACAGGGTCAATTATGTTGCAGCAACGGGAGTATGTCATGGTATGTCATGGTTGTTATAATTACACAAAATTCTTTATTTGTTTGTTTTTAGTTTACGCTGCCAGAGCTAAAAGACAGTGTTAATATGTGGAACCTCTTGGTCTTTGTGTGTTTCCACCGTGCACTTTATGGTGCGACACCGCCTACTATATTAGGTATTTTCGCGCCCTTACCTCCTTCCTTTTGTTCTGGATGTGTGTGGAGGAGGTAAGCGGTCATGTAATTTCCTAAATTCCTGTTTTGGCTTCTAAAATATTATTTTGGGTTAATTGGCTATTTCAAACTTTAGCAATTCATATTAATGTATAATTTGGTCTGTTTAGGGGTGTGTGTTTTGTGGATCCACTGACCGAGGGACACATATGTTTTCTGTCAGGAGCCCAAAATAAAGACTGTGTCCAAGTGGTTACGTGCAGGTCTCATTTAATATTAACACACACAACGCAGAGTACTAACACCACCGGTTACACATACATTTTGTGCACCATGCCATCGTGCTGTACAACTCCTCACTTGGGGGAAAGAGAAAGTAGAGGTCACCATGAAGAAATGGACACCTTCTTGGTCAATGTGCAATATATAAGGGTGCAATAACCTAAGTATATTTATTTATTTATTTTATAATCTACTTTTATTATCATTATTCTTATGTGATGCTCTTTCTGTTACTACCCGTACTTTTCTGCACTGCTACTGGAAATGTGAATTTCTTGGAGGGAGAAATCCCAAAAGGATCAATAAAGTCTAGTCTAAGTCTAAGTCTACATAAGGTGAGTCATCTCAAACTGTTTCAAGTCATGCGTAAAAAACCACTATTGTGTGTGTGCTGGGGGGCTAATAGAATATTATGCGTCGACGCTAATAATAACTGTGTCTATATTTAACACGTCTCAAAGAGAGGAGGAAACATTTGAATGTGTAATTGCATACACATGGAAGTGATTATTGTTTGGGAAGGAGACACCAAAATGATGAATCAAGATGCAGAGAATGCATTTTTCAGCCTCATGTGAACAATTTTGGAATGATGGAAGAAAAAAATAACTCTGTATCCATGTACAAAAACCTAATTTCCACTTGATTTGATGATTGTGATTAAAAATACACACTAACCTTAGGCGACAGTGTGACAAAATGATGAGCGTTTGACAGTCAATCAATCAAACAACCTCCACCCATGTGTCCAGTGTATTGTTTCCATGACAACCAGTAGCTCATGCAAAATCCTCATTTAAATTAGATGATTTCTAAGACTTTGTACCTGATGTCATTTACACAGTCACACAACTCAACTGTATAGGAACCATGTGCAATAGACTGTAGCTACCTAACCCTACCTCGTATAGATCACTCCATCTTGCACTAGGATATCTACATTTGTATATAGTATCTGTTTATTTATTTATTTTTCTCTAAAGCTGTTTTTTGTACATAAGACACAGTATTGCTATATTTTTTTGTTTATATTATATATTTTTTATTTGTAGTTTAATTTTATTATTTACTTCTATGATTATTTGCACTGCTTTACATCCTTTTTGCACCTTTTCGTACTTTTTGCAACCTACTGTGTGTTTCTGTGAGCTCCTGTGACAGCGGATTTCTCCTGTGTGAGATTAATAAAGTCTTATCTTATCTTATCTTATCTTATCTTATCTTATCTTATCTTATCTTATCTTATCTTATCTTATCTTATCTTATCTTATCTTATCTTATCTTATCTTATCTTATCTTAATGGGATAGTTCACTATTTTTCACATGAATCTGTAAGGCATCAGCATCTTTACCCTTTACAGTGACTTATCCCCCATAGTGTCCTGTGAGTCGAGTTCTGGTCCAGTTTTGGTCAAAGCGAAAGTAGTTCCGGCAGGTTTCCTGAGGTCAATAAAGTAAAACGTGTTTCTTCTCAAAACAGTATGTGTTTGAATTTTTTTCCGTCACCGAACAAAAACTCACACGTCGTAATTGCTTGGAGCTACTTTCTCTCAATAGCGATCAATGTGTGTTGTCACTGCCAACCTGTGCTAACTGCTAACACTGCTGAACAACTGATAAAAGTAGTTTGCTAAGGCGCACAGCTGTTGACACACTTTGCTTTTATTTTTATTTCTGACAAAATGTTCGATTAATATTTTACTCTATTTTCTTCATCCTGAATAATAGTGAATTAGAACTAAGTCTAGTGAGTAAAGCATATTTACTTACATATGTTGGAATATGAGATGTCAGGTCAAGGTGATAGTGGCTCACTACACACTCTAGTGGTACTAAGTGGTATTACAGAAAAAGTACTGGGTCTAGTCAGGCCAAGAAATTTGTACAAATCCTTGCAATAAAAGGCCTCAACCTTGTTCAACATTACTTTAATGTATCTTTAAGTCTAATTATTCCAATAAATCATTTGTAGGAATTGGTAATGGAAGCTTTTTTCAGTTCATCTTCATTTGAAAACAGTAATAATTTTGTTACTGCACTGAATCTCTGATATTGTCATCGCCCAAAACACCAACAAACATGGACATTTTCTTGCAGCCACCGTTATTTCTGTTTTAAATTGAACACAAGAAGGACGACGGGTGTTCAGTTCCCTTACAGATGTTAATAAATACTTCATGATGTTTCTTTATGGTGTTGACCGTAACACATGACATGTTCAGTTTGCATCAAAAAAGACTCCCATCTCATAAATTTTGTTCCCAGTTCATGACATACCATTTCATTTATTTACTTCTGATCCTCATTCAGTATTCCTATAGTAACTGCTATTCATCTTGGGTGCAACACAAAAACAAGCAGGACATTCAGACATTATTAACAACTGTTCGTACCACAGCGTACAATATTCATCATATATGCCTCTGCTCACAGGCCAAAGAAAAAAAGAAAAAAGAAAACATCTTACTGTAGAGACATTAGAATGTGTCTTGTGAATATGACACAGATGATCCGTGGTTGAAACAGGGGTGTTAAACATGTGGCCCATGGTCTAAAAGTGGCCCATGGTCTAAAAGTGGCCCACCGAAGTTTCCAGTCCAGAAGATATTAACAGTGAAGAACGTTGGACGTGTTGGTTCAGAGGCTACATTCACTAATATAAAATAACAAAACAATAACGTAGAAAAAAATACTACCTATTTTTCATTAATGTGGAAAAAAATATTATCCGTGTATCATTCGTTCTTTAATTTTTCAACTGCCAATATACTGCCAATATATTCATTTTACTAATATTTAAATATTTCAAGATGACAATCTTCCAATTTAGAACTAAAATAATAAAATAACTAACACAAATAAAATACACTTCAATGAAATACTTATTTTTTATTTATGTTCATTTTAATAATTATTTTTTCAAGCCACTTGGAGCTGCAGGATAAGAATGAAAGATCACATGTGGATCTGGAGCCGCAGTTTGTCAACCTCTGGTCTAGGCACCGGTAACAGCAGTTTTTTTTTTCTCTCATACCGGCCGAACACCAACCCACTAACCTCATCAGCCCACTGGGAAACTTCCCAGTACCAGGCTGCCCTCGCCCCCATAGTCACCATGGGTCTGTTCATGTCTGTACACACCCTAACACCTGCCACTGTGTTCCCTCATGTCGCTTCATTGTGTGTGTGTGTGTGTGTGTGTGTGTGTGTGTGTGTGCCCATCTGCAGGTGTGTGTGCAGTCATGAAGAAGGAGTGACAGATCCTGTTGCTCCTTTCAACAGACACTGGAGTGAATCAAAGTGGGAAAAAAAAAATCTAAGAAAACCAGGAGATCCCTGGACCTGGTCGTCTCACTGGAGGTTGTACGGAACATGACATTTCCATTCACACGTCCTGGAAAGAAAATACAAACATAGACCAGGGGTGTCAAACTCATCTTAGTTCAGGGGCCACATTCAGCTAAATTTGATCAGAAGTGGGCTGAACCACTAAAATTAAAATATATAAATAATAATCAACCTCAAACTGTTCACATTTTAGAGCAAAAATAAACATGATGAAAATGTTCACATCTTCAAACAACCACTTCAAACAGTCTGATTAGCATTAACATACTGGAAAAAAAAAAGATAATTTTAAGATTATTTGGCTTTAGTTTGTCATTTACATTTACATACATATATGTATATATATATATGACAGGACGCAAAGTCAGAAAATGTGAACATGAACCAGATAACAAAACTAGAAAATCACTCTTGGAGCACAAACCTCCGCCGAGGCAGACCCCCCCCCACCCCAGCAAGGGGGTTATGTTTTCACTGGAGTTTGTCTGTTTGTCAGTAACATTACTCAAAAAGTTATGAATGAATTTTGATAACATTTTCAGGATGTGTTGGGAGTGTCACAAAAAACTAATGATTACATTTTGTTGGTGATCCAGAAGAGATCCTGGATTCTGGACCACTTTGAAGTTTTACATTGCGGTCAATGGAGAATACATTTGAGAATACATACACCTGATACTGGATCATCACAGTACTACTGTATTATATTATATTACCACTTATCAATCCAATTATCCTCTAACCTATGACTACATTTATCTTTTCTGTATTCCAATAGTACTAATTGTTTTCTACCTGCAGTTGTCGTAAACCAAGCTCAGATTGTATGAGGAAGGATGTGTACTGCAGAATCCTAGTAACACATAGTATAAAGGTTGCACAACTCAAGGACGGTCAGAGCGGGTATATGGGTTGCATTCACACGTTCACACGTAACCACACAACACTTGTGCGCCTGAAAACACATACACATTGATCGATATGACAGTAGACATTGGGGGACTTGTCATCGTGGATATAAAACTGGAACGACTTTCATCACTTCCTGAGGATGCTGAGCAAAGGCATCTGACTCTTCTCACTTTCTTAACTTCTTTTTCTGTCTATTCTCCCTTTTTTTTCAGTCTCTTTTGTTCATGAGGCCATGTCACTAGTGTCCTCCCTTCTACCCCCACTTTTCTTCTCTGCTAATAGCCTTTCATGGAGGTGTCCCGTCTGCCTTTTCTCTTATTATCTTTACCCCCAAATCCTCCTTTGTGCTATAAATTTACCCTACAAGCCTTTAATCCTGTTTTTTTAATCCTCCCTAATGTCTGTCACGATCACTTTTGACCTTTACCAGAGTTAGGGGTTCAGACATTTTACTGTTTCTACTGTAAATAGTTTTCCTTATTCAGCAACAATGGACTATAGGTATGTGCACACACCTTTCCTGTGCATCGAGAAATATTTGAGGTGGAATTTTTAATCTTTTCATGTCAGATATAATTATGTCTTTTCAACACAAATAAGTGACTTTGCGTGGGATGATATCAATACTATACTTTAAGGTAGGAAGGTAGGAAATCTTGGAAAACAGTTCCCGCAAGCTATATTTTGAAACTATACACACCCATGTGACTTCGTCAGTTCATCCCTCGAAACCACGCCTTCAAAATTATATCAACGCACAAAGGTTCACTAGCATTTGTGAGAACTCAACGTTAATTATCATCCTAAATAACAAAACAATAAGCATCATCACATGAAGTTTAGCTAAGAAAATGTTTAGAAGCAGGAAATAAACAGCATGAGAAAACTAATGGATAAGGACAATAGTGTTACACCAGCAGTTTACACACAGTGTTGGTAACTTAGCAAAACCTGCGAGAACATCATGTTTGGTCAATATCTTTAATTATCTCACTGATGGTGTGAATACATTCTGCATCATTTAGTACCAATCTGAAAGTTCTGTGAACCTCCATTCTTGAATTAGAACCCATAATGTGATTTTTAACTTTTAGTTAATTGTGACATTGACCTTTGACCTTTACTCAAATGGATCATTGCATCTGATGTGCATTAGCTATATGTATATGCACATGGTGATATCTCAAGTAGTCATTGAGTTATAGCATGATATGACTCTGCGGACACACACACACACACAGTTATTACAAAAAACTCAAACAATGTTGAGCAAGATTACTAACAATCTAATGCATTTGTATCCACAGCGCTCTTGTTAGTCTCTTCTCCTCTTCAGATCTGCTTCAGTATTTTTGTCACATCTTAGAGTGAGAGGTTTTAAACCACCAAAGGAAGATTGATAAGATGATGGAGAGTCCAATATCTTACCAATTTCCTCAAATGAAAGCACACTCAAACAGAAAGGCCATAAGACGTGTCTCCCAGAAGTGAAAGAAAAATGTGCCGTTGCTCAACATTTATTTGAATGTGCATGTCTGTTGGCGTACGGTGTCGTGATGTTAAAAATACTTCCTCCCACTCAGGTTATTTCTTTCTGTCTTTTCATTTTTTAACAGATGGAGGGACTTCCAAATAAACTCCATCTTTGTCTGTCTGTATCTAACATTACCCATCATCCATCTCTCCTGCGCTGCTGTAAAGACCAGCCAGGGGAAGCCGTCATGACACATCTGGAGAGACGGATCGCGACGGAAACTGCATCTGACGCGGTAAGTGGGTTTAACAAAGGCCTGAGGAGACGCTCTGGAACAATTGTAACTGGCATTAGAATTAAGAAATGTGACTGTGAGGGGTTTTTTTTTTTTTTTGTACATGAGCTTTCAGAGCTGGCTGACACATCAGCTGATAGTTACCTATGTGAGGGCGTTCTCTGTGGGGTAAGATAACTGTCAATATATTTGTGTTCACAGATTGGATACCAGTGCGTACTTGTCTGTAGTTGTGCACGGTGCTTGAAGTGGAAAAAAAGAAGTGCAGGAACCCTGATATTCTGACATAATTACATCTGTCAGGGAAGTATTCAATCCTGGTCTGTCTGTCTGTCTGTCTGTCTCTCTGTCTGTCTGTCTGTCAGTCTGTCTGTCTGTCTGACTGACTGTCAGCAGGATTACGCTAAAAAGTTCTGAACGGAGCTCTGAATCTGGTGTTCATATCGTCTCACCTTCGGACATCAGATGGGTCAACACCTACAGTATGGGTCGATCACGTCACGTGTGAATGAAAAATCAAGTCTTAGCGGAGGTGTGCTGTCTCTGACTGCCTTGTTTTAGTTTAAGGGCCTATTCACATTGTACTCAGAAAATCCGGACTTTCGGACTTTCCAGGAAAGTTCGAACCATATTGACAAGTGTGAAACCTCCTCCGAACCTTGGTCCAGACTAAAGACCGAGTCTTTGGTCCGAGCTGAGGAGGTAGTCTCGGTCCGGACCAAGGTTCGCTGGTGCACAGTGTGAAACGTCTGTTTAGGAAAGTCCGGACTATCGGACCAATTACATCACAGTCACGTGCGCAGAATTTAGTCAACGTCCAAGCATGAGTCGCGGGAATACATGGGGAGACGAGGAAACCAGGTATTTCATTGAAATTTGGTGGGATGATAGTATAAAGACTGAATTGGAGACAAGCCGCTGGTGGGAACACTGGTACGAGAGTTGGCAATATTGACAAAATAGGGCAAAAATTAGGAAACTAGTAACTGGGTCCATTATCTGGGAGCATTTCCTGCAACAGTGTAGCGCACTCATCTACTAACCAATCAGGGTCAAGTATAGAGAGACGCACGCTGTACACGCATTGACGACATGACGTTCTAAAGTCCGTTGGTCCATTTGATTCAATACAGTGTGAATGAAGACTGTAAATAAAGTCCGGATTATAAGTACAGTGTGAAAAGGCAAAAAAAAGGTTCTGGTCCGAAACCTTGATGCGGACTTTACTATGTGAATACGCCCTTAAACTTATACAATACTCCATGTATTGCACTAAAAGAAAAGCAAAAGATTTTACACCTTTAAGTTTACTAATCACATACATAACTAAGTTCAACAGTCACATATCATCTGGGTGTGATTTACTGGGGGGATGGTGGTTGTCACCCCCCTCTCTCTCTCTCTCTCTCTCTGGTTTTGGACACAGCCCTGTTTAAAACATGCAGACACTGGTCCTGGAGGTCTGGAGTTTGACACCTGTGTTTTATATGAAGTGGATCCATTCTTGTCCAACACTGGCTCTCTTTGTCTTCTGAAGGAATCCATGTTGACCTCGATCTACAGATTTATATCCCTCCATCTGATGTTTCAGGTGCAGCTTCATTACACAAAGCAATAAGAGACAAGTGCAAAATGGGCTGTGACTCCATCATTTTCCCATCTCTTCGCTTTCACGCACTTGAACACATGGATACACACTAAGCCTTTTTAAAAATCTGTACAAATCCCTGTGTCCTATAGCACAGTTGTCAAACATATGGCTCACTGACCAACACCACAAGGGTCCAATCCACCCTGTGGGAGAAATTTGTCGAATGCAAAAGTGACAGTGAAGATGTGAAAATAGTTTTAGTTCAGGTTCCACACACAGAACATTATAATCTGAAATTGGTCAGACCATTAATACTCTGTCATAATAACCCATAAGTAATGACGACTTCATGTTTTTCTTTTTGTTTTAGAGCAAAAGATAAGATAAAATAAGATAAGGGAAATTTCACAATTAACAGCAGGAACTTCCAAAAAACATTTAATTATATGACAATGTTTATTTTTAAAAAACAAACAAACTATACTTTCACAAAAATGTGCTTAACCTGAACACATATGACCAACAAGAAATGTAAGTGCAATTTTAATAATGTTCTGCCTGTTATTAAATGTGTCTTTTATGTATTTGTAGATCCACTGTGATCTCTAGGTTCTAATGTACATGTATAGACGATGAACTGAGGCAGAATATTCTTAAAATTCAACTTATTTTTCTTAATACATTTCAGGTTGTTGATGTCATTTTAAGGAAACTCTGTACATGTAAACATTTTCATAATAGAATTGTACTTACTGTACACACCTGTACTCTGGATTTGCCGAGTTGAGGGTGACACCCCCCCACACACACACACAAATGTTTCTGCTCCAGTCCAATCACTTGTCCATTTTCAAAATCTAAAATCTGATCCTAAAACCTAATGTCATGACCTTTCCCCCAGTGCTCATCATTCTCACCTGGCCCTGCACCGTGCAGCTGCAAGTCGTTGCTGATCTCTTACAGTTGCTGGTGCAGGATTATTCAGCTTTGTCTCCTCCATACCTTGGACACTCTGCCCATTTCCCTTGTCTTCATAACCTGGACATTTTCACCACCATGGACTCTGGCTGATCTACCCCCAGGTTTTGTTTGGACTTGTTTAGGCGTTATCTCTGTCTGTTATTAAATAATTTTTTCGTTTAACACTGAGCATCCCGACACCTAAAGGAACGATCCAATAACATTAACAGAATATAGGTTTTTCTGAAACATCTGCATCAACGTGGATGTGGATTAAAAAAAATATATATATACAAAAAATATTCCAGTCTTATGACAATAACTACTCTAAACACCTTGAAATAAGTACTCTGTTGGGGTTTTTAACTGCCCCCATTGCCCCTTTTAGCATGACTACACTTGATTGCTCTTATTCTGAATGAATGTTTTTAATGCTTGTGTCTATATGTTCTTATCAAAGATGAATGTGTCTTGTGATAGACAATAAAGTCTATCTATCTAGGTAAAAATGAAAATAAAATGTTTTCTTGGCTCTTCTATTTTTCCTGTTGTGATGTTTTTAATCTTGCCATCCTCATGTGGCTCTGCTCTGTCACTCACCCTCAACATCCAAACACTTCTGTCTGCTCTATAGTCTGATCTTATTTTCACCTTTATACTTCACGAAGGATGAACATAAGAAAAACACTGTGATGTCGAGTCCGTGTCGGTGCCTTTCACATCCACACACTATTTCTCAACAAACATAAAGCCAATGGTCGAATGGTTTCAACTCTTTCCTTCCTACACATGTTATAACTGTTCCTTCTCTTTAACTGTACTCCCAAGTAAATGATTAAATAATAAATAACACACAAAATAAGTAGAAAACAAAGTTCTGGTATATAAACCATGATCTAAATATGCTTTTACATGTACAAATATAACTTCTAATATGTGAGTGTCAAACACATGACCCAAAACCGGTCCAAAAATGGTTCCAATTTGACCCAGGATGTATTTACAAAGTGCAAAACTGACAGTGAAGGCATCAATAATTAATGCTCATGTTATGCACATTTTGCACTTTGTGTTAAAAATTTTATTTTTCAGAATTAAATAAGGTCCGAATTCAAAAGTTAATTTATGCACAATATTTAATTCTGGACACCAACCAAAATTTGCACATTTTAAACAAAAGAAAATTATAAGACTAGCATCTGTACGAGATGTGTACATAAAATTTACTATTACTAACAGTGTTTTTCATACATAAACCATTGTGGCATAAATCATGTTTTTACTGATATCTGGGGTGAATTTAAGAGGTGTCACTGGTAACAGCTGTGCGCCTTAACAAACTACTTTCATCAGTTGTTAGCAGTGACAATAGCTATTGAGAGAAAGTAGCTCCAAGCAAATACAAGGTGTGAGTCTTTGTTTCGTGATGGTTTTGTTATGCAAATAAATCACTCATTCAAACATCACATACTGTTTTGAGAAGAAACACGTTTTAATTTGTTGACCCCAGGAAACCTTCATTTGCTTTGACCAAAACCGGACCAGAACTGGGCTCACAGGACATTGTCGTGGGGGGGGGGGTAAATCACTGTGGGTGCACCAGAGTAAAGACGCTGATCACATACAGATTCATGTGAAAAATAGTGAACTATCCCTTTAAACCAAGTGAAGACACTTTTCGGGGCAACATGACATTCAACTGTCCTATCTGGGATAAAAAAGAAAAGAAAACTACTTATGCCAAAATTTAATTCACAGGTTTCGTTCCCTCGTCTAACCCCCCCTCCCCCCAAACCAAGTTAAGCAATATTTTAAGAGCATCCTCTGTAAGATTAAATTTGCCTCGAGCTAAATCTCCTTGTGTCCTATTTGATTCAGGAAGCAGAGACATAATCACCTTCTCAAATATTGTGTTCTTGGATGCTTCCAGTCTGGGCTGCCTTAAATGTAATTATGAATAAATTTGCAGTGAAACCTGGATGGGATTAATATTTAAAACTATATGATGGAAAATATGTTAAAACACATATGTTCATTTTTTACTTGGTTACAAACATTCTATCATGTTCAAAAAGTTGTTCAAATTTCAATAAATCAGTCATTTTAATCACTTTAACAGATTGTAGCTGACATTATAATTAAATATTATATGGTGCTTTTTCCATTAATGTGAAATGACTTACAGTGAGTGAGTAAATAACTGCTACTTCAGGGCTGTCATGCTTTTTTTTTTTTTTTCATTTTTAAAGCCCCAAAATGACCTTTTTTAAAACACTGAATCTGAAGAGTGCATAAATGCCTTATAGTTTTACAAAAGAGAATGAATGGCCATGAAATCTATTTATATAAAAATGTAACCTATTAAAACCTAAAATGGGAATGTACATCATCATATTTGAAATACGTATTTACTCTGGAATCCTTAAATTTAACCCTGTGTAGTTGGCCATGCAGTGTTGATGTGGCTTTGTATACTATGACTGTTTTATTGTGCAATTATTTTAGCTTTTATATTTTTATGCATAAGGGCTATTCTTGAACTATTTTATTTTATTCTATTCTCTTGGCGATTACTCTTGACACTAAATAAAAGATAAACTGAGTGAAAACCTTTGATGCAATGATATTTGATGCAATAATGTCACTATGTTAAAGGTTAAATCACCTCATTATCCCTATATGGAAATTCACTTTTGGCATTTTACTCATCTGAATACACACACTGGTTGGCATTAGCACATAATACACATTAGAAGGTGTGAGATGACAATGACGGCACTCACAGATCAAGTCTAGATCTTCTATAGTATCTTGGTCAAGGGCACTGACAGCAGAATTAACCTATGTGTACCTGTTTTTGACAGCAGGGAAAGCCAGAGGACCTAGAGGAATCTCACTTAACAACATAGAGAAAGGTCAAACTCAGCACATCTCGCTGTAAGGCACAATTATGAACCACTATGTCATCATGTTGCTATTATTCAGGGTTTCCACAGGGTCTTAAAAAGTCTGGAATTTACAAATCTACATTTAATACCTTTAACAAAGTCTTTAACCTCTTACCAGCGTTACATCCTGGCCCCGGCATTTAGACGACATTATTTTAAAGGGATAGTTCACTATTTTTGACATGAATCTGTATGGGATCAGTGTCTTTACTCTGGTGCACCCACAGTGACTTACCCCTGACAGTGTCCTGTGAGCCCAGTTCTGGTCCGGTTTTGGTCAAAAGCAAAAGTAGTCCCGACAGGTTTCCCGGGGTCAACAAAATACAACATGTTTCTTCTCAAAACAATATGTGTTCGAATGAGTGATTTATTTGCATAACAAAACCCTCAAGGAAGAAAAACTCACACCTCGTAATTGCTTGGAACTACTTTCTCAAAAGCGATCAATGTGTGTTGTCACTGCTAACAGCTGTGTGCCTGTATGTAGCAGCCGCATACACTGCCGAACAACTGATGAAAGTAGTTTGCTAAGGCTGAAAAGGTAAAAAAAAAAAAAAAGGGTGATACTTTGCACTAATTTCAATGACATTGACCAATTGTAGAGTGTGCAAAACCAAACTTTAATATAGAGCTGGCTCTCCCATAAATTAAGTTTTATTTTGAAATAAATAATGTGTTAGACAGCCCACACTGTTTAATTACATTTATTCAGGAATAACTCATTTTCTGTTTTTCAATTATCCCACGCTGTTGAATGCACCATTGATGTTTGGACGGTTAAGAACGTACCTCCGTGTTATTGCTAAGTAACCACGCCAAGTTCGCCATCTCGGCTTCTTTGTATTCATATATTCCTGGTTTATTACTGTGTATAAATGCCACAAGGTGACATGAATAACACAGTACAGTTTGAGTAGATGTTAGCATGGTGTGTTTTTTTTTATCTGTGCATACGTTAATGCTGTTTAGTGCCACTGTGCTGTTGAAGCTAGCTGTCATCTGTGGGCTTTCCATGAGGTGATTTGTGTATTCCATGACCTATATGATACATCTGAGTGACTCCTACAGTTGTCTACGGTCCTAGTTAATTTATCATTGTATGTATATTTGTTATACTGAGTGTTACTCTGTGTTATTACAGACCGCAGTGAATAAATCATCAATGAGGACATCTGTATTCCTGTTCTTTAATTGGAACAACAACCCCACACCTTGCTACTATAAACCAGATAAATCCTGGAGACAACCCCTCATTCTCCATTTAATAATGGATTTATTTTACACTAGTATTACAATTTAAGCACCAAAAAATATGAAAAGCCACTTGGCTCTTTTTAGTCAAAGAGCCGGTTCTCTAAAAAGAGCTGGAATTTCCATCACTAATATAAAATACCTGGAGCTGACAGACAATGATGTCTGGTGTTGCTCTTGCAGTGTTTTGTATAAATCGTTGATTTCCATCACCTCAGCAGCAGTTTGCCTTTAGCGCCCTTTAAATCCAAAAGGAGCATCAAGGATTATCTGCACTCAGGAAGATTTCACCACTCTGCGTTACATATTCTGGTTGTCTTGCCTTAAGTTAGACCTGACATTGGGCCTCTGTGATGGAACAGCCTGTGGTCATAAGCCTCTCCAGTAATCAGCGAACAAAAGAGCTGAAATGCAGGATCAATGTGTGTTAGCGTTATCTTCCTCACTGCCTGTAGCATGTGAGTCAGGAAGGAAATGTCAGAGAGGTAAACTGATCCATATTCAGAGGTGCAACACAAGAGAGTGAGCTGCAGCAGCTACAGTGAATGCACCTCTGAGAGGCATGCAGTGTGAATGCAAAAGGAGGTCACAGCATGAAGGAAAGACTTGGCCTAGAAAAGGCATCAGCTCATCATTGCCACTGGTCAGTCTGTGCCGCTTTGCATTTGTCCACAATCATAACAAGTTAAAACACTGTAATGACACCGGTCTGTCTGCACTCTAGGTTTCAATAAACCGTTTTCGAGCAAAATCCAAATCTTACCAAGTGTATTTTCCTCACTTCTAGTCAAAATATCTAATCACACTTAAAAAAAGGATGTCACTGAATGTGACATCACATGAAATCATGTCACGTTCAGTGAAGTGAAGTAGTTTGACAAAAATCCCTGTTTTGTGTAGTTTACGACTCTGCCAATTGTTCTGAGAGAAAGAAAAGTGTTTTTTTTTATTTTTATTTTTTTACCAAAGATTGTCATTTATAAAAGTGAGAAATGGAAAAAGCTCACAGAAAAACGCTGTAAAAAGTGGATTTTAAATCTGCGTTTGCGGTTGGGAACAGCAGAGTCTGCTAATGCTAATGCTAATGCCTGTGTCTGCAGCGACCACTTTGTCAGAGGTATGTTGCAAAGCTAACTTTTGTTATGGATGTGCTATATATCATTAGGTTGTCGTTAAATGTTCATTTACACTATAGTAATTAGTATGCTATAGTATAGTATGGTTTACCTGCACACAGCAAGATGCTTTGCATGTTTGCTACTGCTAGCGTCTAGCAGCAACTAATGTAAACAAACATGCAATGCATCTTGACGTCACATCTTTACAAATAAAACACCCACCCTGGCGAAGACCAAACAATAATTATAACTGAGCGTTTTTGAGGTTGTGGACCCACCTACTAACAAAAATGTTTTATGCTTCCAAACTTTTCTAGGCTTTCATCTGCTGCTGGTGTAGTAGGATGTCTGCAGGACCAGGTAGTCAGTAATGTCCACAGCACAGATTGTTAGCAAATCTTTGGGTTCTATTTTTCATAAGATATGGGTCACGTCCAATACATTTTTAACTAAATGTATGTATCTCTGTTTCGACACTGGATCTAAATAATAATAACAATAACAATAATCACTCTCTTCAATGGTTTCTGCCATAGAGACATTCTCCATGGTTACTTCCTGTCCTCCAGCTGAAATCGCAACATTATCATAGTCATGTGACTGAAACCTACCAATTAAGGAAGAAAATCTTGAATCAAGCAAAATAAATAAACCTTGGTTTCACCAATATTTATTTTTTTGGTCATAACTGACATCTAACCAACAAACTAGTCAGTGCAGAAGCCTTATACTAAGTACACAAAGATTTAGCAGATCCTTCAAAAATAAAAGCAGTGCTATTGTATTGGTTGTGTCCATTATAATGACATATATTTGCATTGACATCATTTTCCAGTGACCTCATGCGGGTCAGTTAGGGTCAGCTGTCAGCCCCAGTCTGATCTAAACTCTCCACTCATTCACTAAATGTAAAACTAACGCTCAGGTGGATTAGTTTAATGAATGATTGCATTTATGTGGTAGCTTATGGTCGGTATGGTGATGTTTGATGTTTCCTTAAGTGTTCCCTCCAGGTTAGTTTAGCCCAAATGTTCTTCCTCCCAGGCATACGGTCTGACTGGTCCTGGGGGATTCTTAAGCTTTGATGTAATCCTCCAGAGTGGTGTGGATCTACCTCTGTGGACTTTTCTCCCGGTCAGTCATGTTTGGAATAATCCCACAGACTGTATGTCTCTGGGCGATCCTCATAAGATGTTCAGACTTCCACAGTGGACCTTTCAACCTTCCAGATGTTCACACTCCTTGCTTTTTCTCTACGGCTGTATTAAAAAGTAAGTAGGAGTATTAAATACCCACAATGCCTACTGCTTTTTAACTCTTTGATACATGAATTGGATGAACCTTTGTGGAGATTTCTTCCCTGATGTTGTTTTTTTTATTATTATTCTTTAGGCATGAAAAACACAATGGGGTTAATTTTTAGAATTATAAAGAAACATGTATTTAAAGCTCAACATTAGAAAGTGAACAAAATTATCATTCACTTAATGTAGAGTGAACATTTGTCTCTAAAACCAGACCAGCCAGAGGTTTGTCATGCGTCCTCACTTTTTACATTTTGTAAAAAGTGAGGACGCATGACAGACGTTAACACAGAGGAAAGATGTATTTTTTAGTGATGCTGTTTTCATCAGCCTTTAATAACATGTTACTTTGAAAATCCCATTAAAATACTGCACATCACTGCAGCTAGTGTGGAGCAGATTAAGGTTTCCTGTGTAATGAACTGTGAGCAGATTCAAGTTTGAGGCTACATTTCCAAACAAATGTTTTGGAGAGAAGTGATGTAAGAGTCTGTAAGTTTACATACGTGTTTATCTAAAGTAATTGCAACCATTAAATTCATTTGTTTGGTCCATGGGTTAATAAAGGTCTGGTATCTCGTATCATTTCTATATACTTTTCAGCCTCAACACTTGTGTTTTTTTTATCACAAAAAACTCTTGAATGCTTTATACCTGGGGTCTCAAACGTGTGGCCCGGGGACTAAATGCAGCCCATGAAAGGTTCCAATGCGGCCCCTGGGATGAATTTAAAAAGTGTAATAATTCCACAGCTCATTTTTATTTTAGTTCAGGTTCCACACACAGACCACTATTATCTAGGGTCAAAAAGCATAAAGACCTAAAAAAAAAAAAAAATACATCCATATTTTCTTCTCAGTTTGATGTGAAAAACATGCTGATAATGAAAAAAAAACCCACGAAAATATGGAAACGTTTACATTGACAAGCTATGAATAAAAATAAAATGTAAAAAAAAAAAATCTGAACAAGTATGAACAACAGGAAATGTCTAAATAAAATTCTGTAAAATTTCTGAACAAGTTTTTTAAAAATATGTTGAAGCAAAACATTGTTAATAATTGCATTTATTTTTCCTAGAAATTTTTTTTTTCTGGTTATTCCCATCTTTTTTGTTTGTAGAGTTTGTAAAAGAGAATATTTACCTCCGTCAAAGAGGTTATGTTTTTGCCAGTTTTGCCTGTTTTTGATGGAATTTACAGGGTAGGTTGGTAATGGGGAGATTTAGAAATGATTAGATCTGGAAGGGGGGGGGTACATATAACAAAAAAAATGTACAGTTGGATTTTGATGAAATTTTCATGACATGTTGGGGGTGTCACAAGGGACAAATGATTACATTTTGATGGTGATCCAAAAGAGATCCTGGATTCTGGATCACTTTAAAATTTTACATTGCGGTAAATAGAGAATCCATTTCAAAGTGATCCAGAATCCAGGATCTCTCCCGGATCACCACCAAAATCTACTCATTTCTAGATCTCCCCATGACCATACTACCCTGTAAATTCCATGAAGATCCGCCCATTACTTTTTCAGTTATCTTGCTAACTAACAGACAAACAAACAAACTCTGGCAAAAACATAACCTCCTTCGTGGACCTCTCTTCATTCAGGGCGGGGGGGGGGGGGGGGTCTGCATTGGCGTATGTTTGCGCTCTCAGAGTGCTTTTCTATTGGGGGTGTTTTGCAAATTGGGGCGCAAACCACCTCAAAGACAAAAGTTTGGAGTTATTATTGACATGCTATTCTATTATTTTACTGGGGATCAAATTGGACTGAATGTGACCCTGGAAAGAAAATGAGTTTAAGATCTTTGCTTTATACCTGATAGTTCTTAAACAAAAGCATCAGTACAGAGCAGATACCACATGTTAGGATCACATAGAATATACATTTCCATCTTTTTCATTCCTCAGGTTTCTCTGCTGCTGTGAACGGAGCGTCTGTTCCTTAATGACTTCCCACCTGTTTGACTAATTGCCGTCCCACTACACATCCACTGAGCGTGGAAGACGGAGAGCAGAGTGGGCCTGTTCTGTCAAATGTTGGCGTGTGCAATTCCACCAACATTAGTCAACAAAAGTGTTCTTTTTCTCTGTGTGTATGTGTGTGTGTGTACTGTATATCCTGCTTTCAGTTAAGTGATGTTAAATTGCTGGCGAGCTAAGAAATGCTTTATGAACACTGGCACACACATTTGACTTTATTTTACTACACACTAATTTGTTTTGCATGGAAACTGAAGCCCTACATTGTCTTTGGCCTGATACATGCTGGAATTCTCTAGGTACTCTAATTGGTTCTCCATAGGAGGCATGCATACATAGTATATGCACCGTGTCTCATTTTTTATCACTACATTCAAGTATGTCTGTAAACTCTAACATAAATAACCCACAAGAGAAATATACGGCACATAATCTATGCAAGCCTTCATAAAAACATCACATTAACTAGAAAAGCAGACCTCCACCAATGCAGATATGGAAAGTATGTAATTAAGGTTTATTTATGTAGCACTTTTCACATAAATATATATACATAAAGTCACAATGTGCTTGACAGTGAAACAATACAAGACAATTAAAATTCAGTTTTCTCTTAAACAGACAGAATACTATGGAATTGACATTAATCATAAGTTCTTATCCTATTGTTTATATTATTTGACTTATCTGGCTTACTTTATATCATATTAGGCTAAATATTGCCTTAAAATAAAATGGGTTTGACAATCCTGCTTTAAATGTGTTCCCTCTTTGTAATGGGGTTTACGTTTTGCAGCGTTACAGAATATTTTTCGTACAATTTAAAAAAATTTTTTTCAACTCTATAAACAAGGGACCACTGTATTTTAATTGAAGCTTTAAGGTACAGGTCATACAGAGGAAACACAGTCTGCATGAGTGTGAACTAAAGAAAAAGTTGTGTCTCTTTCTTATAAGAGAAAAATCATTCATTTTGTTGGTTTATGTTCAGGGTCATATCGGACGTGTGTTAGAGTGGAATGTGTGGGAGTGAAAAAGAGATAATTGAAGAAAACACCTATGTGCACCCAGGTGTCCATGTGTTTTCCTGACACGAACAGAGTTTCAAAACAATTGTTATACAATGCAAAACAGAATTCAAACAGTTTTGTGTATTCTGTGTAATAGAATATATATTAGCCCAGCGATGCGGTACTGCACTGGAAAAATCTTAAAATGATCCATAAAAGTTCTTGAATTTGACCTTGAGGTGCCTGTAGAACTACTGTTTCCATCAGTGTCACTGCAGTGTGTGGTAGAAAAAGTAAAAGTGCCTCCTGTTTTGCTAGAAATACTCATAGAGTCCACTTCAGTCAGTCGATTCACGTTAGAAATATTATTTCCAGTAGAATGAAGCAAGAATTTTTCAGCTCTAGGGATCATGACTCCCTGCAGATTTTTACATAGAGGAACTGGGGAGCGACAAATTGTTGCCTTCAACTGTGACCTACAGGTGGAGTGGGTTTACAGCACTGTCATGGAGCAGCATTTATGTTTCCAAAGGGATTTATTTATATTTATATTTGCACTATCCATTATCATTATTACTACTACTGTCCAAGTACTGCCTATTGACTACACTTGCACTAAAATTGTACTTCAAAAACTGAGACTCTGCATATTTCAAATTGCACACACCTGCTGCTAACTGTTGTCTATTTATTTATATTTGTACTACCTGTTATCACTATTACTACTACCATCCAAGTATTGCCTATTGACTACACTTGCACTAAAAACCAAAATGCACTCAGCTCAAATGCTCAGTATTGTCTTGTCCTTTGTATTAGCATGGGTAAACTGCACACAGCAGATTTCTATACTGGGACCTTAAAGCGAGTTAAGCTTTAACTACTCCTGTTGAATACTAAGAGATGCATTTTGCTGGAGGTTCTGCCTGGATCTACAGAGAACAGTGTCAGATTAAGTGTCATTTGTTCTTCCTGCTCATTAACGTCTTCTAAATACCTGCTGCGTATCTGTCACTACAGGATTATATACAGTATTAGAGTCAACACTGTCCTCAGTTGGATTAGAAACAATTATCACTGAATAACAAAGCCTTCTGTATGTCTCCATAAACAACCTTGCATGCTTAGTTGAAGTCCTTGTTTACCATTAAAAGTACGGTGTAAACAATTACCTGTGGTTGCTAATGTGATCTGTGTCTCTGCCTCCTCTAGTGCAATGCCTCCCATGTTGCTAAACTCATGGTGGGAGGATAAAAGATCAATACATCCCAACCTTCTCTGCTCCAGCACTGATTAAGTTGGGTTAGCATGCACCTCTTCCACTTGTAAGACAAATAAATTATAGGTGATTCGAATCAGACAAGTGTGAATGAACAAAGGTCTGAACACATGGAGAGTGTGGGCAGCCGATCGATCCCAGCCATGCCAACATGCTAATGTGTAAGGTGATTAAAGCTGACAGGCTAACAGGGCCGCTGACCTTAAAACCCAGGACGTGTCCTTCTGCCCAGAGTGAAGCCATCATTGGTGTCTTTAGCGGAAGGACAAGCTGAGGCAGAATATTCAATAAGGGCTTGCAGGAATATTGTCTATTACCTTGAAATATAACGTTTCATTTGTGTTTTGTCAATGTACCTGAGTGTATTTTGAGTTTAAGACTTTCTTTCTTTCTTTCTTTCTTTTTTTTAAGTTCTGTAATTAGAACTACAGCAAATGTATACTCAGGTATTGCATTGATATTACCGATAACACTAATCTACAAGTACAATGGTTCTAATTATATTTTACCACCTATGTTACTGATGAAAAGTCAAGTTTTAAATGCTGGTTGACTCAAGTTTTCAAGATAAGTCTTGGGTCAAAATGTGAAATTCTTAGCTTAGCTGCGCTATCCCTATTCATTATAGGTCTAGGAACACTTCATAGTCAGGGGAGGCGGGGCTAAAAGGTTGTCTTTCAAATCCTCTGTATGCAATAGGACAGTACTACAACCAATCAGTGTAATCTTTAGGAGATGCTGGAAAGTTCACAGAGGAGTTTGGAGAAAGTTACCAATGACAAAACAAAATGGTGGATTATGGAGTTTATCGACTGTTGTTGCTTCTGTAAAAATAATTTAAAGATTGCTGATGTTTTCTCACATTCTTCACTATCTTTGATAAAAGGAAATCTACACCTGTTGTTGTTCTTCTTCTATGGTTGTTTTTAGTTGTTTCTCTCCAAATCATTGCAGCGTCACTTTGTTATGCCCGCCCTCTGACTCTATACTTCACCATGATTCGTCGGCCAGTTTTAGGGAAATTTAGCCAAAAGTTACATTGAGCGTAACTAGACTACTACAGTAACATATAAGATTTGCTGCAGCTAAGGGCATCTAACACAACTAGGATGAAATGAAATACTTAGAATTAACAAGAGAATATGTTTTAGTCCAAATGAATATTGGTCTCAGATCTACATTAAAACACTGTCTGCACATTATGATCCATTTCATTTAGTTACATTCATTTAATCCATTGTATACATGTACATAAACCACCATATATCTGTAACAACACATCATCATATACATTAACCCTTTGATACATGAATTATGAGAACCGTAGTATGAAAAATTAATGTAATTTAAATCTTTATAATGAACCTATTTTTTATGGAGTTACAAAAATGAACCATGTATTTAAAACGCAATATCAGAACATTATGAAATAAACCTGTTTTTGTTAATTACAGTCTAATAACAACAAGCAATTGATCAGATATTAAGAAGAGCCAAGTTACAGTAATGATATGAACTGACTGATATGGAACTAAAACAATAAAAGCCATGAATATAAAAGAATAACTATAGAAAACTTTCCCCTGTAGTGACCAGTATTTATCAAAAGGTTAAAACACGAGATAATCAGCACTTTTGTCATTTGTTTTCTGATTAATATTATTAAAATGTGTAAAATTGAACACATTTAATGCTTGAAGCAGATACTTTGTAAAAACGTTTAGACCAGTGTAATTAGACTATACTGGGCTCATATTGGCAGATGTTTTTCTTCAGAACTGTAGTTAGGTTTGGTCACCGTCCAGTATCATTTCTGACACAGGGGTGAAAATATTAACTGATGCGTTTGTCTAGTTTTAGGAAGTGCTAAGTGGAATACTGCTTTAGCAAAATAGAATAGAATTATTGCATGTTGTAGATGCAATATAAATATGTTATGTTTTTAAATCTCAGTTAAAAACCTATTTATTTAGGCGAGCGTCTTTTTTATGTTGTTGCTATGGTTTTATAACTGGTTTTATGTTTGTTTTTATAATTGTTACTTTTTTTTTTATCTCATATTGGAAAGTACCTTGTGCATCTTTTGGTGTTATAAGGTGCTATTGATTGATTGATTGATTGTAGTAATAATGTGAATGTTCAGTACAAAAGAAAAGGGTAATAAAAAAGAACAGTGTCTGTCATAATGTGCCACCTTCAGGGAACATTTGCAGCATAAAGAATGTGCTTCTTTCACATAGAATGAGGGACTCTCAAAGCAATAACAGACAGAAACATAATATGCTGTGCACTTTTAATAACACTCAACCAAATATAGTGGAATATTCTGTTCAAAGTTACTGTCCTATAGTTTCGATTAGATTGTCTGTGTAGAATTTATTACATACAAATAATTGAACATACTCAGATATCTGCACGAGGCTGTTTCAAGCAAACACCACCTCGAACAAATGGGTCATGTTTCGATTTGACACCATTTGACCATGAAATAGTAGGTCAAGGTCATCTGTTTTCAATCTTCTGTTCCATGTCAAATATATTAATGCATTCTTCAGCTCATGTGATTATATTGTTGAATGGACAGATGAACTGATGGACAGACAGAAGACACAATATTTACAATACTGCTTTAACAGGAAGTTGGCCAAAGGGCAAAAAAGGAAAAAGAATAGCAGTCGTAGAACTGCGTAACAGTGAGTCTGTTACATACAAACCAATACTCTGATCATTATCTGATTTTTGGAGTTATCATGTGAACAGGATAAGCTGATAGGTTCTTATCAGATAACAGCAGTTATCTGAGTAGAATAAGTCAGATTAACACACCTAGATTTCTCCCCAAAACTGATGTCTTCATAAATGTATGATCTTTATTTTTTATTTATTTATTTTTTTTTTACATGTATTGCGTGTAAAAAAAAAACTTATATATAAATGAAACAAATAAGGCTAATGAAAAAGGTAAACAATGAAATAATGTGAGCTCAGTAGACAGAGTGGGTTGTCTAATAACTAAAAATGTCATAAGTATCAGATAAGGAATAGGTAATTATGACATAAAAAAGTCAAAATTGTGAGATAAAGTCAAAAGTATAAAATTAAAAAGTCCAAATTATGAGATAAATGCATAATTATGAGATAAAATGTCAAAATTGTGAAATAAAATGTCATAAATATGAGACAAGAAATATGTAATTATGAGAAAGAGTCAAAATTATGACATAAAACTCTAAAGACACTTATTTTACACACCGTCACATCTGTATTAAAAAGTAAGAAATCTATTCTGAGAATGTAAGCAGTATAAAGTACACATATTTATACAACAATATCGGGGGTAAAAGTAAAAAGTTACTAGAAAAACAAATGCAGATACCTAAAAAGTCTACTTATGTACTGTAATGAAGTACTTAATGGATTTTGCAGACTATGAGGAGCCTTTAATTTTCTCAAATAACAACAGTGGAAAATACAGTTACTTAGCACCTTGTTATCCAGATGCAAAAAAAGAGCGGTTCAGTAAAGATCAGTCATAAAAGCCTCTGGTCATTTCTCTGTCCTCCTCTTCCTGTTCATTCAAGATCCACGCTACAACAGCACAATGACATTAAGTTTCGATGAAGTATTCATATATTCATATTTTTTGGCAGATGGAAAGCCACTTACAGAATACACTATGTTTCATTATCTGGACATGAACGATATGATTTAATGTGCTGCAGCTTCTATAAATCATTTACAGAGAACCTCAATAAGAACTCAAATATATTTAAAACACTTGTGAAAATTATGCTCTTCTGTTTACGTCAAAAATCAAACTGGAATAGTTTTGACTTTGTCCTTAAGTTATCCAAATCTTGTATTTATTTATTAATCTGATTACATTTGTAATCAGATTAATCACATGGATAATCTGATAAAGTTTGATTAATCATGATTAAAACACTTTATGTCAGGTTAGGGTTGGGGGGGGGGGGGGGGGGGGGGTACTACGAAACACAAAAAATATGGAGAAAAAAATAGAAAGCATGCTTAAAATCCACTAAAATTCACAAAAAAATACACAAAAAGGGTTGAAAAAAATCCTAAACATATTGAAAAACCTCTCTAAAATATAGAAAAAACCCCACAAAAATATTTGATAAAATATCCCAAAAATATGAATGTATATGTAAATGACATGTTTATGTTTTAAGACCTTCAATAGTTTTAAAACACCAACTTTAAAAAAAAACAACTAAATAACTGTTCCATTTAATTACATTAAACATTTCAATCAAATGAATCATGATGATGGATTAATCCACATTAACGTGTTCATTGTGATAGAACTCATTTATTCATTGTTAGTTTACAAAACTTTCTTGTCTTTTGTCTTTATTCTTATCAGTGATGCTTAGATTGAGGTCAATGTATACATGACTTGTAACCAATTGTTTTTTTAACTAGCCCACCTGCAACTCAGAGTACAATAAATATATTTGAAATAGACGGACCTGACCCACTTCTCGACCCGCTTCTCGACCCACATTTTTAAAAAGTAGTCAATGGTCTTTATGAACATCTCATGACCTTACTCATATACCTGCATTTATTTCTGTGTTAAAATCCAGTGTCATTGTTTGTAAGTTAATATGTTGAGAAAATATGTTTGTTCTGCTTTATCATCCAAAAGTTATCAACATGCAAAATCTAAACCAGGGGTCGACAACCTGTAACAGCCAAAGAGACATTTAAACCCGGTTTCCATGGAAAAGAAAACAGCAAATGTGTCCCAAACCTTACTTTTTTATTTGTATGTTTCTGGAGCTTCCACTCTCCCAACTTGACTAGATCAGCCAGAGTCCGTGGTGGTGAATTAAATGTCTGGGTTATGGTGATAAAGGAGTAGAAACACATGACTGGGTTATGGAGGTGACAAGAACTGAATGGTCCCACACTGGCAACTGCAATCCTCACTGGAGTGGATCTGGGGTAAAGGTTGTAACACCCACATTGTACGTCACCTTCACAGAAATTCAGTTAATAAAGTGTATGTATTAATAATAGAAAATTTTACCCAATTTTTAAATTGACAATGATTTACCAGGTTATTTTAATGTTTATCTCAAGTAATAAACGACCCGACTGACCACATCTCATGTGGTCAGTATCATTAAAAATATTTTTCAATGATCCACAACTGCGGGTGACTGCAGGCGCCCACTTACTTCAGATCAGCCAGCACATCACCGATTCTTATAAATGTTGTTCTGTTGCCCAGGTCATTGTTAGAAAATAATTTTTTAATGTTTTAATGAGGGTTTCACTTGATTGGATAAGGGATACTACTATAGTCATAGCACTAATAATCCAAACCCATATTTGAGCCATTCTGGAATTCTGTTCTTATGTATTTGGTTTCAAATCTTTCTTGACACATTAACACAACACATGGCGAATACAGATGGGAAACTGAAGCCTCTTTCATTTATTGTGTCAGGAAAATCCACCAAGGAGGGCGAATAGATTGATTTGGTCCACACATCATTAGCTGTTCTCTCATATAACCTTCTTCCCTGGGCTGTCTTTGATGAAGAACAATGTGACAAAAGAAATTGGATTGACTGATTCGTATTTGTCGGTGGCGGGTCTCTTTGTATGCACACCTGTCAGCAGATTGACTATTGTCATTTAATGGAAAAGGTTAAACTACCTGATGAATCAAACTATTCACTAACCCTGCATCTATCTATGCAAGTGAATGAATTTAATTTTATCGTTAGCGTGTTTACATGACAGTTTTTGTTACAATGAGGTTTTACATTTGAGTCCGATTGTCTGTCTGTCAGCAGGATGATACAAAAAGTTCTGACTGGATTTTGATTGAACTTTCAGGAATGATAGATAATGGGTCAAGGAAGAACCCATTAGATTTTGATCAATGAAGGTCAAAGGTCAACGTCACACTAAAGGTCAACGTCTAAAACACATCAGTGGTAATATCTTAGGATTCAGATAAGATAGAAACTCTGGGTTTTTTACATTCACATTGTCTCAGCTTTGGACATGGAAGCTGAGATGAGATGGGATCCCGTCACGTGTGAATGAAAAATCAAGCCTTTGTGGAGGTCTGCTGTCTCTGCCTTGTTCCTGTTTAAGGCTACGTTTATATGGAGATGATGAAAACAGAAAAGTGTCGTCTTGTCTTCAGTTTATACAAGTGTATTCATGAGGAAATCCTTGTTTATACGAAGATGCAACAGTTGGTGAAATACGGTTGGATAGTCATGCCAGGCCACTATGTGGTACTGTGAAACACCATGGACATGTCCTTTTCTGTTTTTGACGTATATAATTGTCCACCAGTCTCTGTTCAGTTGTGGTATGTGTGTAATGTCTTTACAATAGCTGAAATAACTCCTGTACATTTACTAGAGCTGCTAATGCTAATGCTAATGCTAATGCTAGTGCAGCTGGAAGTTCTGTGAGATCCAGGGTGTGTGACATGTTTGTTGCTTTACCTGCACAGCATCTGAATGTAATGTAAAAGTGTATGTGACATGAACATATGTGACGTAAAGATGCACGCAACATGAGCATGTGTGTTTCTTGCCGTTTAGACAGAGACATGACCCAGTGCGTCTTCAATTTGCCTTATACTAGAAGGTGTCTTCAGATTTGTGTGTATTCACACCCTTACGGCACCGGCACCGTGTAAATGAAACACACTTCTGATAAAATATGGTGTTGTATTTAGCCGCAATCATGGAAACGGCCTCTAATTCCAAATAAAAGTTAATTCTGCTTTAAGATGATCATGTAAACACCTAATTCCTGTTGAAAATATTAATTCAGAATTAAACTTAACTCCATATATAGTCACTGATTTATTCCCATGTTAATTCAGAATAAAATAATTCCTGTCCTTTGGAAGATTTCTACAATTTTCATTCTCTCTGGAGGTCAAAGGTGACATGTTGTAAAATTAACTTCTGTAACACTGTGTGCGCATAGACATAGACATATCACACTATAACTTAACCAATACTAGATATATTATCATAATATTACACACACTGATACATATCTGCATACAACAAAATTATCAATTTTGCAAAAGGTCAAAGGTCAAGGTTGCATTTAGCAGAAACGTCAAAATTCCATTATTGGCTCTAATTCAAGAACGGTTTGTCATAGAAACTTGAGATTGGAACAAAATAGGGGGAAGATTAGACATTATGTGAATACTTGTTTTTTAGTGTAAAAATGTGAATTTTAATACAGTAAAGCCCAGGAGGTCACAGGAGGTTAATCCTTGTGCGATTCTTCGTAAAAAAGGCACACTGGCTGTGTCCTACAATCGGGTGTTAAAGACCCAGATTCCAAAGTTCAGTTCCATAGACTCATTACCCCACCCCCCCAAGGATATTTTACTGTTTTCAGTAGTAAGCAATGGCACCATACAATACGTATGAAAAGGTACATTTGTGAGTCACTGGGTCACTTTGACCCGAAGGACCACACCAGGGTTAAGGTGATTTTTTATTAATTTATTTTAGTGAATTTGTGCCTCTTGCTTATAGCCTTTAAATTTAATCCAGTTCCATACCCACTTTGCCCCCCCCCAAAAAAAAACCCAACAAAGATCTGCCTAAAAATATTTCTATTCAGACTTTCTTAAAAACTGTGACTCAAGAGGGCGTTTGCATGAATACCACCACTGCACATTTGCTTTGTCTCAACCAGTAAGAATAAAAAAAACAAAAAACCCTGTCAGAATATATTTTACATGACTGTCAGAGAAAAGTTAAATTGACTGTTTTCCCTCTAAACATCTGTTATATGAGATTAAACTGAAACTCATACTCTGACATCAGTAAGAAGAGTGACATATGCAGTCAGGAGAAGAACATTAACATGCTGGTGGCTGACACGGATCACAGAGTCCTCAGTCACTGATGAATTGCCTGGTATTCCAGTGCCTACCCCTCTCTCTCTCTCTCTCTCCCAGAGGACACGTTTCACCCCGTCTCCTCCCCTTATCCATCCTCCAATATACCTCTATTTTGCTTTGAAATGGCTTTGTAAAATTTTAATTTGTGTGGAAATAGACACAGAAATCTACTTCCAGTCACCATCTTAAAACAATAGGGGAAAAAAAGTTTGCTGAAGTGAAGAAATAAACACATGATAACAGAATGATCTGAAAAATGTGCAGTTATATATGGAGGCAGAAGAATATTATATGTTCTAGTGACTGGATATGGGCTTGTATATGAAGAGCTTGGTTACAAAATACCATAAATGCCAAGTCTGAAAATGTTGAGTTACTGCTGTTAATGTTTGATGACTTTTATTCTGTCTATTTTTAATGTGTGATTGCTTTGTTTTCTATTGTTTGCTTTTGTTGTAGTTGGCTTTTATTGTGTAGTTGGACACTTGTTGTATTATTTTCACTTCATGCTAAGCGTCTTTGAGTGCCATGAAAAGCACTATACAAATAAAATGTTTTATTATATTATTATTACCACCAGAAAACACCCTTTGATCATCGATTCATTTATGTTCTACATTGTGTTCCAAAATGCACCGTTAACCATCAGTCATCTGGTGGACTACAGAATGACACAAATCATGTTCTGAGCATCAATAAAATGTCTTCCACATAATATCCAAAATTTATTTAAAGACAGAGATCATCAACATAAATTCAACCTTCTAGTTATTAATAAACTGTACCAGCCAAAGGTAAGAATTACATTAAAATCAGTGTATATTTCAGTAAGGGGAGTGGTGCTCTGGAATGGTTTAGCAGAGGAATAAAAAAAACTGAGAACATTCTGCAGTTTAAAAGAATGTTCAAAAACAAATAATGCAGTGACATTGACATTTATGCTCTAAACAGTGTGAAGGGTAGATAGATAGATAGATAGATAGATAGATAGATAGATAGATAGATAGATAGATAGATAGATAGATAGATAGATAGATAGATAGATAGATAGATAGATAGATAGATAGATAGATAGATAGATAGATAGATAGATAGATAGATAGATAGATAGATAGATAGATAGATAGATAGATAGATAGATCGTCTTATCTCGTCATCTGAACCTCACCGTATAATCATGTGTTTGTCCCCTTTCAAATAAACAAAATAAATTTAAATAAATGTAGTGTTTTCACACAAAAAACTATTTCATTTGGTTCATTAAAAAGCTCACAGTCATTAAAGAGACAATGAGACTAGTTAATGACTCTCATGTTAAAAAAATAAATGTCAGTCATTAGCTATATTTTAGAACAGTACATCTATGTCTCTGTGAGCTTAATGTTCTCTGTACATTGTCCCTTAAATAAAGAAAATAATAATTTTAGCATTTGAAATGTCATACTTTTTATGCTTAATAAGTTGATTAGTAAAGTTTGAAACAAGATACCTTTGAATTGCATTCATCACATTCCTCCAAAGAAAAAAAAAAGAAGATTTTTCTCAAACCAATACAAAGTGGAAAAAAAGAAAAAAGAAAAGAAAAAAGAAAAGTGAAATTGGATATCTAGCGTTTTGGAACCAAGCTCTTCATATGTCCTCAGTAGCAAGGACATCACCTGCAAACACAAATTCATTGGCTTTTCCTAATCTGTAGTGCCTTCCTCCAAATCCTCTTTAATAGGAATTTGGCAGAGAGGGCTCGACCCACAACTCTGTAGAGTACTTAAAAATAAGCACCAACATCTGTAAAGTTACCTTAAAAAGACACTGCATTTAAAAGTGTACTTTCTCTGCCCAACTATCACACACATACTGTACAAAATGATATTCACTGAGATCACCTTGAGGTTGTTTTAGTCCCCAGAAGACATTCAGAAGGCAACAGATAAACTACTTAAATGTACAAAGACAGGGCTGTACATGTGGAACTTTTAAGGAAAGTCTTTAAATTCACTTGCCAAAAAGTATCAGTAAGTGTACTGCTCACTACAGATAAAAAAAAGATGTATTCATAATATCACCATGCCCTTGGGTGAGATAATGTGGGAACAGAAGTGAGCGCCTATTTACTTTGGCTCAAACCTCTATGAGCTGTGAAATCAGCAGACAGCTATCCCCAAATACTAGAAAGGGAAGACAGTGAACATTATTAAGATGGTCCATTTACACACCAGTGCACATAAAAACAAATGCAACCAGATATTTGCATGTACATGCTTTTCTTCTCTTTTTTTCTTTCTTGTGCACGGTGCCTTCGTTCTTCAGGGAGATATACCAGGTGTCACTATGTGCAGCCAAGCTACGAGACTAGTGTCTGAGCGCTGAGGCAGAACAATGATTTGACACGTCACCTGAAACAGGGGCAAAGCGAGACAGATGCCACCAGGCACTGAAGCCAAGCGCACCAAAGGCCTGCAGAGATGAGGACACACTCACACTGGTATTCACTGACACTGAGTCTGTTTACATGGACAACAAGTATTCACAGAATGCCTCATCTTGTTCACTATTTACTATGTGTATAACATTCACCACTCCAAAGTAGTACAATAACAATACTATTGACACCACTTAACAATAATTCCTCTGATATTATATTATGTGCAATTAATATATATATATTTATACTGTTTATACTGTTATTCTTATTTATCATCTCCACATAGTTTTATTCCTTCTGTATATATTTTTTTCAATCCCATATATTTTGTATAGTGTACATAGCACATAGTCTTTTTCTTTTTAGCAATATCTGTGTTTGTGTACATTATTATTTATTTATTTATATGTTTCTTCTGTTGCTGTCCCTCTATTGCTCTACATCGCTGGCTACTGTAACATGTGAATTTCCCCATTGTGGGATCAATAATGTCTATCTTATCTTTATTTTGTGCCAATCTCAAGTTTCTATGACAACCTGTTTTTAAACTAGAGCCAATAATGTGACTTTGACCTTTCTGCTAAATGCAACCTTGACCTTTGACCTTTTTCAACATTGATAAGTTCATTATATGTATATATGCATCAATGTGTGATAATATGATATATATGTTGAAAAATCTGATATTTATGTCATGAAGGGTGAGGAGGAGAGAGGACTCAGATGCACAGTGTTGAAGAGAAAATAACTTAATGACAAACAGAGCAAAATCAAGGTTATGGAAACAAGGGAAATGGGTTATAGAGTTGACAAAGCTGAAAGGGTCCAGCACCAGCAACTGCAAGCCTCTCTGTTTATATAGTTTCTGATCAGCAACGACTTGCAGCTGCACGGTGTGGGCCAGGTGAACCTGGAGTGGATCTGGAGGAAAGGTGACAGCTGACAATTTACTGCATGTAAACGAGGATTTTGAACTGTAAATGTAGTTACATGTATGAACCTGAACGGATTGTTTTTCCTAACAGTGAATTTTAACACAGCAGCAAATTTACTGATTAAAACGGAACAGAACCAAGAGAAAAAAAAACACTGTTTACTGTATTCATCTTAATTTCTCCTGTGTTTTAAATCACAAATTTACTATAAAATAGTATGAACTTCTTCATGTTGGTTCCATAATGAAAAGGTGAGGATTTCAAAATGATTAACAGTTGCTAATTTGTCATCTGTGTTCTATCTGTGAAAGGGGGGGGGGGGGGTGATCCTCCCCATCCCATACACGTACATGTGAATACTTTGCAGAGAGAGAGAAAAAAAGATATTTAAAGACAAGGGAAATGAAAATAATACAAAAAGGAGAGAAAAAATCCTTTCCATCTATTTGACATTAAAATGCCTCTAAACTTTTGCCTTCAGTTTATGTTTTATGGTTAAAGTGGTCAATAAACTGCTGCCAAACTTTGTAAAACTTTCCTTCTTGATTCTTCAATAAAAATCTAATTTTCTCCAGCTCTAAATGTCTCATAACATCACTCATAAGAGAAGAATAATTTAATATTTGCCCTTACTGACAGGAGAATTGAATCAGAATAATAAGTAAGGTCTTCAGTATTTAACTTACTGTATAATATGTTCATACAATGGGGTAAAAAAAAAGCATCTTCACATATGCTTCAACTGTCATCTAAGGCTATAGCATATAGATTCTTTGATGTGTTTTTTTTTTTTTTTTTTTCTAGCAAAAACCCTCATGCTTTGCTTCAGTGAATCTATAAATGTAGCTGCCAGAATTTTGACATGTGCCAGAAAATAAGAATGCATTGCACCTATCACTGCCCCTATATACTGGTCATTTTAAAGTTAATGCATTATTTGTGACCTTTTAACTTCCCATACACCGCCTTAAATCCAGAGGTTGTCAAATGTTGCCTTCCTGATGTTTTGCAATTCCTTTGCCTTTAAAGGTGTCATTCCACTGAAACCCAATTTTCCACGCTCCTTTTGGAATCTGATGGGTCGCCCCGAGTTACCAACACATGCTGCCTTTGACAGTGGTTTGTCACCTCCACTGGCTGCATACCAGGAATGAGGGACCCAGAAAAAGACGGTCCGTCTGATGTCAGATGGACTTTAGCGTCACCCATGTGGGGTTAAGCCCGTCCCCCATTGCAGCAAATCTGAAGTAGCATTAGCATTAGCATCTACAAGAGAAGACAGCGCCACAGTAGCTGCTGCACAAACTGGGAAAAAAATGGTGGATCAAACTGGTTCATGTGCTCTGTTTGGAAATAAAGCCTCTTTTTTTTCCCTGCACATTTTCAGAACAAGCAATGGCACGAAACCTAGCTAGATGCTACTCTGGTAAAGGTAAACACACAGAGCGAGAGGGGAGGGAGGAGTGTTCCTTCACGCATTCTGAGCCAATCAGAGACGCCTCATCACCGCATCATGGACATGTATGAGGAAGTACCAGTATTAGTCATTTTTCTACCGTGAAATAAAACGTTTTTTAAATAGAACCAACACACAATGTATTCAATAACAATGGAGAACACAGTAATATTAATGTAATAACCATGGAATGACTCCTTTAAGTGTTTCCTATCAGGACATTCAGTCTTTGTAACTTCGCTGGTGAGATTAGAATGTCTGAATTTACTTTATTTAGATCTCCTCTGAAAATGGAAATTTACTGTAGTTTTGCCTTCTAGTGATCCCAAGTTTGCCTGTGTAGATAATTAATTGCATTGTTTTAATTTCAGATTAGATAGAACCAATACTGATCCCTTGGGCAGAGTCGTCAGGAAATTAAGTAAAATAAAACATTATGTTTAATCATGAATTCCTGCTCATTCTCGTGTTTCCTTCTTAAATCTCAGAAATGTAGCCTATAAATACTATTCACGACTAAATAATAAAAAAGAACATACTCTTAAAATGGAAACACTGCAGAGAAAAGGTAAATATCCTCGCAATAGTCCTGTTTTTCTCAGTTTTTATCACCATCTTTTGATCGTAATCATGTGGCTTGAAAGTGCATGACAGTGAAAAATGAGGGCAAAGTTAACCAAGACAAATTGTTATGTGGGTTCCAGATGCAGAGACAGAAATGGAGTAACATTTATTACTGAGATTACTGTACTTAAACAGGTACAGGGAGTTGAGGGAGGGTGCTGCCGGCCATTTGGGTGCACTGAGCATAATTACTTTGAGGGGGAAAAAAGAAATAAAGAAACTCATTTAGTGCTGACAGACACTAAAAATCACAATAAAGTTAAATAAACTTCCTAGCATATGCATTAATGTATTAATGTTACAAGATATTATTCAATGCTTTCTGCATTTTACTAAGATATTGCTGAATATTAACCACATGGGGGGACTGTGGAACCATAGTTCATCATATTATTTCAAGCAAGCAAATATATTTTATTTTGCTTGCAATGGTCAGATAATGGGGTAAAAAAAGGGAGGGTAGCTACACTGCACTCTCACTGCATCTGTGGAGCTCAGCAATGGTGATCTTTTGGTGTTTACGGCAAGATTTAAACAAAACATTTTTTCCGACTGTTAAATAAGCACGTTAAATAGAGCAGTGGTTCTCAATGGTTTTCTGTCGGGCCCCCCGTTTGGAGGACAAAAGCCCCCCCCAACACTCAGTGGTAATGGGTTATGAGGACACAGAAGTGCAGGTGGTGGGTGTGGCAGATGACGGCCCATGTGACACAAATACCAAACAGTTGACACCGAGAGAAAAAGCAGAAATAATTTCATAAAGGTCAGTAAGACTCAGAGTAAAGATACAGAACATTCTTTACAAGCATTTTTTATGTGAATTAATTCCAATCTTCTGTAAAGGACAAGGTCTTCTACAACTCTTCCATTATTCTCATTAGTGGCTGGAACCAGGGGAAGCAGGTATAAAACCAGATTATATTAAAATGTGAAAGAACTAGTTTAAGTTCCAATGACATTTGTCATGGTGCGGTACACCGTCCACACAAATGAGATACAGGCTGGGTAAGCGAAGCCACTGCCTTAGTCGGTGCCCAAAATATTGCTTGCAATGAAATTGACAGATTGACTTTAGCGACTGTGTGAGTTATATTAGAATGAGGCCAATGAGTAGATAGCTTGTCCCATTGGATCAATATGCTCAGGCTCCATATAATTAGCTTGGCCTCGACTTATTTCCATCCATAGGAACCAAAGCAGAAGTTATTGACAGTGATGACACACCTCAGGACACCGTCAAAATGGAACTTATACGCCATTAAAATCTCTACTTAATGATGTTGTTGTGCTTTCAGCTAAACAACACATTATAATCCAGAGCCCTGCAGAGATGCGTATGAACGGGTCGAACTACAATGATGACGCTGACCTTTGTCGGACGACCTGCTGTCACGGATGAACCTGCGGAGATAATTGGCTCTGCAGTCAGCACCTTCAAAAAGTCTGGACCAGTAGACATGAAGGCAAATGGTATTTACACTTAGAGACCAAATTATAATTAGTAAAACAGATATCTGCATGGTGGCTAATCCTCCAAAACCTGCCAGTTATCTATCCATCTGCTCTTACTGACGGGATTTTAATTTGTCCAAAAGAAGTGCTCCGTCCAAAATGATTTTGTCAAGCAAAGCTAATTTGTGTTATGATAATGGCTTGGTCCCTTGGTGTTTGTCGACTGTGTAGAAAGATGGTGAGTGACCACGGCCTGTTAGTATAAGTGTGTAGTTCATTTTCACAGACTAAGCCAAGGGGAAAATTATGCACCAGCTAATAAAAAAGTCTAGCTGCTGCCACTGAACCAGTGAAACAGATATGCATTCCTCTTCAGCTTTTTATAAAAGTTTTAAATCATTTATTAACATTTCACACTGAACTTTTTAATATTTTAATCAGCATATGGTCTATATATTTTAGTGTTTGACTTCATCTGACAATCTTCATGCTTCTGAGGTGTGTGGTTTACACTGATCAAACTGTCCATCTAAAGAAGTAGACTGGGCAATAAAGGCAAACATGCATGTGTAAAACTGACAAGTCCTTTTATAGTCAAATTTAAGGTAACACTTTATAATACCTACACACAATTGACAATGTATTAACCATTTATTACCCATTTATAAATGGGTTGTTAATTATGTATTAACCATTTGTTATGTATTTTTTAATGTCTTGTAAAAGTTCATACTAGTGTAAATGTAAACTTAGATTATTTTTAACCAGCCTATATGACAATTGCAGTATTTAAAGTTACACACAGTTTACAGCTAAATAACTTTATCACGGTACAGATGACTCACCTTGGCTGAACTGTACAATTAAAAAAGAAAGAAAAATTCCAAGGCACTCTCTTAAAAGTGAAGAATAAAAAGTGAAGAATAAAAAGCCTTTATTAAACTGGCCTGGTTACAAAAACCTATAAAATCATATAAAAACATATGATGTTTTTTATATGTATATATATATACAAAATATATATATGTTTTTTATATGATTTTATAGGTTTTTGTAACCAGGCCAGTTTAATAAAGCCTTTTTATTCTTCACTTTTAAGAGAGTGCCTTGGAATTTTTCTTTCTTTTTTTCTGTTTTTTCCTATCCAATAGAGCACCTCTAATTATTTTTATTTTTACTTATTTTGAGTCCAGGTAGCGCTCCTTAAGCAAACTTTTTTTAGGTTTTGAACTGTACAATTGTTGAGTCTTCCTCAAAGAAAAATACAACAATGTACCTAATGTGAATTTGTAAAGATTATTGTCAATTTTGGTTGCTGGTGGCTCATTTCCACGGCGATGCCCATTGTGACAGAACACCGCCCTTATTATCTGCAAAATGCCTGCAGTGTTAATTAATATCATTTTAATTAGTGTCACATACATGTTGTAGTCTATCTCTGAGGAGTTGTTACCTTGGCAGATAATCTGTGAACTTTCTATTTTTCCAGACATTTCCTTTGTTTGTGCCCACACCCAGCTCTTCCAAATGATTAAAAGAAAGAATATTCTGACAATAATATGTAATATTAGTCTGCAGTCTTAAACTGGAACTGACCCGACAACTTTTAATTAGATCATGAGCATAAATTAAAATGAAACACAAACACATCCAAATGTCTTCTCTTCTCTTGTTGGAACTAACTTGTTTGTCTTTAATTTCCTGATCTACTCTTTTTGACCCTCTACATTAAACCAATTATTACTTCTTCAAGTGAGATGATTATTTTTTTGTGGAGAGCCATATCTCCACAGGAACTTTTGATCAAATGAACAACTTTTGCAGTAAGAACACTTTATTCCTTTAAATTTCATGTTACCATTTGTTCCTCACTCTACAGCTCACCAGTAATATTTTAATGTCCGATTTATTTTTCCAGGAATTAGTTTGCATATTTAGCATAAATATTTCTTTTTGCTATTGTTGACATCTGTGACTATGACTGCAGTATTTTTTATTATTGTCTCGATGTAAATGTGAGACTTTAACATCAGCCATATTTTTCATAGCCAGTTTAAGATCAGGTATATAAAATACATTAAATTGGGTACATAATTATGTTTTTGTTGATGTATATAAATGTGAATCATTCCATTGAAATGCAATGTTTACACCTACAGAGGGACTGCATCACATTATATCTGTCGGCCATGTTTGAGCTGCTGGGTTTCTACAGAAAATCACAGAGGATTTCCTTTTCTTTTATGCTTTATAGCAGGTCGTCCAAAGGTCAGATATTGGTTGGATTGCATTCCTTGGCAAATAAAATGCAATTGCAAATAATTTTTGTCATGAATAGAAATCCACTCAATTCAAATGTTTATTTCAGTATGGTAATTAACCCTTTAACTCCTGAGACTTTAGCAGTTCCCCAGTAAAAAAAATTTAATTAAATAAAAGAAACTAGAAAATGAACAGGGCCTCACAGCAAGAAGGTCCCTGGTTCGAATCCCACTCCAGACCTTTCTGTGTGGAGTTTGCATGTTCTCCTCGCATCTGCGTGGGTTTTCTCCAGGTACTCCAGTTTCCTCCCACCATCCAAACACATGCACTGATAGGTTAACTGGTTAATCTAAATTAACATAGGTGTGAATGTGAGAGTGATTGTTTGTCTATATATGTTCAACCCTGAGATGAACTGGAGACTCATACAGGGTGACCTCTGACCCCACCTTCACCCATTGTAGCTGGATTAGGCCCACAGTGACCCCCATGACCCTAGTGAGGATAAAGCGGGTTCATATGATAATATTTAACAAAACCAAAATACTTGTTTTTTTAGTCGACTAAAAATTCACAACATAAAATTTTAGGAAATTTGGTCAACTGAAACTAGACTAACACTAAAATGATTTAGATGACTAAATTGTGACTAAAACTAAAATTACATTTTCATCATGAGATTAAAACTTTATGGACAGAATCCTGACGCAGTTTAGCTTCACTTCATTATCAGTATTTTTACATGTACGTTCATACGATCAGTGGTCTTCAGCCCTGGTCCTTAGGGTCCACTGTCCTGCATGTTTTAGATGTCACCCTGCTCCAACACACCTGATTCAAATGATCAGCTCATCAGCAAGCTCTGCTCACAGACTGGCCAGTCTGTCTATAGCTGCAGGTGCTTTTGTTGTGTTCAATTATGCTATAAAAAAAATCTGCTAAGCATTGAAGCCATAAAAGATGAACCATGTTATAACAAGTGACAACTGTACTGACATCTTTAGTATCATGTCAAAACTGCTATTTCCAAACATGCTATTGATGTCTCAATATTAGGGCCAAGAGGCATCAAACTCACATGATGACACTTCAGATAGACATAAATATGCATGCAAACTTTATGCCCTCAATAGTTGGGATATAAATGTGCAGCAATGGAGTCTGGTCACGTTCTGCAGTGGCTGCAGTTCAATCAGATGCAAGTGCTGTGCTTGGAGTGCATGTCTCACTTCACTCTCCACCTGTTTCTTTGTCCTCACAACAGACTACACTGGCACAGGATCCACATAACACATGCAGACATTCATGTGGACACTAAACTTCCTACATATGCCCACAATGGGTCATACTCAGACCATATAAAGTCATAAATGATGCACTGATGTTGAAATGCACACAAAGTTCCCTTTTCCCGACCTCCAACAGCTGGGAAAACAGGAGGTTAGATGAGTAAAATAAATTAACATCTGCAGATGACAGATTAATGGGCGAAATCATCTGTAAATTAGCCGTGGAGCTTATTCATCTGCTCATTCATGCATTAAGGGGAGACTGTAAGAGAAAGAAATGCAAAGTCACAACACGGAACAAGTCAACATTTCCTGTGTGGTAATTTCACCTTTAATAGTTTTAACATCCCATAAATTCTGATTTGTCTCATGAAGTGGACATTTTGATTTAAAGCATTTTAATACGCTTGGTTATATTCTTTTACTGGGTTTGACAACACACATTGAAATGACACTAATACACCCTAAACAGTTACCTTTAAATCCCACATATCCATCCCATAATCAATGCCAAACCTTGCAACGTTCCAAGGAGGGCTCCCATTTAGGCTGTGTGATAACAAGCCAAGCTTTTTTGGATGAGTGATTGTCCCCACTTTCACCTCTCAAGCTGTCCGGTGAGGCTTCAGTCAGGCAGGAAATTAAAGAGTTTGTTCATGGAGGGAGACTACGTTGACAGTATTGAGAACATGTTCTCCAAGCCTCATTAAGTGTAGGTCAAGTCGGAAATAAGACACAGTACAGGCACTCGATTACGTTAATATGAATTGTGAAATGAGTCATTGAAATTTATTTGCACTCATCAAATAAAAAACAGTCCTTATATAATCCATTTCTATAGGCATAAATAGAAAATTCAATTACTTTTTTGTTATGAACATAATGTCAGTACCTCAGTTTTGCTCACACTTTCTAACTCTAGGACTGGTGATTAGGCTGAAGCAGTAAAATGTTTTGGTTCGGTTTTGTTCAGAGGTGTCAAACATGAGGCCTGGGGGCCAAAATCGTCTCTTCAATGGGTCTAATCTGGCCCCTGGGATGAATTGGTGAAATGCAAAAATTACACAAAAGATATTAATAAGTAAGAGAGTGAAAATTATTTGACACCAATTCAATCTAAAATGGATTAAATTATAATAAACAATTAATTAAAAAATGCTAATTTTCTTTTTTGTTGTATTATTAAGAGAAAGGGAATAAATACAGAAATAAACACATAAATAAACAACTAGCCTGATACAAAAATGTGAATAACCTGAAATGTATGTGGAATTTTACCAATATTGTGAATGCTACTAAATGTGTGTATTTGTAAATCCACTTTTATCTTTAAGTTGTGATGCGCATGTATATAAATGATAAACTAAATTGCAATATTGTTAATATCGCACTTATTTTTCTTAAGAATTTTCAGGTTGTTAATATTTGTTCATGTTATGTTCAAGTATAGTTCGTACATGTAAACACTATTTTTGCTCACTTTGTACCATTTTAGGCTGAATATGGCTTTAGTTAATTATATAGACAAGTTCACGACCCGCTTCCGCTTTACTTCCTGGTTATGCCGTTCACTTCCTTTTTGGCAACATCCGGTTCACTTTACATGTTAACACCGAGTGATTTAGTCAGAAAAATTATGGACAATGACAAGCGGGAAAGTGGTTCGGGAACTACGTGTGCTATCGTTGGATGTAGAAGCTCAAGAAAACAAGCTAAACGAGTGGTTAGACAGAGAGAGTTTTAACCACAAACCTCCACAAAGAGCCAATGTCCATGTCCTGCTTTGTTGTCATTTTTTCGCAACGGACTCTGAATCACGCGCCTGGATGAAGGTATTAAATCTAAAGATTCCACCACGCAATGTCTTTATGTGTTCCCATCACTTTGTGGACAAAATACCAACCAAGGATAACCAGTTTCCAGAGTTATTTTTGGGATACACTGGCCTTACACAGCTGAAGAAGCTACGACTCACCCAGCTAACTACTAACTATTTCCCCAAAGTGACTCAAACTTCAATCTGATGGTAAGTTCAGCAACTTTAGCTATGAAATGAAAGCTTTAGTTATGAAACCGTCAATACTGTTAATTGTGAAGTTGTCATACACGAGCATTGCCACCGGTGTTTTGCTAAAACAGCTGATTAGCATATAAGCTAACGTTCAGAGACAAACGTACACATACAGCTCGTGTACGTTTGATTGACAGGTCGACTACAGTGCTCCGTGTGTGGGGTTGTTAAACGTCCCATAAAATACGGGAACGTGCGAGCGACATGAAATTCTTATTTTGCCATTGATGATTACATAAAAAACCAGAGGTCTGTTAATCTGATAGGATTCGCCATAGTGTCCTGGATTTACCCTCACGGAGATGGCAGTCCTGTGTGTGCGTGTGTGAGAGAGAGAGAACACAATTTATTATTATATATTAGTTTAAATGCAGATACTGATACTCCTCAGAGGCTGTCAGATTGTCCATAGCTTTCCTGTCTATTGCAATGGAGTCCATGAAATACGCACAAATCTTTCCGTATGTTACGTTGGGTCACGTCGTCATATTATCCTCCAGGGATAATAACTCCATCTCCAGACAAAGTACTAAAACTATGTTCCCAGGACATTATAGCTCACAAAACGCTAGCAATCGAAGTCTGTTCGTATCTTGCATATCTGGATAGTAATGGTGGCGCCCAGGGTTTGTGGTAAAAGCACTTTTACTTATTACTCCACCCCCCAAAAGGGAGGAGGGACAAATCAAAATCCTGGAGAGATTTATCAATTTGAAATATAACCATTATAATGAGAAAAAATAATGAATCATATTTGGAATTCCAATCTGGGCCAGGTTGACTTCGGATTCAATTCAAGGCCGACCTAGAATAGAAACCTAACATGGGTCAACCAGATTCCAATCTGGGCCTTGACACGTACATATGCTGCTTGCTTTAATTTTCCAAATGCAGGTTGAAGGTGAGTCACAGGCTGGACGGGCCTGTACAACACTGAGACCTGGGTAATAATAACAACAATAATAATAATAATAATTACAATAAATATAGCTGTGAGGAGCAATTATGGGGTCCAAGCTGAAGTAGCCTAAGTGCCTGCAGGTCTTTCATTTCATGCAATAAAAGGCAGTGATGGAGATTTCTAAGTATATCTTTCATATAGCAAAATGTAGTTAAATATGCTTGTGGTAGCCATATTTTTAAAGTAGCAACTTTCATAACCTTCATAAATTGGACAGAGATGAGTTTAAGGGTTTTCCATACCAGGTTTGTGTAGATCAGGCCAGTGGTTCAGAAGCAGATGAGAAGTATATGTAAAAAAACAAACAAACAAACCTTTATTATATCATTGTTGCCATTTGGTTGCACATAGCTCTGACATTATATGACGGCAATTATTCCTAAACCCCAGACCCCCTACATGTCAAATTTTGCATCAAATGAATTTATGGATCATCAATAGATTATTTTTAAAATTTGCCATTTTCAAGTGCTTTTGATGATATTGGTTCATTTGTACATTAATGAGTAAATTAAGCAAATCGATTGGCTCATGGCTGCCATGTTTTTTGATGTACTGTCTGCTGCGTCACAGTGTCAGTCTCTATTAAGTTCAAAATGATGTGTGTTGAATTTTGTGCAACTCTTCTACAGACGTACTTTGACAGGGCCATGAGTTAACCTGGTCCTCACAGGGGTTGTGTCTCCATACAGAATGGCCCTGTACGTACCTTGCGATGATGTTATCATATCACGTCAGTTGCTATGGTAACATTGCGAATAAAAAGTGCCAAAACAATGCAGAGGAGGAAATCTCAACCACACTAGACATGGACACTCTTCTTGTCCATTCTATCTTCTTCTTTTCACTGTTCTTCTGCTTCGTCATGTGCTAAACTTTCTCCACCAACTACTCTTGAGTTGTTTGTCACGATCTGATGATGTCATTTGCGACAAACAATCTGCGCAACTTCTGCCCAGTGGCTCTCGAGTACCTACCCTCAAGCAGGAACTCTGTTGGTTCCTGTAAAAGTTCTGGAAGGTGGAAACACACGCATACCATGAAGTTCCTGCCAAATGGCCCGTAAGTTCTGAGAGTGGAAACGTGCTTAATGACAATAAGGCTGAGATTCTTCCAGGTACAATATGCAGAATACCAAGGCTCCATAAACTATACCAAAGCTGTTTCAAACACCTGTTTATTTTTCAAAATAAATTTAAGCAAACTGCGAGATTTATTTAATTATTTCCTACATTACATTTCACAAACTAACAAACTCCACAGATCCACATACACAGTCCACACATACTGTTTGGTATCTCATTGATCTTTCACTAAGTCTTCCTGACCCCTTAACTGAAAGGTTAAGAGACAATCATATTGATAAGTCAATGACTATTGATCCAGCTCAAGAGTTAATGAGGATTACTCATTAAAGTTTACACTCATTAACTGAATTAGAAGTATCGGAGAACTTAGCGTTGTTGGAGACGACACTTGTTATAATGGCAACTGTCTCCCTAATTGCCTCCAGTGAAGGTTTCTCATTATCATCACAAACATCCACAGAAAGTCTCACAAGGTGTGAGCGAGCTCAGTCAAGAAAAGGGTACCGACAGGTCAAATCTGTTTTTATCATCACAATCAACGCTGACTGTTTGTAATCAAAAGGCACAGCGTGAGCACAGCCAAAGTATGTCAGGACATCATCAAAATGTGCACTAATTAGAAACGATGACTGACGCAAGGAGAACAGCTTGAGGCGTCATCTCACAGCATGTGGTGATTTTATTGATAGTTACGTTGCATTTACCTCCACCCTACACTGTATGTTCAGCATTTGTTTAAGCATATTTAGCTTCACTGACCTCTCATTGTCTTTTATTTTATGCAACGTTAATATTTAAATCTATAGAAAAGGCACACAGATCTCCAGCTGGGTGAGAGTATTAGAGACACCATTACACAATGACAAAAAAGGTGTATTTGATAGATAGATGTACTTTATTCATCACAAGTTGGGAAATGTAGTTGTTCTAAATAGAGAGGTATTTGGTTATATACAATATAAAGTAGAAATAATAATAATATGGAAGTACAATAAGTATTAGGAGCCTGAACCAGAAAATGAACTAGTGCAACAAGTATCTGTGTAACTTAAACAGTTATATACAAGCTAAACATTTGCCTAATTGAGTAGCGTTATCAATGAGACAATATAATTAGTGCTCATTCCTTTTTTTTCTTTTCTTTTTTTTCTTACAGTTAGCTTGTTTTCACTTCACTTTAACTGTGTGAAATGCTCACTTTTAAAGAACTGGAAACAAGGAGAGCATTGTTTATTTTGTGATTAACTGATTAATGGACTGTAGAAAGTAATTGCGTAGTAAAGTCCAATTTAGTCAGGTTCAATAGAATCAACACATTAAAGTGAAGTCAAATAACAAAAGCCATTTAAATTGGGTTCAGGCTATAAAACTTTGTTTTTTTTTCTAATAATGACTGCACCTAAGTACACAGTGGCATTCCAGTCGTATGATGCTTTCTTCCATTGTTTCATAGACTGTACCTCTATCATACCGTGTTTCACACCAATTACCCAGCCTGCTGTGGGGCTGACGCCTGAGGCAAGTAAACGAAAACATGATAGAAACTGCATGAGCCAAAACTGCTCAAAAACAACCACAGTTTTTCCATGTTATCACAGACCTCAGTGATGGCGTGTCTGTGGGTGGGTGTTACCTGGCAGTGAGCTCCGCAGAGGCAGAGGCTTGTGGATCATTTGAGCCCACTGTGGCCAAAACAACCATATGCCCAAACTGAGGGTGGCTGCACCACACAGGGCTGCTCCTATGGACCACGACTCAGACCAAACTGCCAGACCATATGGAGATGGTAGATCTGTCTCTTTTCAAAAAGAATCTTTGGAAACTGTTGCATGTTTTGGTGGAATTTTGAAGGGGAAAGAAATGTCAACTCGTCCTTGATACAAGTTTAGCACATGCTCAGTGTGTTTGTGTACATCCTTGTATGAATAAGTGCCATAAAACACAATAGTCACAGTCCTCACAATGACAAGTAGTTGGGAATGGATGGATACAGTGGAAGTACAAATTGATGAGATGAGTGTTGGTCACGCATGAGGATGTGTTGTAATGTGAGTGGCAGCCAATAATATCAACTGGAACAAAAGCTTTTCTTCACAATGAATTCACACTTAACACTTAACCAGCTTCTGTTACCGTATGGCATTCTGAAGCATTTAACAAGAACAACAACAGCAGGTGTTGGAAATGCATTATATTTCCTACAGCTGCTACATTTACATGATGTTTTTAATTTCGTTTTGTCATCTGAACCCGTTTTATCCTCACTAAGGTCACAGGGGTCACTGGGGGTCACTGGGGGCCACTGGGGGCCTAATCCAGCTACAATGGGTGAGGGCGGGGTACACCCTGTATGAGTCTCGAGTTCTTCTCAGGGCTGAACATATATAGACACACTTATACATATATAGACAGAATGTATGTTTCTCTTCATCTTTATTCAACACTTGACCATAATCTGCTCAGAGATGTTCACAAGTCACTATTTCCAAGTCAAAGCAAGTCTCAAGTCTTTCTGCACAAGTCCAAGTCTCAAATGGCTAAAATGAACGTTTTCACAGTAGATGCTATTTGATATCATACCGCATTGCTGTATTGTTTTGGATCAAGTATGAAGTAATTGTGGTGTGGTGAAAGCATGTAGGCCTTACTGTACTATACACTATACCATCACAATTGATCAGCATGTGCAATGTGAAGAAACATCCTAAAAGTTTACATTTGATCAAATACCCTGTGGCAGCATGTATGCGTTACAAACCTTTGCACAAATATCAAGGGAGGGAAACAATTATTTCTACCAGTGATTTTCCCATAATGTTAGGCAACACATTGGAAAAACTGAAACTAATTAAATAATAAAATAAATAATTCCATGATAATGAACTTGTGTGTCATATCACACAAGTCCAAGTCAAGTCTCAAGTCTTTGAGGGCAAGTCTAAAGTCAAGTCACACGTCTTTGTGCGACTTAAATGTAATAATGTGAATTTTTCATATGTTTTGTTTTGTTGCTGAGTGATATTATGATAGTTTAGTTTAGGTAGCATTCACAATTACAAAGCTTTTATTTATTTAATTTTCAATAAATTTTTATTTATGTATTTTAAGATTTTATGATGTATCTTGAAATGAACAGTGAACAAGGAAGAAATATCACATCTTCAATAATCACATACTATTTATTTCACTGATTATACTGTGCATTTCTCCACTTGGATAAAACCCAGACCTTCACCACAGTGGTTTTAACAGGCATTAACATGTTTTAGCATTGTATTTAGCTTCAGCACACTGCACTTTTCATGTAAACTGAAGTGTTAAAGATTTGTCAAATTGACTTTCAATGAGAATTCTATTCCACAGCAAATTGGCTTGACATTTCATCCCCAGTAAGAGGCCGAGTTCCCTTGTTAAACAGCAATGTGACAAGTGGCCAAGCATTACCGGTGACCCCTGCATTGTGTCTGTTTCGTCTCTGCCCATTTATCTTGACGAAAAACAACAGCGTTAAAAGGACAAAATCCACGGTGATTCAGTGCAGCAATCATCTTTGCAGCCAGAACCAGGCCAGATGAACTGGTGGGAGAATACTGCATGATAATAAGCGGTCCATTACGAGCATTTGGGAGAGGTATCACGCTGTGCCACAGTAATAGACTGAGTAATCACGATGCCCGCTCCGGCAGTAATAGAAGCTTTGCTGCGCTGTGAAAATAGTTCCTTCTGAATGAGATGCTCATCTGTGTGAATAGATAGAAAGGCCATTCTCAGACTGAGCCACTTTGGACCTCATATCTTTAGGAAAGATTAGATTCCTGTTTATTTCTGTGCTTTGTCATTTGTGACATGTTTACAAACCATATATGTAGAGAGGAAGACTCCGTAATATGATCTTATTTGTGCTACTGTAAAGTCAGCACCTGAATATTTCCATGGAAAGTCATCTGTATATTCTATTTTAGCATTTTGAATGTAATTTTTTTGCATGTACATTTATGAAATATCTTAAAGCTGTGTCAAACATTTGGCATTTGGCAAAACCAGCATTAAAAAAAAATGTTTGATTTTGCAAAGTGCAAAAATGGCACTGAAGGTGTTAACAATCAAGGTTGTGAAGATCTCTTTAGTTTAATTTGATTTCAAGTGGCTCAAACCAGTAAACTCCAAGTTCTTTTTTTAACTAAAAATATTATTCCTCTTATTAAATGTTTTCTGAGCTTATAGATTAAAATACACATTAATGCAAAGGATACCTTAGTTGGGATGCTAGCATTAGGCTGATGCTTCACACGATTTGGACAAACAATACATGCAGATATATTGACGTCTTTCTTGAGTCTATTTGCTCATGAAAAATTAAACACAATTAATATAGATTAAACATGTAAATTTCATCATGATTAATCACATTTAACCAACAGTGTAATCATTTGACAGCCCTAATACATTCAGTTAACATTCAGATATTTTACAATAGATTAGATTAAATAGAATGTTACTGATCATTTAGGCCATATTAAGTATTATAACTTGTGTTTTTCCAAATATATTAAATGCATCAAGGAATATTATTCACCAAGTCTGTTTAAGTGACATAACAGCCGCTTTATTCAAGTTAATGTTAACTTTAGATGCCATTCTTTTATTGGGATTAGATTACATGTTGTGAATGTGTCAATAAACCTCTAATATCAGACATTCAATGATACTGAAGTTTATGAGTCAAACGATGTAATACATTAAGCAAACACCAAATCAGCACTTTTTATGTAACAGGGGATAAAATGCTGCCAGTCACTGAAAGCGGTTCTATGACTTTGCAAAAAAAATTGGACTGACTAAGATCTATGAATAAATGAAAATGTAAAACCTGAGTGTGAATGTTTCAGACCAAGCCAGCATAAAACACTCTCGAGGATTGTCCTGTTAAGTGAGAGATTGCAATGGACTGAGTTAAATGTCACACGATTAGAAAAAGACTTTAAAGTTTAAATGACATGGCTGCAAGATGGATTAAAGGCGGTATGCAAAGTATAAACACAAGCACAAGCTTTAGTGTGTACTTTGGAGAGATATCTGGGCAAAGAAATAAACACAAGCTGCCATTTCTTGAGGCGATTGCAAGAATCCTAATTCAGACTCACAGTCTGCTCGTATTCTGCATTTGGCTCAGCACCATCTCATTAAATTATGTTTCTGCAGACATGGATCATTTAAGGTGAAAGTTTAGATATTTGAGATGGGTCTGCGGCTGACCCTTCTTTGGTCCGTCTGGAAAAGGATCTGTGAGCACTGACTGACTGAAATCAATGAAAGAATATCACTTTATTTTATCTTCTTTATTTATGTATAAGTATATCACCATGGCTCTGTGGTATTATATTATTGTTATTATTGCTATTACTCACACCACAATCAAGTTGAAGCTTTAGGTGAGTAGCTTGCTGTGTCCATCTCACTTTACGTAAAACTGGTCTCCCATTATAGGTAGACTTTTAAAATTTTTTATTTTTCTAATATTTATTTTAAATGTAGTTACTCAAAAGGTAGGTTGTTGTTTGTGTCTGTTGAAGTAACATGAACAATAACACCCAGACAATTCGTGTGCATAACGTTCATATCCTACAAACACGGGTGTTGCACCCATGGGGGATGATTTCATACGTCCCCCCCTTTTTCCTGAGGTTATATATAGCAGCCTTTCACTGGATCCAGGAAACAGACGGAGAGTTGGTCTCACCTACTTTTTATTACAATAAACGATTACTGTCGGTTGAAGTGCACCTCAGTTCCAGGGCAAAATGTAAACCGCTCTTCTTTGCAGTGTCAGCAAACAGTCGTCATAAGTAATGAGAAATTTTGCTGTTGTTAAACTAAGTTAATTAAACTATGTCTTGCTTTGTGAGATATACACCAAGTGAATTTGCTGACAGTAGGAGGAGCACTTTTGGATGTTTTGAGTAGGGGTAGGGAGGGGCAGGTATTCATTCTTATTGTATTTCTGTTAAAGGTTTTGTTCTTCTTGAAATAAATGTTTAACTGAGATAATCGAGATTTCTGCCAAATATTACTTTTTTAATATAAAAATGTAACCATTAATGGGTAATTGTTGGGTTATTTTACCAACGATAGATTCAGAAAATTTTGCTTATGTGCCACAACCTAGAACACCCCCACATTTTAAATGAGTGTGACGCCCCTGCATACAAAACTTACTTACTTAAAACTTACTGACGTCAATATCCAATCTATCATACAGTACACATGTGATTGCTTACATACTCATTGGTCAAAGGCACAATAAAATAAATATACTTTCAAAATATTACTTACATCCAGTTTCCAAGTCAATTTCACATCTGCCTGGGGATTCCTTAGTTGACAGGTTTTTTTTCTCTATGAAAACACTTGGGGGTCATGTACATGCTCAGAAGCACTTGGGATCCCAATGTGACGGGGTGCCCATTTTGACACCAGGAGTAATTACAAAATGGGAGGGGGGAGGGAGATGGTTCTGAAATATGGGAGAGTTGGAAGCTATGCATTTATAGTTTATACAGACCATAGGGAAATGATTTAAAATACACAAGTCCATTAAAAAAATGCTAAATTATCCCTCCTGTATGAAAACATATAACTTTTCTAGAGATGCCGTTGCATGTTATGCCTTTGCTGTTCAGCTCAACTGTTTGATAGAGGTAACTTTGAACCCTAATCTAAATTTAAATCCTTTGACACCAAACTTCTTGTGCAGTCTCCCTGTTTTGTAAGGAACATGTAATTCACAAAACTACCACTGGGTGGCACTGTCAATGTTATATTCAGCTCATGCTAGTATATTTACCACCAAAGAAGAAGAGCATAACCGTTACAATGCATCTGCTATTAACTTTTTTTTGGACACAAAATTACAGGCAAGTTTGAATTGTTTCATTTCATTAACTTTTACAGAGTTTATTTCACATAAAGAACTACTTTGGTATTAATGTAATAATTCTTTGAAAACATGCTGAACCGAATGGTACGGTACAGACGATGGTAAAGGGTCATGGAATGCTAATGCTAATGCTAATCACTAATGACACAAACACAAAGAGTTTATACATCGAATTTGAATCAAGTCACAAATTATGTTGGTAACATTGGTGAAGGAGTAATGTTTGAGTTTTAATACTTTAGTTAAATTTAGAGTCAGTAAAAGAAAAAAAATCTGTGTTTTATGTTATAATAGTTACTGTGAGGTGGATTTTTTTAAATTATGATTTTTTTAGTGTGACCAACAAAGGGTTATTCTCTCAAAGTAAATAAATAAATCTACCATTTGAGAGGTTTATGTATGCATGAGGGGTGTCAGAATGAATATTCCTCTTCTAGTCTTTCTTCTCCTTTTGCATTCTTCCCTCCACCGCCATAACGGCTCCTTGTCAAAATCAATCAATGGCAGAATGCACTAAATGCACTGTTGTTCAAGTAAGTGGAAGAAATCTAAACACCACCATTGGTCACATATGAGACTTTTTGTCATAGGAACAAGGAAATTTGTGGAGATAATTTCCCCCAAAGCAGTCTATGGAAGGCCTCCCTCCTCTCACTTATGCATTACCTCACTCTGCAAGGCTCTTTCATATGCACGCCTTGTTCAAGGTAATAATGTATGAAACCGCTACGTCTCCTGTGCCACACTGTGTATGCCCAACAGTTATATGTGTGAAAATTAAAATCAATGAAAATTTGTAACGGCTGAAGGAGTCAAGGTTTGAGTAATCTTTATTTAATAGTGCACTGAGCCTGTCAAAGTGGAGTGGAGAGAAAAAGTGTAATTGATTGTAGGCTGTCCTTTTATTTGTCGAGAAATTTTACTATCACTGTATTATTTAGTTACTAATGATAATTATGAATAATTACACTAGTTTTGATATGGTAAATGTTAAATGTTAAAATAAAATGTGAATTCTTTTAGTTCAGAATCAGACTCCACTTTATTGCCATGTATGTGAACATATACAGGAATTTGCTTCCGGTTACAAGTGGAACTAATTACATGGTGTACTGCAAGTCTATTTATTTATATATTAACTGTTTTTAAGTTGCAATAACTGTTGTACTGTATAAAGTTTGACATTATCGCAATGGGTAATGGTAATTTTCTCCATAAAACGCACATGAAAAATATTGCTATTTATATAAACGTGGAGCAATTGGTCAATGCAAAGCATTTCTCTGATTCGATGCAGATATTAGTAAAAAATATCTGCAGGAGAACGAGACAACTACAGCAGCAGACATGTTAGTTTACTTCTGGTTAAAGCTGTGTTTTTTTTTGTTACCTAACAACTGGCGGAGCATACTGATGACAGTTTGAGTGTTGAAGGGGTGTCCCAATTGGTTTTCAAGCCCTGTGTGTTATAGTTCCATTTGAAGGGGTAAAGGGTAGGGGTAGGGGTAGGGCTAAGGTGTGAAATGGGATTCAGCCCTAGACTGTCTTTATTGTAAAAAAACCCAACAACACAACATTGAGATTCTGCCAACAAAATGTCATTGCTTGGCTCCAGTTAGGAGGCTGAGGAAAGATTAAATAAAGAGAAAAAAAAATCATTTGGGAACTACCACAAAAGTCACACTGGTTCTTTATGAGTTCACTAAGAACTGTACTTTTATCAGGAAATATTTCTCCACATATGTTGCCTTATGTTACAGAGGTGAAGGTGACGCCTCACTGTCTCCTGCAAAACTAGATTCTGTAGTAGCTACAGTGTTGGAGGGCTACATCCCATAATGTCGTCCTCTTGGTTTGACCTGCTTGTCTTCACACTTTCCAGAAATGGCTGCCAAGTGAGAGACACATCCTGCATTTCTCATAAAAGGTCACACAGAGGTCTGCATCACAGATATGAAAGGTCAGTGTGACTTACTGCTGAGATTAAAGTGACCTGTCTCCACCCCAGGAGAGAGTGATTAAGACCACAGCACCCACAGAGACCCATAGACCACACACACCCATGGATGTGTATGCACTGCTTATGTTTGCCATCACTCACACTGTGTTTGCAGTTTGGATCAGTCGAAAAATCAGGTCATGACCAAAGTTTACATTTTAGGTTTGTAAGGAGGTCGATTTGGCATCACAACACGTAGCAAGGTTACCGGTTTAGTTGGTCGTATCGAACTCTAATTTATTTTCAGTAGGTGTCCTTTTATTGATTAGGTAAATATTTTCTTATTGATCTGTAACATAAATGGTGATGCCTCCATCACTGTAGAATCCCTGTAAACCAGTGTTTCTGAACCCTGGTCCTGAAGGAAGACTATTGTGGTGTCTCTTCAAAGGGTGATGAGTGGATGATGAAGAAGGCTTCACTGACACGTCTAAACTTTATAACATGATTTATTAACCAATCAAGTATTCACTGAATGCCTAATCTAGCCCTTACTTTGTGTCAATCTGTGTCCATCTCAAGTTTCTATGACTTGAATTAGAACCAATAATGTGATTTTGACCTTTCTGCTAAATGTGGCCTTGACCTTTGACCTTTTTGCAATATTGATCATTTCATTATATTACTTATTATATTTATATTTTTATTAATTCCTAGACTTCTATGTAAAAATCCATGTTGTTCCCACAGCGCGTGCGTCTTTTCAGATCTTTTCAGAGTCTGTGTGGACCATCTGCCTCAGGATGTTCTTGGATTCATCCTATTCTACAGAGCCAGCTGGTCTTCTGCTCTGATGCTTAAACACATCCATTGATGGTGTTGATTTCTCTGTCACTAGGAGTATGTGTTCACCAGGTGAAAGCGGTCCAGCAGGTGGATGATACAGAACCACCAGCCCAGTCTCTACCTGCCACATGGGCTTGTATTAACTGATGACATTCTGCATTTTTCTATCCTTGATTTAGGACAAATATTACTCATTAATGAGATAATTTGTGTAATCAATATATTCTTTAGACTGCAGCTCATAATAATAGAGCTGTCAAATCAAACATCAAATCAAATTTTAATGAGATTAATTAATTTTGATTCACAATTAAATAAGATTCCTTTTTTGTTAAGACTTCAGTGTTTTATTTTTGTGATGTCATTGTTAGAGTCTGGGCTTTTATTTTGTTATGTGGGTTCATGTCACTCTTTCTGACTTTGCTTCCTGTCACAGGTGTGGTCCTGCCCCCTCGTTAATTTTCCCCTCATGTGGAACACCTGTCTGTAGAGTAGTTCAACCCTTGTTTATCTTCACTGGGTGCGAGTATGTCTGCTGTCCCCATGCAATGTACGAGCCGTTTGTCTTCTCTGGTATTCTGGTTTAGATTGTGTTTTTCTGATTCTTGGTTTTTTGCTTGTCCCTAGTCTGTCTGTTTTGTGTATGACCTTTGGCCTGGATTCTGAACCTGGACTCTGCCTTGCCCCCTTGGAAATGACGCTCTCTTGGCTCTCTGGACTGACCTGTTTATGGCATACGGTAACTGTGTTTTGGATTCTGATTCCCTGGTTCTGATCCTTGCCTGTCTGACCCTGCTTCTTGTACCAGTGGCCATTTCACTTGGCATAATTTACACCAGACGAAGGTCCTGGAGGAAGCAAGTGTTTTCATTCTTAATCATATTGTTATCAATAAACCCACAGAGACCCTATCTTGGGTCTGTGGGTCTGCATTTGGGTTCCATTACATTCCTGTGTTGTGATATTTTAATCTAAACAATTTAATCTAATTTAAAAACAAATTCAGAATTTTATACACACACACACATATACATACATACACACACACGCATACATATGTATGTATATATATATATATATATATATATATATATATATATATATATATATATGACCATTGAATATTCACTTATAGTTCAGTCCCTTCCACCCCACTCACTCACCCTTCCATTACTGCTCTTATATATACATACATATATACTTCATATACTTAATAATAATAATAAAATGGCAAATTACTCGTAGAATAAAAAAGGTAAAATATTATTATTATTATTATTATACTGTACTCAACTATTGTACAACTAGATCACATCATAAACAAGAAAAAAATGTGTGGTTGGGAAAATGTTAAGCTTTTTTTAATAGTGCAGTGTACTTTATCTTTACCTAAAAATACCTTTTGGGGATTCGAAATTACATGTTATTAATTCCCAATTCACACAGTGATTAACTTACATTGATCATTCTCATTACAATAATACAATTAACCAGTATCACCTTATGGTAAAGTATTGGCTCATTTGTCTGCAGCTCCACTATGTGAAATATCTGTATTATATAAGTTATGGAACATTCATTCAGGATGTGAATGACACAGGCATCGGTGCACCCTGAAAACTAGGATCAATATATCAAATTAAGAAGCATTGATGAATGTGTCAGGCATGTTTTCACGCTGACTTTATCATAATTAGCATTTGTTATATTATTGATAACCTGTCACGAGCTCTGTCATAATTATTGTTGACAACTGATCTAAGAGGTTTAAGGAAATGCTATGAATGATGACACGTGAACAAACTGATCAAATATTATTTCAAATAAAACTGTTGCTCTAGTTGGAAAGGATTTGTAGATTTATCTGTACATGTTAACTTCAAACATATAAGATTAAGATTTTATATTATTATCGTTTTCATTGTTTTTATTCTGCCTGGTCTGTTTTATCAATTATTTAGCATTTCAAGGGTATAGCAAACTAAATTTATATTTTCTTATGATCTCTTCAGGACTGTAAACTGGACGGCATGACCATTCAGTCCGAGAGCGCAGACCTCCACGAAGCAGCACAAGTCTACCAAGGTTTGGAAACAACCATAAAAATCAACAAACTAATGTCAACAGCAGAATATGAGCCACAACATGAAATAATAGGTTTACATCATTGCGATGGGACTAGGAGCATGTGCAGAACGACAGGAATAATGTTGAAGAGGAATTAACTGTTTACATGTGGGAGGAATTATCAAATTCAGAAATAAGATTGGACTAAACCAGTGACTTTATTCTGAATTAAACTTAATTAGTTAATTTTTAATTGGAATTAGGTGTTTACATGGTCATTAAAGTGGAATTAACTTTTATTCAGAATTAAACAGGAATAAAAACTCATGTAAACAGGACATGTGACATGTTACATGGTAGTTAATGAAGGTTCTTTTTTTGGTTAAAAAAAACAGGAACGCATCAGGTGGACAAAGATAAAGTACAGGCATTGGAAAGCAGGAGATACAAGGTCAGGTTAGGGGAGGAATGTAGTTGTAATGTCAGTGTGTGTGTGTGTGTGTGTGCATGGAGGAGACAGGGGTGCCAGATACAACAAACCCTGCCTCTCACAAACATTTAGCTGATTTACCGTATCTCTTATTATAAAAACACATTTTTGACCTCTGGCCTACATTTACCAAAATTTAATAGTATCTATTCTGGACCACCTTGAAACATTTCCTGAAAAGTTCATGGAAATTGGTAGAGTAGTTTTTGTGTAAAGTTGCTGACAAATAAGCAGACAGACAAACGAACCAAAAAAAATTAACCCAAAACATTACCCTCGTCTCCCATTTGGGGGGCAGAGTAATAAAACTAATGAAGTAAATTACACAGCAGCTAAATTGTCAGGGACGTGTGTTTATTTAACACAGTCTATAAATATATCTAATTGACTGAACATCCAGTGGAAAATAAAATAGTAATTTAAGAGAAATAAATTAACTTTATATATATATATATATATATATATATATATATATATATATATATATATATACATACACACTATAGAATTATGACCCGAAGGTTGCAACATATTTGATAGGGAGCAAAGGACACAAAAGGGTTCAAATTTGCAAAAGTTCTTTATTTTTAGCAAATTAATTTTTCTTAATTAACCCCAATCCTGTGCCCAGAACAAAACAAAAAGGAATCCCATAAGTTTAAAGGAACGAAGGCTGTATACGGTATATGGATACGGTATATGGATCAGGGTCAGGCCAACCCTGTACAGGACAGAGCTACTGCTGCTCAGCAAGTACCCCCCCCCACCCCACCCACCCACCCACCACCACCACCAAACCACGAGCCCAAAGAAAGTGACTCCCGGCCACCAACAGAACTGAAACAGGAGACGACAAAAAAAGGAGGAGTCATCACTCCACCAGCATGGACAAAAGACATGCCAGCGACTCTGTGGAAAAATGCCACCCCAAAAAATTTCCACAAGCCATGTCATCGCCCACCCCGACGACACACACGCCCCACGCACCCCAGAAAGACCACGAAAAGCTGTTGTAGGCAATCGTCCCTGCATCTACACCCCACCAAATGTCCGTTAACAAATGCCACTGAAGGTGAAAGTGACAATTAAAACAAAGACAATGGTATAAAAATGATCCACATGTCTGGTTCATTTTCTTTTACTTCGAACACATATTTCATACAAAATTGGAATTTAAATTTTTTAGTTTGAAAAGTTTAAGGTTAGTATTTGAAACCTTGAAATGAATCAGACCTTTTACATGTAAAATGCGAAAAATCCACGGTATGAAACCACTCCTGAAATGAATTAATTTCGTAACCAGAGGTACCACTGTATTCCATTATTGTGTAGAAACAAATCCTACTGCAGGCCGGTTTACATCTATAAGGGCGCAGTGCTATGGATGTCATTTTGTAAAATAAGATTCTGTCTCCCCGACGAATACATTTGACCACACGCTATGATGATTCCATTTGAAGTGTCTCATCTGCAGCCTCACGAGACTGCACGCTCACATCCAAAGCGCTTTGACTCGATAAGCTAAGTCTAAATGTGACTTTCCTGCCATCTCTGGGACATCAGGAGGTCTTCCCTGATTGGCTTTGTCAGTCGGTGGATGCTTGCCAGCCGTCGTTTTCAGAGCCTCGCTCGGCTTGACGGTCGGACACCGAGATGGGTTGTTTTGTATTCAGAACACACTCACATCGTGTTTGTGCCAGAGACGTTTCCATTACCTGACAGGAGACCCAGAGAGGTTGGCTATGATCCCCATGGCAACGTGACACACAGAGATTAGACTAGATAGGATGATGATGTGAGATAATGTGACATATAATGCTCTTCTTCCTCTGTAATATCTTCCCACCAGAAAATAAAACTAACAAACAATAGCTTTTCATATTGGTATGGTATGTGAAGTCATTTTAGGCCTAATAAGCGACTTAATTTTGTCCTTTTCTTTTTTTCAATATTTGAATTTAGTTTTTTTCCCCCCGTTTCTCTGAAGCTGGAAACGTGCAAAACGCTTGCCGTAAGGCGTATTTGCCCTTACATGAATTACATTTATTACAAAGTTGTTCTCATCCTCTTGCTAGTGTAAATATTATTGTAATGATTGTATCTGCAGGGTGTCCAAGGCTTGTAATACATATTAGTGTAGTTTTACACTGTAGTGATTTAAGGTTATTGCCTCAAACATGTATGTGACAGAATGTAATGAAAAGGGAAGAAGAAATAGAAAGTTAAAGAAATGGGAAAATGAAAAGGAGTTTCTTCACCTTCTTATTTTCTTTTGTGACTTGACATTTAGTTAAATGAAGTGTTAGAAATTTCAATGGAATTGTAATATGTCATTTGCGATAAGGTTTTATTAGGCTTCAGCAGAAAAATGTGTGATTATAATTATAAAAATAAAATCGTCAGGGGGAAAAAATACCTTCATTTAAATGACAATATTGTTATGACCGTCTCGTCTCATCGTCTGAACCCGCTTTAACATAACTAGGGTCACTGGGGTCGTAATCCAGCTACAATGGGTGCAGGCGGGGTACACCCGGTATGTGTCTCCAGTTCATCTCAGGGCTGAACATATATAGACAAACAATCACTGTCACATTCACACCTATAGGTGATTTAGATTAACTAATTAACCTATCAGTGCATGTGTTTGGATGGTGAGAGGATACTGGAGTACCTGGAGAAAACCCACACAGACATGAGGAGAACATGTAAACTCCACACAGAAAGGTCTGGTGTGGGAATCGAATCAGGGACCTTCTTGTTGTGAGGCACAAGTGCTAATGCTGCAGTGGTAGGCTAATGCTAATGCTGCAGTGGTAGGCTAATGCTATAGTGGTAGGCTAATGCTGCAGTGGTATGCTAATGCTATAGTGGTAAGCTAATGCTAATGCTGCAGTGGTAGACGTCCTGTTTTCGGTTGATTTATTTAGACAGGGTTTAGTTGTGGGTTGTTTTACTAGTGCAGGGGTAGCAGTATGGGGACAGGTCCAACAGTCCTGTACAGGGTTTGTCTGATCCATATACTGTCTTTTTGTTAATTTGGCCAGCTCATTTGGGTTTATCTTTTCTTTCTAACTTTTGGGTTTCTTTTTCTTTTTGGTCTGGGCACGGGAAGGGGTTAATTTGGTAAACATTATTTTGACTTTGTTGCAAAATTGTCTCCTGTGCTCTCTCTAAAATATGTTTGGGTTATAACAGTATAAGGTATTTGTGCCTTCATCTTCAACAAACTTTTCTAAATCACATTTTTAAAAACATATTATTAAGTCACCAGCTCAATTTGTTCACAAGCCTTTAATTACAGTATAATAGTGGCGGGCATCGGCTTTGATTACCGTTTTATTATTAAAACTAATTCTTGTACTATGCGTGTCATGTCTCCACTGCACAGTGTGTGACCTTTTATGTACGACAGGCACAGAGTTTCATAGAACATACAATATTCATCGGACCCAGACAGTGATGGAATAGGATGTGAAGTGAGGCTGAGTAAGCTGAAGCAAAATAAGTCAACAGGGGTTAGAAGACAGAGAATCAGATAGTGTACAATGAAGACTGAACACAGGGACAAATATGATGGAGTGTAGTAGATAGTCAAGACGAGGGACAAATCAGAGTTAGACAAGGAGAAAGATAAATAAAGGGCGTTGTGAAGGTCATAATGCTTCAATCAGAGAGCTGTGCTGTTGCATATCACAATGAAGCAATTAAAATGCAGAGCACAGGATAGTGGTGGTTTTGGGAAATGAGGCGTTTTGCCAAGACACACTCTAATAAATTCAATGTGCAACCCCATTGCAGCCTCGCCGCAGACCTGAACAGCTTCTATGGACTGATTACAGAGTTTGTCCATAGTGAGCGCTTAGACAGGCAGTCCATTAGTCCACTTTACATTAATCTCCATCACGGCACTCCCCTCATCCTTCTCCTCCTCCCTGGATCTATTGTTCCTAAAATGAAACTGCTCACAACATTTTAGCGGATTGATTGGGGCTCACTATCGCCATCTAACAAATTGAGGTTTGACCTAGCGATGATCCATCTCGGTTAATAGAAAATGAACTGAAATATAAAGCTTCATAGACTGTCTCCCCCGCTCATCCTGTCTCACTTTTTCTTACTGAGCTCCTCTAACAGTTTACTCACTCTTTCTACAGATCCAATTATGGCCATGTCCCAAGAAATGAACAAATAATATATTGACTCTTTCTAGTTTTGATCACACACAGACTTTTCTGGTCAAATATACAATACAAAATACTGTGCATTATTTTACTGAAATTACATTATTATTATTACTGCAGTAATTGTACTATAGTACCAATAAAGTTATTTATATTTTCCACTGATAACAAGTCCATTCACAGTGTGGTCATTTCTCTGGGATATTTAACCCTTTATAGGACATACATAGAAATACTTTAAAATTCAACATTTGAAGCTTAGTGTTTTATGGATGGACAAAATAAGACTATTACTTTTATAAAATATTTCTACATTTTTATTGTTAACAGATTTACTATTTTTGGTTCCTTATATGTATATGTGTCAAAATAAAAAAAAATATATCCAAGAAGTAAATATAAAAACAAAACCAAAAAAAAGACATGGAAGGAACAGAAATGATGTCAACATATATGTAATGAAAATAACAGGTAATATATAATACACTGACTATAAAAAACAGAACTTTATAGGCACTCATATTGTGAAGTTTAACCTCGTCATCCCTTCTCTGCACTCTGTCACCTTTCCCCTTATTCTCTTCACCTGTTCTCATTTAGTTCTTCCACACCTGTCTTCATCACTTCACACTATTTAAGTTCTGTTCTTTCCTGCTCTTCTTGTTGCTTCATCTCTTATCTCTGGTTGTGTTTCCTTCTAAAACAGCTTCCTAAACTTCTAGTCACCCAGACCTGCTGGTTGACTGCTCGTGTCAGACTGTTTTTAAATATTACACATCCTTACTGTAACCTTGTGCATCTTATTTCGTTCCACTTCCCAAAGGTGTGCTCAGATAAAGTGTAAAAATAATCACCCATTAGTCTGCATTTGGGTCCCTCACCCCATACTCGTGACACCTTAGTGATATTGTACGACAAAAGACTTTACTACTTACTTTAAAGGTGTCATTCCACTGAAAACCACTTTTCCACACGCTCCTTTTGGAATCTGATGGGTCACCCAGAGTCACTGCGTGGTGTCACTTCTCCTTCATAGACAACACATAGAAAGACTCAGAAAAAGCCTGACCACTACACATCACAAGGACTTTAGCATCACCTATGTGGGATTAAGCCCATCCCGCATTGTGATCTTGACCTTTGACCTTTACTCAAATGGATTATTGCGTCTGCGTGTTGGCTATATGTATATGCCCATGTCATTTCATGTTGATAACTCAAGTATTCATTGAGTTACAGCATGATGTCCAGAGGTGTTAAAAGTACTCACATTCTGTACTAAAGTAGAAGTACAGCTACTTGTGTGAAAAAAATAGAAGTACTGATTCAACTCCTTTACTGAAGTAAAAGTACAACTTCTGAATTGTAATTAAGTACAAAAGTAGAAAGTAAAACTTTTTTTGCCATGAACGCAATAATACTTATTTAACCAGGATAAATCTGAAATGTTTCTAAGTATCTAAAATAAAGCCTTTAAAGGTGAGTTACTATGTTGCTAATGTGTTAGATCAGGTCATAGTTACTCAGTTTTGTGGATATGGGCAGGAAATGTAGGAAAAATGAAAAGAAAAAAGTCACAATTGAGATAAAAAGTCATCGTGAGATTTAAAAAAATATATAAATATGAGATGAAAAATGCATAATTTGAAGATAAAAAATCAAAATTGTGAGATAAATTATATAACTGTAACATATAAATTCACAGTTCCTCTCCACGTATTTTCCCTCTGAAGCCACTTATTTTTCATACTGTCACATCTGTTTAGTTTGAAAAAACAAATTCTGAGAATGTAAAGAGTATAAACTACAGATATTTATCCAAAAATGTAGAGAGTAAAAGTAAAAAGTTGCCAGAAAAATAAATACTCAAAGTACAGATACCTAAAAAATCTACTTAAGTACAGTAACAAAGTACTTTTTACTGAGTTACTTTAAACCTCTGATGATATCTCTGCGGACACACACACACACACACACACACACACACACACACATTGATTAACATTAATCTCTCAAACCTTGCGCCAGTATCAACATTTCCTGAAAATTTTAGCCAAATCCAAAGCGTATCTTTTTTAGTTTTTTTTTTTTTTACTAACAGCCAGACAAACAGATAAAACATAACTCCATTGTTCATTGGTGGAGTAATTAACCATTTTTCTAACATAAAAATAATCATTTTGATGATGCTTTTCAAGCCACCCACAGTATCTACTTTACATTATTGTTCCATTATTCATTCTTTCTGACATTCTCACTCTGGTGGTGGTGAATGACATCTGTCGCCTCAGGACACGTCACTCTGCCCCAGGGCAGTGGGGCTGTGCCAAACAGCCCCTGAATCCACCGTCAAGCATTCATACATGTGCACCAGTGTGACTGACACGAGAGGCAAGGTGGGCGAAATGTCTTGCCTAAGGACACAGTGGAAGGACAGGATTCAAACTGCCAACCTTACTGCCAAGTCGCTCTATCTGAGCTACAACTGCCACAAACTAACATATTAATAGAAAACTTATCTGAACTTGAATGGAAAAATAATCAATAATTCAGCAAAAATTGAAGAGCACAGATCTCCACCAAGGCAGATCAGTTTGGATTTATTAAAACAAGAGTAACATAACATTATTAATTTAATCCTAAAATAAATCCTTGGACCTTGAAAACCTATACATAGAATTGTATTCACATTAAGTCATTCACTGCCAGGTGAATAAGAAGAGAATATTGACTCAGAATAGAGTCAATATTACATAATATTATACATATTATACTATATTATCTTATACTATAATAAAAAGACTGAGACTACATGAATATGGCACCCATCAAAATAAAGTGTAGACTGTTCATTTGGATTTGAATTGATGCCAAAACATGTCAATGGCAGTGAATGAGTTACAGTAATATTATCTATAATGTAGATTTATAACTGGCCTATATTTCACAAAAATAAAGAATCTTTCAGAAAAAAAATTCCTGGATCTAGACCGTGGACTGGATTACCACCAAAATGTAATGGTGTTATTTGTTGGTTTGTTTTTAGTTACCTACTTCCTCTGGCCTCCACTCCACAGCTCTGTCCACTGTTCCAGCACCGGCCACTTTACCCAATTCTTGGCTGGCTCCACTGTGCTGTGACCTTCCAACTTCTAAATTATAGACAGAAAAATGAATCTTTTATGCTCTCAGTTTCTCAGTTTCACATCTTAAACGAAAGCAGTTCATTGTGAAAGATGACATTGTTTTTCAGTCCACCTTCAAGACTGATTTGTGGTATTTGACCTTCCATTCATAAATCTAGGAAGCATTTACAACAGCTTCATGGGCCTGATGTGTTGATACTGACTAAAGCCTTTACTGGCTGCATTTATTGCAATTAACTTCTGGGGTTCCCCTTTTTACAATGTTATAACATGTGAGAAATTATGAATGCAAACTACACACACACACACACACACACACACACACACATACGTATGCATTTATTAAGGCCCCCATTAGCAAGTGATGTATCGGTCTCCTCTACGTCACATTAGCATTTTTATATTTACACAAACACACACACATGGGACATATATAATATAACAGCCTGATGTAGTAAAATAAACATATATTTTATATGTTTACACTCATTCACCAAAGAGTAGCAAATCATAAGACATCTATCAATATTATCAATCAAATTTTATTTATATAGCACTTTTCATACATGGTGCATGTAGCATAATGTGCTTTTCATCAGCCCCCCCCCCCCCCCCCCCATTGTCCTGCAGTATTAGGAACAAATTAAAGGATTTAAAAAAAATAAAAAGAATAAAATAAATACATTACTAATAGTAAATACATGAAATATCAGAATGAAATAATGTTAAGAATAAAAATTTAATTAAAAGCTAAATTAAAGAGATAGGTTTTCAGTTACCCTTAAAAACACGAACACTGGCAGCAGACCTCAGACCCTCAGGTCGACTGTTCCATAGTTTAAGGAAATAAAAACTGAATGAGGCCTCACTGTCACGACCTTTCCTCCAGTGACACCCCCCCCCCCCCCCCCAGTGCTCTCCAGATCCACCTGGTCCTACACCATGCAGCTGTCGGTGCTGGACCATTCAGCTTTGTCACCTCTATAACCCGGACACTCTGCCATTTCCCTTACCACAATAACCTGGACAATTTTCACACCACGGACTCTGTCTCATCTACCCCCCCAGGTTTTGTTTGGTCTTGTTTTTTTTTTTTTCCCGTGTCATGATTTTGTTCATTATTTATTTTTCCCTTCAGCACTGTGCATCGCAGTCCTTCCCTTCACCTCACCCTTCATGACACTCACCATGTATTTTAGTGTGAACTCTAGGGATAATTAACAACTTACTATCTGAGGACCTGAGGGTCTGAGAGGGCTCATATGTTAAAAGCAGATCTGATAAATAAACCATAACCTTAAAAACCAATAAAACACTTTAAAATCAAATCCTGACGCTCACAGGGAGCCAGTACAGATCAATACTCTCCCCATTGCATGCCCATAGTGTAATCTAAAAAAGTTAATTTTGAATGATTTGTAAATAAATAAATGTGAACTGAAGTATTTTATTTACGAACAATGTACAAATCACATCCTTCCTGTGACATATTTCATTCTGCTAGTATATTTGTTTTGTTTTTTTCTTCTGCATATTGGTTAAAATACCCTTTTGGGATTAATAAAGTCACCTGACTCTGAATTACATTTCATGAGCTATTATTGTATGTTGTCAGTAAAAACATCAGTACGTCGCAGTACGACAGAAACCCCCAGAAACGTCTGGCATTTAATATTTATCTGTCACTTTGCATGAGCTTCAATTGCTAAATGTGCGCTTCATGTGCACATACTCACACTCATTAGAAAGGCTGACTTCCTCTCCATCTGTGAATGTAATAGTTTTTATCGTATTTACATATTATTAATGGTCATCATTGCAGATTTGGTGACACTGTTCTTTTACTGATTGCTGTGCTTTGAGGCATTCTGTCTCATGACCTCTCATGTGCAGCGCTGAAAAGAGGCAATCATCTCCTTCTGACTGTAAACCATACTGCTGTTCCAAAATCTATTTTCTAACATTAATTATTTACCCAGTTCACTGATGATTATACCCGAGAATGTGTTGTTTTCAGTTATTTTGCTTTCAGTAAAAACCAATCTAGCCGAGGCAGATGCTATAGTTTGCTCATGATTAGTCTTTTGATTGTATCTCACACTGTTTATAATGGTTTTCAAGACTTGGACGGAAGGTGGATTCAGATGAGAAAGTCTTACGCTGTGGAGCAAAGCATGTGAAATAGGTTTTATCTGAGTGCAACATATTAACCGTCTGCTACTTTCATTATCATCATAAAAGACTGTAGAATAGTACACACCATGCTTTAAAGGGGAGTGTGATATTTATGCCACGTTTCTACTGGTACTGACTTTATAGTACCTGGACGTTATGTGTCGCATACTCAGGTAATCATTGATAAACTACCAAGGACTGAATTTTCTGGACCAACAAAGTGTAGATTAAATTTAAATGTATTCTCCATTTACCGCTGTGTAAAATTTCAAAGTGATCCAGAATCCAGGATCTTTTCCAGATGTTCACCAAAATCTAATCGATTGGTCCTTGTGTCATTCCCAAGCTATTCTGACAGTTTCATGGAAATCCATCCATAACCCGCCTAATAACCCGCTTATTGTACGGGTTATTACAGATTATTACTGCTAATACTCTAAACAGACTGGATAAAATACCTGTTACAACGTAGCAAATATTTTCTTTCAAAGTGGCCGAACTGTGTGTCTATAGATACATATCATGCTATAACTCAATGAATATTTGAGATATCACCATGAAATTACATGGGCATATATATATATATATATATATATATATATATATATAGCTAGCGCACATCAGATGCAATGATCCATTTGAGTAAAGGTCAAGGTCATAATTAACTAAAAGATCAAAATCACATTATCAGTTATAACTCAAGAACAGAGTGTTACAGAACTTTCAGATTGGTACCAAACGATGTGGAATGAAGATTTCTACAATTCTCATAATTGGTGTTATGACCTACAACCAATAGTTTTGAGATCTCTGGAGGTTAAAGATGACATGTCGCAAAATTAACTTGTGTAACACTGTTTGTGTGTGTCAAACATAGATATATCACGCTATAACTTAATCAATACTGGATATGTTATCATAATATTACACACACTAGCACATATATTTATATAATCAAGTTATCAATATTGCAAGAGGTCAAAGGTCAAGGTCGCATTTCGCAGAAAGGTCAAAATCACATTATTGGCTGTAATTCAAGAACGGGTTGTCATAGAAACTTGAGATTAGCACAAAATAGGCGCGACATTAGGCATTCTGTGAATACTTGTTATAAAAGTCCTTAATTGATAATTTAAAATCACTGAAAGCAAGGAGACTATGTGACATCCTGCCTTTTAAATAAAGTGGTCTACTTTTTTGGAGGAGTAAATGATAATGTGTAATACTGAATTAATGGCATAAAAGGAGTGCGAGTCTGGAGTTGAATATTTTTAGAATATCCTGCAGCTTATGAACAGCACTTAGAGAATGCAAAGTCTCCCCTGATGTTTGTTAAAATGAACCAAAATTATAATATCCAGCATCGCTACGTCCGACTGAGCTGCGAATAAGCCAACGGACTGTCTAGTAAGACTATAATTGCTTTTGAAAAATTTTTTTGTCCCGTAACCATTAAAAAAAACAAAACAAAAAAAAAACATAAATCTAAACCAGGGATCCCCCATGCCTTTCCTTTTATCAGGAAGTGTGAAAGCCTCACATCAGCATGTCAGTTGATGAAAGGGGATCTTGGGAACGACACAAGAAATATGAGTGAGGAACTTTTCTGTACTAGTCTTGAATAAAACATTGTCTTTATTTCTGAGACCAAAAGACAGTTTTGATCTATATTTGTATCTGTACATTCATAAATACAACATGATTTTTGTGATTCTTATTGATCCTGATGGAATACATGCGGTATTATTTGAACATTGATGCTGAAGTAAACATCCCACAACAAAACACACACTCAGTAGATGGGACTTTGGAGGATTTATTCATTTTTACACAAGTTTTTTTTTACTTTAACCCATGAACAACCAATGTTTTGCATCACTTCCCAAATTAACTTTTGTCTGTTTAACCTTTCTTTAGTGATTTATGACCATTTCTTATAAAATTATACTATGCATTTTGTTTTATTTTTTACACTAAATCATGTAGTGTACTGTATTTAATTTCTTATATTTAACATATAATATAGATATAAAACTCATAGTAAATTCAAAGATTATTATATCAAAACAGAGAAAACTAAAGAAACTGTCACATTTTCAGTCAAATATCTAATAAATTGAACATAAACCCAGTGATTCCAACTAGATCGATGACCAACTAGAAGATGATGGAGTTTATATATTCACTGCAGAGGCTCTGAACATCCAAATGGATCAAATCTAACAAACTGCAGATTTTGAAAGAATAAGTGGATCAACAGGTATTAAACATTATCGATCGGTAGATGTTTTTGTTTCCAGTAGTGATTTGGGTCTTTAGAAGTGTAATTTATTTTCTAATGAAGAAAATACCTGAGTTTAACATGAACAAAAACTGTAGGATGATAATGTACATCATATGAAATGCTGAAAAGACCCACCTTATAGCACGACAAACAAAATGGACCAGAGGATAAGTAGGTACTAGTGATCATTGTACTCAGGTGTATTCGATTAAGTTTCTACAAAGGACCAACACAAGTGTAAAAAAAAAAAGTCAAACTTCTTTCCTTTATTATGGATCTACTCCAAAAGTTTCAGGAAATTGGAGTAATCCTCCTGACAGACAGATAATCAAAGTTACTTGGTGGAGGAAATAATACTTGTTTTCCTCACCATCAACTCTAAATCAGGATTATGGCCATGAGAGCTGCAGGCTGCTTCGAGTGTGCCTTAAGCTGAAAACGCACTGCTGCATTACATGACAGTGTGTCATGTAATGTGACTCAAGCACCACTCTTAGTACCTAGAAGAAAAAAAAAAAGGACTGACTGGAAGAAAACCATACAGTAATACAGCATCTACTATAACAATGTCTTAAATAACATGTACAAATCAGGTTACAATTGTTAATGGACATACACACACACACATTACAAGACAAAGAGGACAGTGAGGGAACAGTCTCAGGTCCAATGTGGTCTAAAGGTTCTGTAAGGTCCAGTGAATGTAGCTGCTTTGTTTCCTGAAAATTGCAGCCAAATCTGTTCATAACTTTTTGAGTGATCTTGCTAAAAGACAAACGGATAAATGTTTGAAAAAAAACCACACAACTATTGTTCAGTAAGTCCTCTGATAAAACAATACACTCAAGCACTAACTTGTGTGTGGATCATATGATTAAATCAGACAGAAAAGAAAACATGAAATGTCTAAAACCACTGTTTTTGTCAAAATATATATTGATGTGACCACTGAGGTGATGGTTATTATCAAGAAAACATGGAAAATAGATATATATTAAAAGCTTATGAGCTATTCTGTTATCATTATATCTATCCAAACAGATATACCTTGAGTTGTACTAGGCATTAAAATAAACACCCACACCCACATACAGAGTGTGTATATATATATATATATATATATATATATATATATATGTGTGTGTGTGTGACAATGGGTAATTTTAATACTGTATTTTATTCCAAAATTACTAATATCTTCCAAAATATTGGTCCTATCAACTTGCCAAGATTTTTGAAAATTCTATTTAAAAAGAGCTGGGACTATTCTGCTCCTGCAGTTACCAGATTGGCCAGTTAAAAATGTCTCCATCTCCCAAAACCATGGAGATACACACACACACACACACACACACACACACACACACACACACACACACACACACACACACACACACACACACACACACACACACACACACACAAACACACATATACAGACATTTCGTATTATTATGACAGATATTATCCTGTACCAAAAAAAAAAGAATAGCAACAAGTAAAAAAAGACCAGACTGGTGTTGAATAATGGACATAAACACAACATTAAGTCACAATGAAGTTGATTATGAAGCTACTGAATATTAAAATTAATCTTAGTCACTTTTCATCTTCTGAACACATACAATTTTTGTTATGGACAAAAAAGTGTTTGAACTCCAGCTACCTTGACCTTTGTTTTACTAAAATATTTTCTGTCAGTCCGACCCTGAGAAATAGCATTTGAAGCCCTGGTTAAACCAAAGAGTTCTGATAAACAGTTCACAATGTACAGACCAGTGAACTGAAGTGACACATCTCTGTAACTCTGTACTAACTTTATATGCATGTGGATATAAACACATCTTCAAATATGACAGTGATAGTGTGTAGTTTACCAGAGCTGCTATTATTATTAGTATTATAGTATAGTAATATTAGTAATATTATAGTATTTCCTGGACCAGGGTAATAATTCCAGGGGCTGATTCTGCTGTTTAAAGGTGTTCATATCACCTCAGTGTCCTCTGGTAACAGATCGGCTCCAACCCAAAAATACAGAGAAAAGGGATACTTTATGGTGCAATTCCAGCTTGAGTAGAGATTAGACATGTCGTCACTTTTACAACTTTTATATATGATGTTCTAAAGTGGCTTTGGCGTGAATGTTTGGACTGGGGATCATTTTCCATTTGAATTTTTATACAGTTTTTATAGATTTTTTAATAAATACTTTTATGTAATGGAAATATTTTACATTCTGTATTCATCTATTTCATCTTTCCCAAAAAACAAGGTTGTTAATTAAAATGTATGGACATTTTATTCAGGAATATTGATTTTACACTGACTTTGCTGACATTATTCCATATTCTACAATGGTTATTAATGTCATGTTAACTAAGCATAATTAACACCAACTAGTAGACACATGAAATAAACTATTCAAATCATAATATACACAAACAACCATCTGCCTATCTTGGTATTTTTCTATATTTTACTAAATTTCCAGTTGGTGACCCATAAAATCCTTCCACTGTCCATTTGAGTTGGTTTGTGATGGCAGCTGCCGACTGATTACTGGCTCCCACTAACACTATTTCCTGCTCTTGTCTTCACTTCTCCCAAAGAAATGCACACTTGTCTATTTGCATCTCCTCCCTCAAGCTTCTGCCTCCACATTTCCACACAGAAGCAGAATAAGTACCAATTAGAAGATGGTAGGTGCAGTGTTATTCATGGATACATGTGCATAACATGTCAATCTACTGTCACTGTCACATACTCAGCCAAGAAAAAGATACACATTCAATATTTGACTGCACCACCTTTGGTTTAGATTAGAGGACGCATTCACTGTCACATTTTTTTTTTGCCATATAATGCGTATGTTGTGCCACAATAAGGGTGATATTTTTTTTCCATCCACAGATGAGTTAATTTGCACATTTAGATATTAACTGCAACAGACATCAGAGACTAGACTCTTTATGTTGCATCAAATATTCATCACATCCCAAATTAATTCAATTCAACTTTATTTATAAAGCACATTACATGCACAAAAGCAGACTTAATGTGTTTCACAACAGGTATATGACAATAGATTACAGTAGCTAGAACTTTATTGATCACCATTGGGTTCCAAGAGCAACACAACACTGAGCATACAAACAACAAAGATCACAGTACAAGTCACAATAAAAGCTTAAGAAAGAAAACTATATATATATATATATATATATATATATATATATATATATATATATATATATATACACATAAAGAGCACCATCGGACGTTGTAAAGTACTGACAGTGACAGGAGGTAAAGTGACAATGTGCCAGAGCAGTAGTTAATAACAATTTTAATAAGTACTTTATCATTCATAAATATGTTATAGTATGTTACAATACATGTTTATGATGTATGTGTGTGTATATACAGTATATATATATATATACAGTATATATATATATATACAGTATATATATATACAGTATATATACAGTATATATATATATATATATATATATATATATATATATATATATATATATATATATATATATATATATATATATACACACACACACACAGAGAGAGGGATGAAGTTTAAGATACTTATTCATTTTAATAATGAATAAATATCTCATGTTTCAGTATAATAATAAAATAATATAATGTTGCACAATATGTATATATCAGGTTGACCTGAAGTGAGCGGGTGCCCATGGTCATTGAAAAATATTTGAATGATATTTGCGTTGGGGTCGGTCGAGTTGTTAGATAAACATTAAAATTACCTGGTAAATAACATTATTAACTGAATTTCTGTGAAGGTGACGTACAACATCGTTATTTTCCTATTGTCCTGATGTAGGATACATCAGTACCGATACACCAATTCTCATAATTGGTGTTGTCACCTACGACCAATAGTTTTTTGAGATCTCTGGAGGTCAAAGGTGACATGTCCCAACATGTCTATAACACTGTTTGTCCGTGTCAAGCATAGACATATCACACTAACTTAATCAATACTGGATATATTATCATAATATTACACACACACACACTGATATACATAGAATGAAATGATCAATATTGCAAAGGTCAAAGGTCAAGGTCACATTTAGTAGAAAGGTCAAAATGACATTATTGGCTCTAATTCAAGAACAGGTTGTCATAGAAACTTGAGATTGACACAAAATAGGGGCGAGATTAGGCATTCTCTGAATACTTGTTTTTTTTTTTTTAGACCAGTCTGGAAAACATGCAAGTGAATTTTAGACGCACATTTACATATGAGACATTAACACTGCGATAAGTAACGTGTTTCAACGTGACTTATAAAATAATGTGTATATAAATGACTGTAGGGGTTTTGTGTAAAAGATAAACAGACATAGAATGGAGACGCTGCTGGATTATTAGTTTGTAAAAAGGATGTTTTGCTGACCATTGTGATTGATCTATTGATGATTTTGTGTGTTCGAAATAAACTGAAACTGAACTGAACCATGTTCATTGCAACCAACCAAGTAAGCGTGGCCCTATGGGATGATTTTGTTGGTCTGGTGGTGTGCAATAAATGTTGTCATTCTAAAAGAAAGATGTTTGCAGGCTTGTCATGACATATGACACATTGGAACACACTTCTGCTACAGGCCTTGTACAGCTGCCATATATAGAATAAACACAGACACTTTTTCAAGGCATGCCCAAAGCTGTAGAGTCTGCTCTCATGGAGGTGGCTGCAGATTGTACTGACTCACCCAGTGACGTACACACATGAAGCCCATGTTTTATTCATACATACCATACCAAATCAATCTTACTCATAAAGTAAGCGGACTGTTTACATGCAACAAAGACGGTCTGCTTATGTATCTGTGTAATTGGTGTGTCATTCTATACATTTTCTTTCATGTGAGGTGAAGTAGACAAGCAAATACAAATTAATACTGACAGTAGAAATGGAAATAGTCTATGTACACAGTTTTCTGGGTGTAACTATCGATCATAAAATGTCCTGGAAAACACACATTACAAACATCAAGATCAAAGCAGCAAAGATTTTGGCTTTAGTGAATAAATCTAAACATATTCTTGATAAGACAGTTTTATTTACAGTATAATCCATTGTTGCCTTATTTTACCTCACTTCACCAATTGTGTTGAGGTCTGGGGAAACTCATCTAAAAGTAATACTGAAGAATTATATAAAATATTTTTAAAAAATCTGTTAGAATTGTCAATTTAGTCAGATATTGTGAGCACACAAATGCTCTGTTTCTTCAAAGAAAACATTTGAAGCTCAGAGACATTGTAAAATTCAAAATAAAGTAAAAGAGAAAATGATTCCAGCAAACATTCAAACAATGTTCTGCACATGAGAAGGAAAGTATGATTTGAGGAAAGAAAACAACAACTTTAAAACCCTTTATTCCCTCACAAAAGTATGTTTGTCTCCAGGTATAAAGTTGTGGAACTGCCTCAATGATGAAATTAAAGCTGTTGAAAATTTGGTTCAATTCAAAAAGCTCTATAAAGGTTTCCTTCTGCACAAAAGGAAGAAACGGATCATATTTTAGGAAACCTTTTAATTTCCTTTACTGACAAAAAATAAAATAATGAAATAAAATAAAATAAACAAAATATATACAGTAAATACAAATGTGGAAGGAAGCTCTTTCATTCTGTTTCTGTCCATAAACAAAAAAGCAGAATACAGGAGGTTCTGCTGAAACAGACATATGATCAATATGAACATTGAAATATGTGATGGAAATGAATTCTATAAAACTGTTATTACTAAAATATACAATTGTTAAGTGAAGGGTAGGATTTTTATAGGTTGTCCTACTCATTTTAAGTGGTCATTCTAAAATCCTTTTTACCTCAGCCAAGGACGTATTGCATTCAGGTCTGTTTGTTTGTCTGTCTGTCAATCCATCAATCAATCAATCAATCAATCAATCAATTAATTTATTTATATAGCACTTCTCGTGCATGAATGCATCTCAAAATGCTCTGTTTAGCATTTGCTATATTTTCAATTGAAATGTATACCCATCATTTGGATCAGATTTTTGTTAGATTTTTGGGGTGGTGGGTTAAACTCGTTGATGTGTCTGTTGCTGTATTGTGCTCCACATTTTCAGATGAAAAGATTATGACTTAGTATTACTTGATTGCAAAATTTCAATAGTTTTTAATTGTATGCTGGGAATGTTATAACTTTTTTAAGAAGTCTGTTTGTCTTATATAGCACTTTTTGGCCACTCAAAGCGCTTCACTTTACTGACCCATTATTCATTCACTCTCACATACACACTCTTGTGGTGGTAAACTCCATATGTATCCACAGTTGCCCTTGGGCAGACTCACAGAGGCGTGGCAGCCATTTTATGCCTACGACCCCTCTGACCACCACCAAACATTCATACACCATTGTGAGTGGCACAGGAGGCAAGGACACACTGACTAGGATAGAGCAGGATTCAAACCACCAACCCTTCAGTTACTCGACCACTCACTACCAACTGAGCCATGGCTGCCCCAGCCATTTTAAAATTAAACAGAATGATTAATTCCCTCCCCCCCATACCTGCGTCTGGGACAATGTACCCATTTGCCCCCCCCCCCCCCCCCCCTGTTGATGGCCCAGCACACACACACACACACACACACACTTACTTACATAAATGGAACATAGTCTCCACAGTACCAGTGTCCACATTATTAGTCCCGTATTTAAATAAATGTGTTGATAAATGTTGTCACACCCACTGTCTTTTCACTGCCCTTTTGCCAGGTCCTTAAATCCATCTGAACATCTAATTTAAGAACTGCACCTGACACAGTATCCTGAGGTAAAAAGCCAACGTGAATGATGCAATGTCAGTGAAGAAATCCAACACATAATATGTCTGACAACCTTTACCATTGTTTGAAGAAACCTGTCTAGTGTCAGACATTCAATGCACTTTGTAGATCAAAAGTGTAACATGTCATAAGCCGCTGCTGAATACTATTTTCTTTAAAGTCTGTTCATCAAACTTGTTCACTTTTCTTCCCTTCGAGAGGAGAAAAAGAGGCGGGCATAGAGATAGACAAGTTTGGCTCACAGTGGTTTTTTTTGCTTGAACACGAGTTGAACTTGTTTTTTTTAAACCAAAATACAAGTGGGTTTTTATTATATGGAGTTTCAGGGATAGACATGAATTAACCATTAACTCATAAAGACCCAGTGATACTTATGTGGCAATTACCAAATTCTGTATTTAACCTGAAGTGATTTATCACAGTTTATTACCCTGCCCACCAAAGGGGAGAGAGGTATTGTTTTTGACTGGCTTTGTTGCTTTGTTTGATTTGAAGCAGCTTTATGCAAAAACTACTGCACCCATTTCTATGAAAATTTCAGGAAAAGTGCGATGTGGTCCAAAATAGATCCCATAACATTTTGGTGAATGTAGGTTAAAAGTCACAGTCACCAAAAATGAGTTTTCGCAGTGATACAGTAAGAGATAGGAACCACTTATTGTAATATTATTCTTTATTTTAAGTTTTTTGTGTTGAAATCATATGTTTTCCTATAAGATGACTATGGACCATTCTGCCGAATTGCTTTGAATTCAGGGTTGGAAAGTGTGTGAATTTTTTATGCTATTTTGGAAAAACTTTGATCATATATTATCCATCTAAAGAACACATATTTAGTAAAATTCCAGTCAATTTAATTTTTTTTAATTTCCATATGATATTGAAATATATTTCCTTGCCCAAAATGTTTCACTACCAAATCATCATATTCTCTTTAGAATTAAGATAATTACATTAAACTATGAATCTTTTCCCTACTTTCCCATGTACAGACATTTTAAGAAATAAATGAGGATGGTTTCCATAGTTAAATAAATGAAAATGAATATTTTCATGTATTTTGTCGTAATGAATTTTTATGATATATCGAAATCAAACAGTATTTTTCCTGTCAAATCTATAAAGTTTATTATATATGATATCACTATTAATGAGAGTTGAAATTACACATACACCTACTGTAACTAACCACTATTATAAAATACAGAGTGATAATTTATTTTTTTTTTTTTACCAAACAACTGGTGTTTCAGTAGTGACCATTACATTAAGTTAATATGTATGTATGGTCACTATTGCAACAATACAACAATTCTTAACTATTTTGGGTAAATATTAAATCATTATGTTGAAAATATAATAAGTATAAGATCAATAGTATATAGTAATTCACCCTAACCCACATACAATGAACCAATATAGAGTGAACTGAACTATATTCTTAAAGAATCAGAGTAGATATAATATTTAATATTGGTATTCAGGCTCTGCTAAATATTCAGCACAATTAGACAACTATTATTAAGCATTAAGAGCAGAAACATACAGTAGACATCTAATACACTGCTCTAATGTAACACATGAAATGTTAAATTAAATGTTGCACATTTCTTTCAGACCGACAATGTAAGAGTAGCTTCAGACTGAAGGCAATTGTAATGAAATGTTTAGTTCCTTATTTTTTCTTTAGGTGAAGAGCCACATCTGCCTTTGTAGTTGTGGGTTGCAGACCCATGTGCAGTGTTACAAGAAAATAGATCAAACAAAGGAAAGTCTGCCTTGTTCCATAGTTTAATCAGCATTGAGAGTGAGTCGCCAAATGGTAACATGTAGGAAAGCTAGTTCTAGTGTCTGTGAAACTTGTATTGTATACGTCAGTGTCAGGAACAGTAAAGAAGAGCTTCATTTAAAACTTAAGGCCAAATTCTCCTGACATTTCATATCAAACTTAATCATCAATCACAACAATATGCTTCAGGTAACTGGAAGTAAAAGGTGACAAATGGTCAGTATTAGATGGGCTCAAATGTACTCTCCTATTTTGCTGATAATTTTGTTGTCGTTCAACTTTTTCCTGGAACTTACATTATGAGACATGAAAAAAGTGTAAAAATATATGAAACATGAGAGATTTTTCATGTAATTAATGGTGTATTTACTAAGGCTGGGTGATTTAATCAATTTTATATATATGTGTGTTAAATTCATCTTAAATCACAGATGTTTTTGAGTTTATTTATTCTGCTTTTTATGAACAAAAATTCACGATCCTGTGCAGTGACATATTTTCATTACTGTGGTGTATTTGAAATGCAGCACAAATACTATTTCTATGTTTTATATGTGCTAATGTGTGGTCAAAGCTTCTAGATTAGAGGAGGAAAAAAGAAAAGAGTGGCCACATAAATATGTTGGGCTTCTGCAGATCTGTAATTTGTGCAATTGTATGAAATTATTTTTAATGAGGCGCAAAAGAAAGGACATGACACACCGTCAGTGGGTGTCATCTGAAAGCATCTGCTGGATATATGGTTGTTTATCTGTACATGAAACATAAATGCTGGCTGGTGTTGGTCAGAGAAAGTCAAAGAGAACATGTTTGCGGAACATGTTCTGATGTATGTTTATTTGATCGTGTGTGTGAGTGTGTGTGTGTGTGTGTGAGAGTGTGTGTGTGTCCATCTGGTCTGTGGGTTGCATAAACATGTAGTCACTGGTGTCGGGTTCCCCATGGTTTACACCACTAAACAGTGTATATACCTTCTTATTTTTCAGTCAGCATTGCTTATACACACTAATGATAAGGGGCGGGAGAAAAAAATCGATTCACACACAGTAGGTATCAGGATGTTTTTGTTTTCTGAATTAAAAAAAAAATTTAAAAAATGGTTCAAAAATCAATCATATTTAAATGATTCAATTTAAGCCGGGTGGAGAAAAATTACCGCATGTAAAGACCGTAGACAACTGTATGAGTCACTCAGATGTATAATGTGTGTCATGGAATACACAGAAGGCACACTGACGACAGCTGGCTTAATATGGTATTAGCTTCACCAACACACCAGCATTAACTTATGCACAGATAAACAACACACTATGCTAATATCTATTCCAACTGTATTGTGTTATTAATCTGGCCTTGTGTCATTTAAACACAGTAATAAACCAGGAGTATATGAATTAGAGTTGGGGGAAAAGAGGGTGCTTAGCAACAACACAGCAGCTAATTCAAAAATTTTGGTGCGTTCAGAACCGTCGTAACATCTCTGGTGCGTTCAACAGCGTGGGATATCTGAAAACTTCGTGAAAATGAGTTGTGCCTGAATAAATATATTTTAACAATCAACAACAATTACAGTGAGTGTACATGTCCAGCACTTTAAAGGCTCCTATTTGTGTTGTGTGCAGATAAATGTCGCAGTTTACTTCCCAAAGTCTGGTTCAAATATATTACTGCTGAATTAATCTGAACTGACTCACATATGATGTGCATGTTTTGGGGGAAATATGGCTCCTGATATGATCTGTAGGCATCATCATTCAGCTTTTTCATAAAAAAAAAATCATAAAAGAATCGAATTGGCATAAAAGCATATCGTCCCAGCCCTACTAATGAGTGATATATATATATATATATATATATATATATATATGCCAATATTTCTGTTTCTTTCTTGTATGAATATTTGCCTGTTGCTTTGGCCAATATGTTCTTTTTTCTCTGCTATGATTTACTGACAGGTGAAGGTCACAACACCTCTGTTTTCTCGGACATATTGCTGTCCACACTGGAAAAAAATCTTTTGAAGATACTGTAATGTGTCTTGCGATATATTACACTATCGAAATGTGTGAAAAAGCACCTCAGGAAAGTGTAAAAACTTTTTTAGCGATTTTTTTTTTTTTTTCCAAATTTCAGGTGTTACCATTATTATTTTTTTTATAGTGCTATATTTAGCGAATTTCCAAGGGTAATGGAAATGCAGCTACTGTCTCTAAAACAGGGTGTTTTTCTGCACTACTACAAACATTGACGGTACACCCACTTCCCATTTGTCCAGGGACCACTACACCACATGACATTTTTATTTTCAGTGCAACATTTTAAATACAACTGTCATCATTTCCTGAGGATTTCCTGCCACTTTATGACGTTTGCTTTTACTACTATTGAACTGCACCTCATCTCTGTTTGCTTCAACAAACAGTAAACAGTGTGCAGCACTTCAGTTTTTGAAGGAAATATTTACTTTTTTGATCGATAACAATCATAAAGATTCTTAAAGTTGGAAGTTGTTACAGTTTCTTACACCCAACAAACACTGATAACACCAACTGCTTTACATCTGAAGTCACTTTCATTCCCATGAGGCTTTGCAGATGTGTCATCTCAGGAGCTTCCTCGTAAACTCAGATGCTTTGAGGTTCTACTCTTCAAATTCTACACAGGGAGACAAACTGCAGTCACGTTTAACCTTCTCCTTCTTTATCTCCTGATCATCATCTTTTCCGCATCCATTGTTTTCGACACCTTCGTCTTTCCTTCACCTTCTTATATTATTATTCCCCTGCTCTCTGAAGGGAAGGTATGGGGTTTTGTTTTTAGTTTGTTTAACTGTTTGTTTGTTTGTTTGTTTGTCTGCAATTTTATGCAATAATTATTGAACCAATTTTTATGAACGGTTCAGGAAAGGTGTGAGGTGGTCCAGAATACATCCAATTACATGATCAGACACAGGGACAATCCGAAATTTCCTTTTAATACCTGTATATTTAATTTTGGGTATAACTTAATTTTGCTCTTCCTGCTGATGTACAGTGACATCAGAAGAAATCATCCAGTTTTAGTCGACTAAAAACTAACAAAACTTTTGTTTTTTTAAAAATTATCGCTCCTCCCCCGTCATCTTAAAATTTTATGTGATGAATGTTAGTCAACTAAAATAATTTTAGTCGACTAAAATATGACAACCAGTGTTTTGGTTTTGTTAAAAATTATCACTCGACTAAAATTTTAGTTGACTAAAATTAATAGCATAAAATTTTACGAATTTTGGTCAACTGAACTAAAATTATTTTAGTCGACTAAAATTGATAACATAACATTTTACGAATTACTAGACTAACACTAAAATGATTTAGATAGGTTATAAAAAAGATGAAAACAGGTGTAAGAGAAAGAGAAGAAAGAACTCAGTGTCTGTACTTCCCCCAGCATTCTAGCTCCTAGGGCAGCTTAGACTGAACTGTTACTTCAGTCTGTTTTTAACTAACCTCACCATAGGCTTTCTCAAACAGGACTGTTTTCAACATAATTTTAAATGTAGAGACTGTGTCGACCTCTTTAATATTAAATAGAAGCTGATTCCATAAGACAGTAGCCATGGTAACTAAAGGCTCTAGCTCCTACTGTACTTTTAGAAACCCTGGAAACTTTAATAAACCTGCATTCTGAGAACAAAGGGTTCTAATGGGCTGGTACGGAACCAGATCATCTTTAAGATAAGAGGGGCCCATACCATTAATGGTTTTATATGTAAGGAGGAGGATTTTAAATGTCATTCTAAACTCAACTGGTAGCCAGTGAAGGGTTTGGAGCACAGGGGTGATGTGTTCTCTTCTGTTTGATCCTGTTAATAATCTTGCTGCTGCATTTTGAACCAGTTGAAAACATTTAAAGGAATATTTAGGACACGCTACAAGTAAGGAGTTACAATAATCTAATCTAGATGTAATAAATGTATGAATTTATTTTTCTGCATTATTTTTAGACCGAATATTCCTAATTTTGGCTAATGTTGACCAAGTGAAAGAAGGCTGTTCTGCATATTTGGTTAATGTGTGCTTTGAATTAAAGATCCCATTTTCATAGCTCTAACTTCACTCGGGCGTGATCTGGCCTAATACAAACTATTGTCACTTTCCTAGGGGGCGCTGTAGACGCATCTCTTTACTGACTTTTATGACACCTTTAAATACTCGCAATTTTTCACACTTCTGAGGTGTGTGCAAAATTTGGTGAGTTTTCGTGCATGTTCAAGGGGTCAAATTAGAGCTCAAAGGGCAGAATCAGATCAAACTGTAAGCAGTATCAATAGGCCTTGCGCTCAACGTGGGACGCAGTGAAGGTCTAACTATGTGGTGATGCTCAAATGTACATGTTTGTGTGGATAAAAATACTCCACCACCTTCATCCCAGTCAGAAATTGATTAAATTTTCATACCCTGGGGAGCCTTTTAAACTTATTGTACATTTTTAGTCGGACTCTGCTCTGGTGCCTTGTGTTTGTTGGTTACAGATTCTCCATGCATTACCCATAATCCCACTGGTCTGAAAGGCTGCTTTACTGATTTCCTAATGGGTAAACACATCAAATACAACACTGACTTTTTCTCATAAGAAAATTGGTACAACCTCAGGCTATTTAGAAAAGAAATATTAAGCCTGTGTTGTATTGTGTTTTCCACCCCATGGTACTGTTAACAAGACACTCAGTTTGATGTGTGGACAGGGACGCACCAGAACGGGACAAGGTGCAGATAATGAAGACAAACATCATCATCCGTGTACATAGAGTGACTCTGAAATGGAGCCAAAACTAGAGACTGCACTTTGACAAACCAGCAGACACGTTTTCAACAACAGGCACAAGCAGATGCAGACTACATCTGGATAGGATGATTGTTTTACTCTTTTTAATGGTTATTATTACCTGTTTTTGTCTGTTTGTCTGTCTGTTTGTTAGCAGGATAACTCAAAAAGTTATGGACGGATCTTGAGGAAAATGTCATAATGTGTTGGGGGTGTCACAAGGAACAAATGATTAGATTTTGGTGGTGATCCGGAAGAGATCCTGGATTCTGGGTCACTTTGAAATGCATTCTCCATTTACTGTAATGTAAAATTTCAAAGTGATCCAGAATCCAGGATCTCTTCCGGATCATATTTTCTCCTACAAAATCCTCAGATTGCACAGTACAGGCTCACTTTATTGACTAAACCACTCAATGATATATCAGGAAGGACAAAGGTCACTCTTCTGCTCTTTGCCTCCAACAGGATAACAGATAGCTAAGGGTTCGTCTTCTTCTGACTTTGCATTTGTTGGATAGTGACAGAATTCCTTCAACATTCTGTTTCAGCCCAGCGACACCTAACCATACACGAGCTTGGGCTGTGATAAATGCATGTGAATGCAACAAAAGTGTGAAAGTATCCAAGTACGGCACCAAATTCTGGGCCCTGTACTTTCTCAATGTCAGTAGGCCCCGAGGCGCAAAAAAAAAAAAGAGGATATTTATTTTAAAATAAAATAGGATAAATAGGATATTAAACTACAAACAGATTATATTGATGAGTGGTTCTTTAATTCACCACCTGAATTAATGGATTTAACCGAATTGTGCTGATATACAGTACCTTAGACTAAACCATTTTGAGCCTCCAAGAGGGAGCCTCAGGATGTCCAATATGTTGGCAGGGCTGTGGCATGTAAGTCATTCTCTCAGTTGATGTTATCAATATAATGACACAAATTAATTGGAGGACCAAATTCATTTGTAGTAATCACAAAAAAAGGGTTTTCATGGGCCCCTCTCCCTACTTGGGCCCTGAATAGTCAGGTCCACATTTTCCCCCATGATGATGCCCCAGATGTGTGAATTGGTCGGTAATGAGGCCCTGTTCCATAAATGTGGGAGGAACCATCAGCTGAAAGAGTCGAAAGGTCATGTTGTGAAAGCTGCTTTTAACTTGTTAAAAGGTCAGGCTTGACAGTAGGCTTTCTTCAGCCTAAAATTGTTAGAGGTTAAGTCAGATCTGCGTATTTTTACAGAAGAGAACATGTGTGTGTGTGTGTGTGTGTGTGTGTGTGTGTGTGTGTGTTATTACTGTACAGGGTTTCCCCTAGAAATCTTGCTAAGCCTGGTGGTAGGACCGAAAGTGAAGCTCACCATGTTTTTGTAAAAAAACAACAATGTAATAAAAAAAAACATGTTTATGTAATAAAATAAAATTTGAAACATGTTTTTGTAAAAACGACATTTTATAAAAATAAAACAAGTTAAAAGTTGACAAGAGATATGAAATATCTATTATGTGTCACTGCAAAACATTTAGTAACAGTAAGTACACCAACTGCGATCAAAGTGCACATTAAAATACACCTTATTCGCCTTGAATAATGAATAAATAAATGGCAATGACAGAATCCACAAAATGGGGTTAGTGGAATAAATATTTATCATATTGGGGCTTGATAACGATTTATTTAATAGAAAACATGCCAAGGAAGTGTAAACGGTATACTTTAACTTTATTATAGAGGTATTTGAATTTATATCCAGATTCTGACATTACATTATTAATACTGAAGTTAATGTAATGTTTAGTATCAGGAGTTGTAATATATATATACATTTATTTAAAATACATACATAAATAGTGATGCATAGCCCTGTGTGTGTGTGTGTGTGTGTGTGTGTGTGTGTGTGTGTGTGGTGGGGGGGTGGACAAGCAAGACCTGGTAGAAATGCACTGGAGGAAAAACTGCTATATTCTGTTACTTTAATGTTAGATATATTCAGAAAAAGTTCTCATAAATCTGAAGTGTAGTCATTGTTGGCATTTGTATTCATTAATCCTGTGTCATGTCCCTGGGAAGATGTAATATGCAGCCCTGTGTTTGTAAGTGGTGACAGCAAAGGGTAACCTTATTTCTCATATATTCACGTTTAGATCGACACATGGACAGTGATGAGAGTTGCTGTCTATTTTTGCTGCTTTGATAATTTACAATATGCCTCATGATTTCCTTGATGTCACTTTGAGGTGCCCTTGAGTGTTTGACTGTCACAATAGACGGAGGAAATACATGGTTTCATTGTGAGATACATATGATGTGGTTTGAGTGTGTTCTCCTCAAACCTGTTTCCAAGCACTTGATGAAAGGACATCTGAGACATGGTTACACTTAGATTTGTGGATATGTTGCTGTGTTATCGACACTAATTCTAATTGTAACATGAACCCAAAGTGAAACAGAAAGGCAAGAAAATGTGGAATCTCCATTTGGTTTGGAGAGGATAAGGAAGATTGCAGAGTGTCATCAAAGGGCGTAAACAGATCCGATAATCTGACACGTAAGGAATGACCAAGTGGGGTCAGTTATGATCAGGGATGGCGAAATTCATAAAATGCCATCCATATGCCACCCCCAGGCCAAAGTCGGTGTTTCCTCACTGTTCCCAGACCTAAATAAGTGTGTGGAAGCATTTTCCTGGCGACCCAGCCAATGTCCAAATCTATGAGAACTGACCACAGGTTGGATTCTTACGCCAACTGCAACTAAGTATCTCGTCTAAAGTGAATTAATGTACATGATTTTGTCTCCTCATTACTTTCTGCATACTGGACATTTACTTCGAGTGTGAATGATGTCGCAATTCACGGCCAAATGGCTCGTCTTACTCATTTGTGGAACTGTTTTCTGCCTGTCAGTGAGAGCCCCCACCCTCTACGCCTTCACCAACCAGTGCAGAGCTGAGTTTGCTAGTGATCAAACCCAGGGGCATCACAGCCATTTAAAATTTGGGGGTGTTCTAGGTTGTGGCCCATGAGCAAAATATTCTGAATCTATCATCGGAAAATTAACGAACAATTATCCATTAATGGTTAAAATTTTATATTTATGGCCGAAAATAATAACAAATATATGTTTATGTAGGTCATCTGTTTAAATGATCAAAAGCCAAAAGGTTGTTGGCTGTTGTGATTGACAAGTGAGTGTTGACGATTAGCGGTCGATAACAGTCTGTTAGTCTGTTAGCTAACCTGCTAATTATCTCAAGTAGTATAGTGATGTACATTCCATGTTTTTAATGTTACCCGTTATCATTCAACTGTGTCTGTTAACATTTATTAAGTAGCTGAAGTTTCTTGATAGTGTTTATTATTACACTTTTAGTCAGTGTGGTCAATGTTTTCAGTAAATCTCCCTTTCTCCTCCAAGACCTTTGCAAGTTAAGGGGATCACTGGACTGAAGATGGTCATTTGTCATCATAAAACAGTGCTTACCATAAGTATTGAACCCGTTGGATATTTTTTTTAGCCTTTTATTGCTTTCATAAATAAGTCATGGTCTATAAAATTTGGCATTTTTCACACAAAAACATATTAGAAAAATTATTTAACGTCAAAGAAAAACAGATTCCTACAAAGAAATGTCAATGAAACAAAAACATATAAAGAAAAATAACTCCAGAATTTTTCACCCCTTTTTAAATATAAGGTCCATCCAATTGGTACCAATACTGTGTGAATATTGGCACCAATTAGATGGACCTCTATTGAATTAGACCATTAACTCTTAAAGGGGTGACTAATTATGCAAACAACTATTATTCTTTATATAGTGTTAATTCATTGGCATGACTTGACATTTACATTGAAGTTTTTTCCAATACATTTTTGTGTGAAAAAAGCCAAATTTTATAAATCATGCTTTATTACCCCCACTAAGGAGGTAATATTTTCCACAGGGATTGTCTGTTGTCCCCTTCAGGGGTGGCGAGGTAACAACACTGTGGTTACTTAACCTTTTAAACTTCCAAGGAACCACATACAGCTATAGGTAGTCGCTCAAAAATGTTAATCAAACCATCCACACGTCACATGACCTAATGTAGTTTGACAACAGAGATTCTCACACATCGGAAGATACAAAGCCACTTTCCGATAAAATATCCACAGCAGGTACAATCACTCATTTGTTCAAAATACAACTGGAAAACAGCTGATCTGAACCTTTATGTCTCATTATTATCCACAGAAGAACCATATTCCAACAAACACAGTCATAGTCCGACAAAAACATCCAAATCAAACAAGTAAAATTGTCCAAATGTAGTCCATATCTAGTCCAAAATGCATCAAAACATCAATAAATATAATATTATAATAATATTATAATAATAATAATAATAATAATAATATTTTCATTTATAATATAATCACCAACTGCATGTGATCAAAATGGTTCAAGAAAAGCATTCAATTTACTTCATGAAGAAATTTAGGCGAAATTGAGTGGAAGTTTAAAGGGTTTATTTAGTAAAATAAGATTTGACTATACTGAGGAAAAGTGTTCCAGCCAGTATGGGACTGGAATGTGTGTTTTATAGCGAGGACAGTCAATGTGACTGTTACTAATGCTGTCAATATTTCACCTCTTACAATATGAAAAAAAAACAAAACTTGGTAACTGATGACATATTGCATGTGTCCTTCATATTCTGGCCAGATTCTTCTTATTAGCAGTCAGCGAACAGCGAGCCGCTGGTGGGGGTCTGCTATAATACTCCTATTCAAATCCTTATCAGCCACTCAAACAGGTAGGCAGAGGGTGTTCGTGCCAAGAAATCATAAGTTCCCCAAGCTGTTGAGATCTTTCATGGGATTTCTAAACCCTGAATCTTCCTCCCATGATAGATTCAGTGTATTAATAATAGACTAGGCCACTATTATTCTGGGATATCCAATTTAAAGTGATGAAAAAGTAATACACTGAAGCTCAAGTAGAATGAGAAATAGGAGAAAAGAGATATAAAGGGGTTTCTTAGACTGGGGAGATGTGCAGAATATCATATTAGTCCAGTGTAAATGACTCTTTTCCAATTTGCTAAGCAGTCAAAGTACCCAAAACCTTGCAGAGTCCCCCGGGAAAAAATGCAGCAAATTGTATAGATTACAGGTTAATAGACAGTACATGTACAGTCTGTACTACATGTATGAACCGAAGATGGTTCAGTCCAATAAGTTGAAGTCACTGTGACATTTTTCACTAATACATTATCCTGAAGCTTGTTTTTAACCTCTTACCACCCTTATGTCCCGGTCCTAGGACATAGATAACATAACTTTAATAATGTCTATACTGTATATACAGGTGTCCCATAAGTCTCCATACATAGGAAAAGTAAAAGTTTCTTGACATAAACCTTTTTTATTCATATAATATGCTCTATATGACTGCCATTTTGTAAGGATGATTTCAATTTGTTGTTCTTTATTCAAATGTATACATTGGAGAATTATGGGGCACCCTGTCTAATATACATGTACATATACATATACATCTGGAGATGTGGGAAGTAGAATGATAATGACGAATAATGAAGCTGCATTTCAAATGTTTATAAAATCTTCATTGATCTATTAGAACTGATCTCAATATTAATCAAAAGCTGCCACAGCAATAAACATAGGCCTATGAATGTAAATAAATTAAAATAACACTGTTGAACGTGGAAATAGAAAAATAACACAATAATAATATCGTGATGTGCATAAAACAATGACATGTAATAGCAAATGTAAATACTGTATGATTAGATAGGCTTTTAGAGCTATTTAAATTATATAGGCTGTATGATCACATCATTTAAATCAGATTTAGATGTTGTGAAGTTTATATTAATGACTGCTGATGCTGCTGAGCTTTCAGTTCTGTGGTTGGCTTCGTCCTCGCCCTCACTGCATCTTGCGTTATCGTCGATGAATATTCGCGCTGGTCACTGTTCGCGTTTACTGTAATAATTGAATAGAACTAGAATGTGACGAAGATACAAAATAGATCCATTGTAGCTAGGGCTGAACACAGACATTTGAAATATTCGGGGCTGAGCTAGCAGCCTCAACAGCAGTCAGGCAGTGGGGAAATCATTTAAAATTAATTATATCATTATTTGGTATAATTGTAATTTTGGGGACGTGTACAGCCAGATTCGGGATTTGGGACAACAGCTTAGAATTCGGGAAGGTCACCCTAACACAAAATTATTTCACTATGTCTCCACAAAGGGGCAGCACAGTGTGTATTATGTTTTAAGCGTTCATTCCATTGTTCATCATTAAGGTCACATTTCGAAGAGTCAAAATCACAGTATTGGCTCTAATTCATTCTCTGAATACTTGTTGTCTTTGGGAAATCGTTGTGTTGAGAAAAGATACCATGGTTAAGCTTAACCCATAAAGACCCAAACAGCCAAAACTGACCTACATTTTGTACCACAAATACTATCAATACATTTAAATAATTCAGGTAAAATACACTTCATCATCTTTTCATGGTCATCAGATGTGCAGGCTCTCCATTGTTGCTATGGAAACAGTCAGCAGTAAAAGGCAGTGGAGTTTTATAAATGAAAGTGATGACAATGGGTTTATGTTCAGTTATTTATATTTTTGTTGATGCAGTGACTTTTTCTGCAGTTTTCTCTGTTTGTGATCTGATAATTTTCATCTTTTGAGTTTCATCAATGTTTAAATGATCAACAAATTAAATACAGGAAAATGCATCATTGTTGGGTCTTTTTGGGTTAATTGAGGGAAAACATCTGGAAAGTTCTGATGTTAAATACCATTTAAACCACATCCCATTATCCCTTCATGCCTTTTCTAAACTTAGGTTTGGGTAATGGGTTGTTTTTATTCAATCATTAATTATCAATAAATGCATGACAACGATATGTAAGAATATGTAAATTAGAATGAAGGGGAAGACAAAAAAGATAAATGAAACATAAAGGCTTTATAATACTGAGTAAAAGATGTAAGAAAATGACATAGGGAGACTTTCAGACAGTGTTTTGACAATGTACTACTAGTGTCAGTCATGTTTGTGGACATCAGCATATAAATAGTTTGTCACTTGACAGATAAAATCACTTGTCAGTGTTAGAGGTACTCTGACATTCCAGAAAAGTTGTATATACATTTTTTTTATTTGTCTTTATATTGATTTTGCACCTTTTTTTTTTTTACTCTTGTGTGCTTTTGTTCTTTTTCTGCCGTAAACCTGGACTACTAAAGACTTATCTTATCTTATCTTATCTTATCTTATCTTATCTTATCTTATCTTATCTTATCTTATCTTATCTTATCTTATCTTATCTTATCTTATCTTATCTTATCTTATCTTATCTTATCTTATCTTATCTTATCTTATCTTATCTTATGGCTAATGGATGAACTGGTGTTAAACATTTTTGATCAGTAGATGCTTTTGGTTGATGGTGGATGTCAATGTCTTAATTCAATATTATTATGTAAGATTGATTTGAAATGTTGAAATAATGGTATTTCTTGGCAGATATTTCTAAATGGGGGTTCCTATGTGACCTTTCTCAAGTTGAAAATGTTCTGGAATACGATTCAAAATCTAAAAACATACGTAAACTAAGATGCAAAGTCTATTCTTTGGTGGAAAAGTCATGGATTATATGTGTAAAAAGAAAAAAAAAGAGAAGAAGCAGCGTATCATTCAGTGAAAAATGACCTTGAGATAAAGCGTATGTCTGATTTCTCAAAAAAAATAGCACCTTTTTTTCTTGCTGACTGGGTTGTTGAAAGATTTAGAAAGAACTGAAAAAGTAGGAAGGTAGAGAAAGGAGGGAAAAAAAAGGTGACAATAAGCGATTTCTTCAGACGTAAGACGATGTCTGAGAAATGAACCAACAAGAGGGTGTCTCCTCACACATGTATTCACCCCTGTCCCACACTGAGTGCAGTAATTGAGCCTATTCATCACAATGACTGGATCAATTTACTCTTTGAGGACACCGGCCCCTTTTATGCAAAATTAAGTGAATCAAATTTACCAAACTCCTCCTCCTCTTTGCTCTCTTCCATCTCCCTCTCTCTCTCTCTCTTTTTCCTAATCTTTTTTTTCTCACTCTACCTTTTCCATATTCTTGTAAAAAGCCTCGAGGGTCGAACACCAAGTATGTAAAAAGAAAGGAGTGTTCACTGCTACAGAGTGATGATCCACTCCAAACTAATGGAAGACAAAAACCACGTCTCCCTTATTTTCAACCCAATTATCTTGTGATTAATGCTATAAGGTAGAGACATGGGCGTCGTGTCCATTCAGTCTGAGGAGCATGTGTCCCCCTCACATTTCAGAATTCTTTATCATAAAACAAGTATTCACAGAATGTCTAATCTCAAGTTTCGATGACAACCTGCTCTTGAATTAGAGCCAATAATGTGATTTTTGACCTTTCTGCTAAATGCGACCTTGACCTTTGACCTTTTGCAATAGTCATTATTTTGTTTTATGTCAGTGTGTGTAATATTATGATAATATATCCAGTATTGATGAAGTTATAGCGTGATATGTCGATGCCTGACACACACAAACAGCGACTATGTTTAGAGGAAAATAGGTTGAAGAACTTGACCTTTATTTTACTGTCACTATAAACATGATAAATCTATTTAATGTTAACTAATGTAATGATCTTAGACATAGCAGTGGGTTTAAAACTAGGCTGGCGTACTACTGTACTTTTTTTTAATTTAAAAAAGAAGCTACTTTTGTAGTTTAAATTAAGTGTTTGACAACCTGTTACAAATACACCAGAATGCAGAATGTGGCATCGAATTCACAAAATTTTTATAGGGGAGGTCCCCCAGACCCCTCTGCCCAACATTCAGATTGCCTGATAAACCTGTGGGCAGAGGTGGAAAGTAATTAAGTAAAAGTACTTCATTACTGTACTTAAGTAGATTGTTTTTAGGTATCTTTATTTTACTTGAATATTTATTTTTTTGACAACTTTTTACTTTTACTCGCTACACTTTTACATAAATATCTTTAATTTATACTCTTTACATTTATATAAATATCTGTAATTTATACTCTTTATATTCTCAGAATAGACTCATTACTTTTTCAAACTAAACAGATGTGATAGTATGAAAACCAGTGAAGGAGAGAAACTGTGACTTTATATATTATAGTTATATGACTATTATCTCACAATTGTAACATTTTATCTCACAATTTTGACCTTTTCTCTTAAGATTATGCATTTTTTTAATCTCATATTTATCTTTTTTTTTCTAAATCTCATGATTTAAAATGATCATAATTGTGACTTTTTTTCTCTGTTTTTCCTAAATTTCCTGTCACATATCAACAAAACTGAGTACAGTGACCCTATCATTATCTACACAGTAACTTTTAAATGCTTTATTTGTAGATACTTTAGAAACTTTCCTGATTTATCCTGGTTAAATAAGTATTATTGCGTTCATGGCAAAAAAAAAATGCAGTTTTACTTATTATTACAATTGAGAAATTATACTTTTTTACTTTTACTTAAGTAAAGCAGTTGAATCAGTACTTTTACTTTTACCAGAGTATTTTTCCACACCAGTAGCTGTACTTCTACTTAAGTACAGACTGTGAGTACTTTGAACACCTCTGCCCATGGGTAGAGTTATTGGGGTCGCGTTCTCTAATGTATTTGTCTCTTCACCTGATTAAATATCCAGTGCTTTGCCAAAACAATCAGAAGTGAATTTGCTGCTGCTGCAATTGTATCTGAAGAGAGTGAAGCTGAGGAGAGAATCAAGCAGATTATAATTACATGGTTATGCAGATTACTGTACAGATATTGTCGAAACTGGACGCTCTCAGTGTGTAGGTGCATGTCGAAGCAGCTTCACTGCCTCTTTTTTCTTTTCTTTTTCACATTCCCCATGACTTTTTAAATAGCAAGCAGAAGGATAATTACGCAGGAAGCTTTTTTATAATAACCTCTGGATCATTATCAACTGTTTGCAAGTTTGTGCTCATGTTGAACACACATGCGTGAATATTTCCAGAGATAATTATATACAAACACAAAATAATGAAGCTGTTTTCACCTGATGATTATGTGCTGCATTAGGAGCCAGACCCACTTTATATTTTTGCTGAGACCTATCACTGCTGAAGGTGATTGAGCAAATTTGAAACTAACAGAATATGTTTGTGTGTAATAATGAAATCTGCTGATGAGTCTGAATACACACCACATGCTGCTGCTACATACACATATGTTTATGTATGTTTTTATATCCTCTACAACAGGGATGTCAGTCATTTTAGTTCAGTCCAACATGATCGGAAGTGGGCCAAACAATTACAATAATAACATAATAATTTTATTTCTGATGTTTATTTCATATGAATGACAAATGAAATGGATTGATAAGAAACCAAGGCTTATTATGAAACAACCAGATAAAAAGGGTTGTCAAAATTCCATTATTTACATTAACGCAGATTAATCCATCATCCTGATCAATCTGATAAAACATTTCGAACTCATTATCTGCAGCAGAATGACACTGAATGACACATTTCAGGCAGGTTAGTGTTGTAAATGGACAGATAGAAAGATGGAAAAGCACTGATCGTTTGCGTTAAAAAAAAAAATACTCCACTCTTCAGAACACTCTTCCCAGTTTTAAATACTACATTAACATCATTAAATTATATGTAAAAAAAAAAAAAAAATATTTAGCTGTGTTTTTATATAGAACAGTGTTTTTTGTCTTTTGTCTCTTTTTATATTTCCTCTTTTCCTTTCATATTATACATGATATTATAATATATTTTAATTTACTGTAATGCTGTAGAAAAACCCAACCAGGGACAGGAGGTGAGAATTAACAGAAACTATAAACTCTATATGCATCACATCAGCTGCAAGACGCAAATAAATAAATAAACACAAATTACAACTTAGTCAGGGATTCTGTCATGCATTGCCTTGCTTTCAACAAAAATATTCAGTGCATATATATATATATATATATATATATATATATTCCCTTCTTTAAGTCTGTTTGCTCATGAAAAATAAAATGCAGAATTCCTTTTTTAAATTATTGTTTAAAAAGGTTAAAAAGGACTGATATTTAATTGTTATTCATCAAAATGAATCCACATGAGTCTGATTAATGTAATAAAAATGTTTAATGATTTGACAGCATTACATAACTGCCCACTACTGTGGGCAGTTATTTAAAGCTGGTCTAAGGACGTTAACCAACTGTAAAGGTCAATGACATAACCTTGTTTTGATTTGGACCTCTACTAATACATTTAAATAAATTTTTATATTCAATTTAATAATTTTATATGAATGCATGCATATATGTATCAGATATAGTTAATGAATAAAGTGTTTTTTTTCTTTTGGAGGAAGGACATTTTTGTGAGAAACATTGACACAGTAAAAGGGGTGGGATTTTATAAGTGTTAAGTTCCACCCACTGCTTTTGAACATGCATTTGTTGTTTTTTTATTGTACGTTTTCTTCTTCTTTTCGACTTTTTAAACGTTCAAATAAATAATTTTTTTTTTAAAAAGAAAAAAAATTAAATTATTACAAACCTAGTTTATATTTGTAAATATGGTTTGTGTAGAGTTTCACTTTGTTTTCTTGTTTTTTTATTTGTCGTTGTTTCCTCTAATCTTCAAGGTGTTTTTCTATACCATGTTGCCTCAAGCACAAAATGTCATATTGACATTGTGCCATTTTCTATTCTTTGATCCCTTTGATGCAAGTGAAGTTAGGAAAGGTGGACTGAGCTCCTCTGGCTTTTTGTGTTTTTTTTTTTTTATGGTTCTTTACTCTAATCCAAAGGGACAAGATAGATTAAACACCGGAGTTAATCAATATAAAATTATAGCTAAAAAGATTTGTTTCAAAGACAGAAGTTGCATTCAGTCCTCTAGTGGAATCAGATCACCTTCCTCTGGTGTCACTGTGAATGAGGATAGTGACTGCCCCGATCAATACATGTTGAAGATTGGAATACGAATGTAACTATTCCAGTTTGGCTCAGTGGTTTGAGTTGATACTGAAGAGAAACTAAAGATTAACACGATACCAGAGAATAACACGTTTATCTCTTCCCTATTTTGTGCCAATCTCAAGTTTCTATCACAACATGTTCTTGAATCAGAGCCAATAATGTTGTTTTTGACCTTTCTGCTAAATGCAACCTTGACCTTTGACCTTTTTCAATATTGATAATTTCATTACATGTATATATGCATCAGTGCATGTAATATTATGATAATATATCCAGTATTGATTAAGTTATAGTGTGATATGTCTATGTTTGACACACACACACACACACACACACACACACACACACACACACACACACACACAGTGTTACAGAAGTAAATTTTGCGACATGTCACCTTTGACCTCCAGAGATCTAAAAAACTATTAGTCCTATGTGATGAATCACCAATTATGCTTTGGTACCAAACAGAAAGTTCTGTGACCCTCCGTTCTTGAGTTATAACTGATAATGTGAATTTGACCTTATAGTTAATTGTGACCTTGACCTTTGACCTTTACTCAAATAGATCATTGCATTTGATGTGCATTAGCTAAATGTGGCCACTTACTAGTTATCAGGTTAACCTTTGAACATCCACTATAGTATTTTCTTGAAACCTTCAACGTAAAAATCTAAACTATACCAAGTTTATTTTCCTTATTTCTACTTCAAATATCTGATTACACTTATAACTACCAAAGCACTCTGAGAGCACAGACCTCCACCAAGGTAGACCCCCCACCCCCACCCCCCTGGATCACCACCAAAATCTAATCATTTCCAGATCTCCCCATTACCAACCCACCCTGAAAAAGTCATCAAATTCCATCCATAAGTGTTTGCGTTATCTTGCTAACTAACGGACTGACAAACTGGCAAAAACATAACCCCTTTGGTGGAGGAAATAAAATATTATCACCTATAGCACGGGTGTTAAACTCATGTTAGTTCAGCCTAATATGATATAAAGTGGGCCACACCATTAAATTGATATAAATAAATGAATAAAACAATAAAATAATAATAATTTTTTTAGTGAAAAAAAGCTAAATTCTGTAAAAAAAAAAAGTTTTAAATCTATAAACTGTACTTGAACACAACATGAACAACCTGTAAATTCTTAGGTAAAATAAGTGCTTTAGTTTGTCATTTATACATGTGCATCACACAGTGACAGTAGATCGACAAGTATGTACAAAGTTTAGTAACAGGCTGATTATTGCGCTGTTCTGAAGTGTGCGCTGTCAGAGTTAATTCTGTCAAACCAGTGAGTACAGCAACTAATTATTGATAACATAGCTCAGTTTAATAACAAACACCTACCCAGTAATGGCACCCCAGCAAGATGATAACGTACACAAAATTGCTCCTTGGATCATTGTATATGTTCTGTTTTTTGTTTTTGTTTTTTTTTTTACACCTTTACAAAGTGAAAAGTGAAAATAAATAAAATAAAAATGTAAAATGTGTTGCACATAAGTCAAACTACAGAACAAGCAAGTGGTCAGAATCAACATGAAAACACTTCTGTACAGTCAAAAAAAAGCCATGGTATTGTAATGGGATGTTTACATGCCTCGCAGTTATAGTGAAATGTCAGTGCAGTGAGTGAACACTTCATTCTTCAGCCAGGTCTGAGAGGGCAAGAAAACAAAACAAAGGATATTGGGTTTGGCAACGGCTTACTGTGGCCTGGGGGCAGATTTTAACCAGTTTGATATGTTGTTGTTGCTCTGTCATGCTATTACTCTTTTCCCCCCCGTTCAGTTGACCTACAATTAACATCTCATACAGCCTCAAGTAGCGTTCATCAGCTTCCTCTTAAGGTTTATATGAACTGTTAGAACTCATATTGTCTTGAGAATTAAAAGAATAGAGATGGGAGAAATGTTTAAAAGGAGGAGAAAAAAAAAAGCATAAAGTAGTAATTTTGCAACGTCCCAGATGTATTCACTGACACGTAACCTTATTTTAATAGTCAAATCTTAATTAGCAAACCCATTTCAAATCTGCCTGTGTTTTATTAACAGCTGGGGCTTTTTAATGGACATTTCAGTAAATTGTTTTAGGCATGTTTTAGAATGTTACTTTGTGATTAATGGGAGCTCTTTGAATGTGTCTCAGCTCATTAAAGACACAATTTTAGGGCTTTTGCACTTTCTGCCATTTTCATTATGGACTGACCAGGGTGTAGAAACCCACCTGAAACATAAACACAAACTCTGAAATAAAAGTATAAAAACACAGTGGGTGTGTTGTTCCACTATAACGTTTACATCAAGGAAATGTTGATACTAGCACAAGGAATACATTATTAAATGTGGTGGAGGTATGTGTTGGGGGGGTGTTTAATTCAGTTGGTCGGGGCAGATCGCTGCTCGTAGAAGTGAAAGTAAAACTATCGCTCATTTAGGTCATTTAGGGAAGGTGGGGGCTGATCTTTTCCCACGTTCTAAATGTCAATATAAATCTTGGACCAAAGCTGAATTTTTATAGATGAATATTGGGCTCTGCTTAAAAATATCACTTAAATAAATCAATTATGCAACATAACCTTCATTATATGACTGTAAATGCTGATAATTAGGCAAAAGAAAGAACCTGTCAGCACTTATCCACTCATCCATCAAACGGCCTCTAGATAGACTTTAATGACCTTTCAGTGTCGCCTATAGTAACTGAAACAGGCATCTTCCATGAATAATTCACATTTACTACCTAGAACTGGACCATGTTCTGTACAGCTTTATGTGTGTCAAGCTTCATACCAAACAATGAGGAGGGTTTCTGCTTCCGACATGCGGCATTATCATTTTTTCTACTATTGCACTGGAATAAAATGTAAATATTACCAAGTGTATTTGACTAATTTCTAGTCCAAATATGTCATCACATGTAAAATGGGATATAATCACCTAAAGAGTAACTTTTCAGTCAGAGATAAGGACGGCTTTATAGACAATACATCTGGAATTAATTAATTTATTTTAAATGTTTTGTTTATTTCAATTCAGTTTTGCTTAATTCAAACTAAAAAAACTGTGCCAGTGGAAAAAATAATTATCTTGGCTTGAAATATATTTATTGTCTAAAAATCACTTCTTATGTCTCACTGAAAAGTTACTCTTGAGGTGATTATGTCCTATTTTAATTGTGAGGAGATATTCTGACTAGAAATGAGAAAAATACACTTGGTTAAAGTTTAGATTTTTTTGTACCTTTTCAGTGAGGTATAAAAATATTATTTTTAATCAATAGATCTTGAAAATATTATCTCACCAACATAATTATCACGTGTTCCATTGGTAGATTGTTATTTTTATTTTTTGCTTAATTCAAACAAAAAAATATTTTTGTGTTATTGTTGTTTTTACTCCGACCCCAAAGCGGAGACAGACTTTTGTTTTTGGTTCAGTTCATTTGATTGTAAGCAGCTTTACGCAAAAACTAATGGACCAATCTCCATGACATTTTAAACAAAGGTGTAAGGTGGTCCAAAATAGACCCCATTAAATTTCGGTCAATGTAGGTCAAAGGTCATAGGCACCAATAATGATAAGTGAGGGCAAATCAGGTAAAATATGTGCAAATGGGGCGGGGTTTGTTGTGCCAGGCACCACTTGTTTTTAGAGGGACTTTTTATCCCAGTGTGGAGTGGTTTGTCCATGAAATGCCCATTGTTAAATTAAAGTTTTGCGAATAATAAAGCCATCCATAAAAATGCCTATTTCCTAAATATTATAGAAAAACTGATTAAAATGTCAAACATGTCAGAAATGCTTCACAGTGTAGAACAGATACTTAGATAAGAGCGATGTGTTCAGCAAGATAACAGACGTTTAGCAGGAATGACATCCTCCACTCTCACCAACAGTATAAACTGTTTGGCAGAAATCCAATTCTAATCCCAGTCTTCGACAAAACTATCTTTGGCAGTAGGACTAGTTTGATTACAGACTGTTGGAACTTTCAGATACAGTATGTTGCTTTTACACTTGCATTTATAAGTGGAGCGCAATGTACACCATCATAAGTTATTAGAAAACTAGAAATGCACACATATTTACTGTACATTTTCTTTTATGTTGTCATTTTACTACTTTTTGGTGTTAATTCTACTGTCTTTTTTTCAACAGCGTATCATAAGTCACCAGTTTTGCACTAGGGAGTTTTTCAGCCTTTAAAAGGAGATAAAGAACGGAGTCACAATTCTGTGACCCTGTTCTTTACATTCTTTTTACTCTTTATATTCCTTATAGTTTGTGCGGAATCAACTCTTAATGTATTTCTGATTTCTGATTGAAAGTATATAACGTATGTATAATCAGTTAATCTGCACTCTTGTAATTTTATTCTTTATTGATTGAAATTTTATAATGCATGTATATCTTGTGCAATCGAATTTTATTTCACCCTGTCTTAAAATTGTATTTTAATTTTTAATCAATATGAAGCACTTTGGGCAACAGTGCTATACGAATAAAGATTCTTATTCTTATTCTTATTCTTATTCTTATTCTTATTCTTATTCTTAATATATTATTATTATTATTATTATTATTATATTTATATGACGACTTCACATTTAGATGTTTTACCAGAGAAAACTACAGTACCTTTTTAAAAATACAAAAATAAATAAATAAATACATTGCTGCTAGCGTGCATTTAGATACATAGACATGTGTTTAAAAAAATAAATAAATCAATGTGTCCCACAAAGACAGGTTTGACTGTCCACTGCCACGGCATGCTTGCTGTTACATGACGGTACCTCTTGGCTGCATTGCAGATATAAAATTCATATTCTGTGGCCGAAGCTTGATCTTCCTCCTTCCCTCTGCAACAGGGCCTGAACAGAATGTAATCATGGGAGAAACAGGGAATCAGTCTGCTGCTCCTGCTCCCCATCATTTTCTCCCTCTTTGTCTGCTACAATTTAAGGAAGGTAACCCAAACTCAGACATACTGCCATCACCTTTAAAGTGCTTCTAAACGCAGATAAATATCAGGTGGATTAAGAGCCAGAATTACATTTTCCTTTTGAAGACACACTTGTTGCCGTGGTGACAATTCCGCTGATGTTACAGTCTCATGGTTCTGTTGAGCATCTTTTCATATGTGGAGTAAGACGAGCACACACAAGGAGAACCTCAGCTGAACAGGGTTATGGCCATTTTTAGCTGCGGTATATCTGAGGTGACTGTTGTTGAACCTGTCTTTTTAGATCTAGATAGAAGTGGAAGTTATTCTCTCTCTTCCCAGAGGTAGAGAAATGGGTCCAAAATTCTACATATAGAAAACGGCAATGCTTATCACCTCCCTGTTTCTCTGGAGTATATTCAAAACACTGGCTGCTCAGAGTGAGAGGTAAAATAAGTACAAGTCAGCGCTGTAATGGTTAAGAATAACACCAGAGTACCTCTAGGCCATGTTCCATTTACTGCATCAAATCTCTCCCTTGTGAATCATCACAAGGAAACCAGCACTGAAAATAACAACAATAACAAATGCACTATTAACCTATAAAGACTGAAACAGCCACGGGTGACAAAATCATCAACTGATCTAAAATATTGAACACCTGTTATTCTATTTATCCTATCAATGCGTGAAAATAATTGGTTTGTCATCAGATATGACCCATTTTAATGTTGAGAGACTCCGTAGTGAACATGGAAACACCATCATCTTCTACAGCATTGATTTAACCAGTGAAACCCATGGAGTTGGACCATTGACAGTGGATGGAGACACTTGTTTTTCTGTTTGGTTATTTATATCATTGCTGAAAACAATCACATTTTCTTCACTTTTCTCCTTTTTGGGATTTAAATTTACCCTGAGTTTCCATCAACATCTAAATTAAATATATGTAGGAAAATATAGGATGTTTGTAGCCTAGCCGCGCTATCCCTATTTATTACAAGTGTAGGTCTAGTTGTGCTTCAGAGGCAGGACAGGTTGTCTTTCAAATCCCTCTGTATGCAATAGGACGGTACTACAACCAATCAGCGTAATCTTGACGATGACGTAGTTAGACGCCGGAAAGTTCATGGAGGAGTCTGGAGAAAGTTACCAATGACTAAACAAAATTGTGGATTATGGAGCTTAACAACTGTTAATTTAAATATTGCTGACGTTTTCTCACATTCTTCACTCATCTTTGATAAAAATAAATCACCACCCGTTGTTTCCGGTTGTTTCCCTCCAAATCGTTGCAGCGTCATTTCATTACACCCGCCCTCTGACTCTATACTTCACCGTGATTCGTCTGCCAAAAGTGACATTGAGCGTAACTAGACTATTACGGTAGCACATTAGATTTGCTGCTGCTAGGCGGGTCTAGTGCGGGTAGTCGAGGATTTTTGTTGAAAAATGCAAAATACACAGGACACGCTTCAACTCATTGGTGATAAATCACTTAAGTTAAAAAAAGAAGCAAAATTAATTTGGGAAGTGCCTGAAAAGTAGCAGTGAGTCTTTAAGGGTTAATATTAATGAACTCATCTGAGTGTTGTTTTGTATATTGGCCATTGTTATCAGATATGAACCATTTGGGTGTTCAGAGGCTCCATAGTGAACACTGTTATCTTCTACTGCATTAATTTACCAATAAAATAAAACTGTCATTTATCACTGGTTTGTTAAATGACACTGAATGGAGACACTTGGTTTATACTGTTATTGCTATTTTTCCTGATAAAGTAAATTTTCTTTATTTCTGATATAATATACCTAAAGTTTAAGCCTTTACAGTGGACCTATTGGAATACTTGTAGAATAATTCTAAATTTCAGCCACAGTGTGTTATTGGACATTGTCATCTCTTTTCTCTTGCCATAAAACATATGAGTAAAACTTGTTCAATACTAAAAAATAAAAAACTGTTAGAAGGTCATAAACTGACAAAAAAAAATCCTTTATATTCACTATTTACAGCTTCAAAAACTCCATAAAATCTCTCTGAATCACTGTATAATGTTTGTAAAAACTAATATTTTTCTGGGCCTCACCAAGGGACAGTTTTGCCCCTTATTTATTTAATGCACATTGCCTTACAGTAGCTAGCGGATGCATCTTCAGATGGCCGTGCATGACGCTTGTGTTTTTGTTGTATTTTAAATTGGACTTGCATATTATGAAGGTCACTGTGCTGTTTTCTTTTTCATCTAAGGTGAAGTATTTCCACAAATGTGATGTGTGTCTGTCACTCACAGACCCCCTCAAACAGGGGGTCTGTTTTACCTGCAGCCATGTCTCCTCTGGTTTAGGTCTGACTGCTCTTGTATTTATGCAAAAGAAAGAGGGGGAGAGAGAGAATAAAATCTGACTTGTGTTTGTCGACTTGCGCTACGGGAGTCAACATTTCTGTTAACGCCTTATTTCAAATGTAAATATTGTGTCTGGACTACTGTGAGTCATATTGATATTTTAAATGAACATGATTCCTTCATGTCTAGTGACAGTCAGACTATTTTATGATTAACTAGGAACAAAATTCCTACATACAGCACCTTTTTTTAATCTTTAATGTTTGTCACTTGTCTGATAAAGGCTTAACCTCAGCTTTTATGAGCATTTCCATAATTGCTGAATTAACTATAGGAAATGACATGTTTTTCACTTAAAAAACACAAAATGTAGAGTATAATAAAATAATTAATAGTGAGAAAACAATTAAAAAGTTTAAATAGAGTGAGATAAAAATAAAAGTTTGTAATTATCACAAAAGCAGCACTGAGTTTTTATACATTATATATATATAAAAAAAAAGCAGTGTGTTTAAAATGACCAAAAGATGCTCAGAGTATGTGAAGGAGTATTTCAATATAAATGTGAGCTCTTGTCTTATCGGTTGTGTGGTTGACAGTGAGGCAGCTGACCGACTGATGTCCAGGTACAGTTTTCCCAGTTCTTAGCATACTAATGGCCACGTTGCAAAGGCATAAAACAGCAGATGGCAACATAAGAGTAGAGAAGTTAAAGAGAAAAGGGACGGGGAAAGAAATAGAGACTGAGATGAAATAGCAGCAGGTATGCAGAGGGAGCTTTGCTGGAGTGCAGTTCCAGGTTGTTCCAGATAAGACTCAAACAGGAAATTGCAATATGGAGGCACAGTGTCTCAAGTGGAATACTAAGAGACTTGCTCCCTCCCCTTCTTTTTTATTTATTTTTTTTACCCATAAGTCTTTAGTGGAGGACAGAATGCCACTGAACTGTCTAACGCATTAGCTTTATGATCATTACCATGGTGCTACACTTTGTAATGAAAAAAATGTAATTGCTCAAATTACAAAGCTTTGGTATCTACTCCTGAACACAAAAACTTAGACAGGGGGATGAATTTAAAATAGGAACATAGTGGGATGTCATGGAACAATTAAATTAAGGTGTGGGGTGGGGGTGTACAGAAGGTTTGTGTTCCTTTTTTGTTGCTCAGATAAATCCTGTGTTTTTAGGTTTTGCTTTGCTTCAACATTTTTCCAGCATATTCTGCAGAGCAGCCAGCAGGGGGGAGTGCTGGTCTCTGCTAAATGTAACAGAACACACACAGACACACGCGCATGCACATCATTTGTTCTGTAGTTCATATATAGACAGACAGCTTACAACTCCAACCAGGTGATATAGTGTCAGCTTTTACCTGAATGCTTAATGTTTCTGGCCAGTGTCACCACCCACGGGACAGGCTTTACTATTCTGAACAGTGACCGATTTAGATTCCTGCCAAACCCCAGACTAACAACAACTCATGCAGACTGTGGATCTATATATGCCATATATGTTCATGAGCACTTTGTACGTTTTTGAGTAGACTGAATAAATGTAAGAACCCTTAAAAATTAAACCATAAACACAGAATCATCCACATTAACTAAAAGTATCTACAGTTTTAAAGTGTTTAATACCTGTTGATTCACTCATCCTATCAATATATGTAGATAATTGATGGGTAGTACAGTGTGGCATCTTCTCATGGTCATCAGATACGACCCATTTGCATGTTCAGAAGCTCCATAGTTACCATGGAAACACCATTGTCTTCCATAACATCAAGTCATTAGTAAAACCCATGGACTTGGATTGATGAGTTATTGATATCATTGCTGGATAAAAATCTTCAGTTTTCTTTGTTTTCATATACTTTAATATCCTTTGAATTTACCCTGACTTTTAATGAATATCTAAATTAAATATAGGGTAAAACATGATTTTCACTGAAACATGTACAATTCCAGTATTTTATCCAAGTTGATGTTGTTTTCTGCTTTTATCTTTACTAAAATATATAGTTTTTATGGCCATTCTTTGTCAGAAATATCTTAAAGAGGATATATGTAATATTTTACTTAATATTTAAAATATTAAATATAAATTATTTTACTTCAATTAAATGGTCATATATATATATATATATATATATATATATATATATATATATATATATATATATATATATATATATATATATATATATATATATATAGTGGGGTGGCACAGTAGTGCTCAGCATCTCTGGGGGTGAATCTGCTGTGGGCGGGGCCTTGGCCGGCCTGGATGCTGGGCTTCTACATAATGATCCCGTTTTGATTGACAAATATTTTGAGATGTGATACACACCAGACCTTTCTGTGTGGAGTTTACATGTTCTCCTCATGTCTGTGTGGGTTTTCTCCAGGTACTCCAGTTTCCTCCCACCATCCAAACACATGCACTGATAGGTTAATTGGTTAATCTAAATTACCCAGAGGTGTGAATGTGAGAGTGATTGTTTGTCTATATATGTTCAGCCCTGAGATGAACTGGAGACTCATACAGGGTGTACCCCACCTTCACCCATTGTAGCTGGATTAGACCCCCAGTGATCCCTGTGACCTTAGTGAGGATAAAGTGGGTTCAGACGACAAGACGATATATGATATATATGTATATATATATATGATCAATGCATTTGCCTGTAGAAGCAGAGGGTTCATACACTGCAACAGGACTGAATGGAACTGTGTTTTTCCTCAATGGTCATTGGATAAATGCCATGATTTTGTATCGCCCCTGGACGCTCAGTGTCAGAACGGAGCTGTGGGCGGGGCCTCAGCTGGCCTGGATGCTGAGCTTCCGCCTGATGATTGAGTGATCAGTGGAAAAGCTGAATACTGTACTTTTTGATTGACAGGTAATTTGAGATATACACCTTCACTCGAGAGCTCCCCCCAGTCCCATTGTGGATTTTTCAAGAGAAGTCAAAAGATAAACTGTAACCCATTTGTTAGTATTTACTCAGAAACATTACTCGTTCCTTTCGTGGACCGTCAATAAAACATTCAGTTTTTCCACGTTTCAGTTGAACATAATCTCAACATTATGTTGTTCAAGTTTAATATTGTTTCTAAACATCCTAACTCTCCTGGGTATTAAGAGAACACTGTTTAAGTCCCTGGAAAAGACACCTACTTAGTACGATAGGGTCACAGAACATTTTCTTGAAAAGGAACAGAGGCAGAATTTAAATAGAATTTAAATAAATTGACACATTTTTTGATGTAAGCCTCTTTGAAAGACCAGCAGCCGACACCGTACAGAAGCTTTGATCAAAGAATTAGAAAGTAAACAGCTCGGGTGAGAACCATTAAGAAACAGCTTTTATGGTAAAAATAAATAAATAAATAAGCGATACAGTGATAAAAGCTCGAAGCACTGTTGTTGTTTCCTCCACTGGACAAAGCTCTAAATGAAAAGAGTGAACATTGATGCTGAAGTCATGCTGTATTTTTTTCTTCTGAGTTTGATTGTGAGACTTTGCTCAAACTAAACTGTGACAGTTGTGATCGTGTTTGTACCGTTCCAAACTGATTTTTAGTGCAACTATTGGCAACACAAATAGCACTGAAAATGAAGGTAATTTGTGGTTTGTGTCAGTTTTATGTCTAAAAACAAAGATAAAGCACCTGTCACTCTAATCTAATAAGACACAGTAATGTCACTGAATGTCAAAACAACTATTTGTCACTGATAATGATGATAATTTGATATTATCGTTACATAATTGATTTTTTTTCTGATTCACCTTACACTTGTTGCTCCATAGTGATTGTTATTTTTACCTCCACCAAGGAGGTTATGTTTTTGCCAGAGTTTGTTTGTCTGTTTGTTTGTCTGTCAGTTAGCAAGATAACTCAAAATGGTCACAGGGGGCCTAATCCAGCTACAATGGGTGAAGGCGGGGTACATCCTGTTTGAGTCTCCAGTTCATCTCAGGGCTGAACATATATAGACAAACAATCACTCTCACATTCACACCTATGGACAATTTAGATTAACCAGTTAACCTATCAGTGCATGTGTTTGGTAGGAAAGTGAAGTACCTGGAGAAAACCCACACAGACACAGGGAGAACATGCAAACTCCACACAGAAAGGTCTGGTGTGGGATTTGAACCGTGGACCTCCTGTCTGTGAAGCACAAGTGCTAACCACTGTGCCGCCCAAATCACAGTTTTATATCTGAAAATGCTTGTCAATCAAAACGGGATCCAATCATTATGTAGAAGTCCAGGATCCAGGCCGGCCAAGGTCCCGCCCACAGCTGATTCACCCCCAGAGATGCTGAGCATCCGGGGGCGGGACACAATTGTGGCATTTATCCAATGACAAGGCAATGAAAAGAAGTCTATTGAATTCTGCTGACGCTGACAGAACTATGTGAATGTATTAGAAATGAACATTAGATCAGCTGATTTGTGAACTCGTCTAAGAGATGAATGTGTTGTAATACATTTGTAGTCAATGAAATGTTAACAACCCAACATATTTGAGTATTTAATTTGTGACATTTTAGAAGAAGCTTTCTTTTGTTGTCTTAGAGAAATCGCCACTGACATGAGTTTCCTGTTGATTATTTGAAAAAACCATTTACTCGCTATAAACCCTTTCAACAAAACCTCTACCTTAACATGTTTTTATAATAAATAAATGCAATGAAACTGAATAAATCTGTTAATCATGATTGTAGTGTTGACTCTAACGACCTTATGTTAAAGAGGAAGTGGCTGGATGTGAATGGATCTGAAAACCTTGATTGAATGGTTTTAATTCAAAGAAACACACATTGTCATTTCATAGAACTTTATTTTCTAGGAAAAATAATTACATTTCGATTCACCTGCACCTCATTTGACAGTAGTTGGCTTTACATAGAGACGACGGCTCCGGGCTTTGGACTAATGGATGCTAGGAGGAGGAGGGAAGTTGCATGCTAATTTAGCCAAAAAGCTAAGCTATGCTAAACAAGGCTAGGCAAAAAAACAAAGCCTGGGATGTAAGAGCTGGTGTGGGAGCTGCTCAGTCAGTTGCAGTACATCTCCAGCACAGCCAAGTTGCAGGGCTTGTGGCAGCACTGCTCCACAATGTGTCGTTTTACCACCATCCCCATCTGGTCCTTAATGTCGTTCTCGTTGCCTAAACAGGTAATAAAGTAGATTTAAGGGCAAACACATATCAGTTAGGTCATGTTAATCTAAAATTCAGCTCTATTTATTAAATGTAGGGGTGCTAGGGGGCGGCAGGGATGAGTTTGACACTGTTCGCAATAAAAAAAAACAAAACTAAAAAACTACAATATGATAAACTTCAATGGTGAATATTTTAATGTAAATACAATGTGTGTCCATTTTATATTAAATAATTGTCTTAATTGGAAACACCTTGATGCAACAGTGTTTTCAGATACAGTTATGCAGACACAGTTTATATATATATATATATATATATATATATATATATATATATATATAGTGATGAAACTATGGACGCTGCATCTCAGGAGGTTATATGTATACACGCACACACACATATACAGTTGCAGAAAAAAATACAAGACCATCAAAAGTCATCAATAAATAGTTATGCAATCAAGTGCTAACTCCTGTGTTCATCATGTGACTAAAATAGAAAAGAAAACATGGATGGAATGTATTTTTTGTCATTATGCCATAACTATTGATGTAAGAACTGAAATGATTTAGTTTATTTTCAAGAAAGCACGGAAAACGGGTAGATATCAACTGTGAAATTAAACTATTGTAAACTATTACTGTTGTTGTTATTATATTTGTCCAAAGAAATGTACCTTTAGTTGTACCAGACATTAAATTGAATATAATAATAATAATAATAATAATATAGAGAATACAGAATTGATTTGACACCATCCCATGTTCAAATGTCAAAGGTTCTTTGGACATTATTTTCTCCTGTTATGATGTCTCTGCGTCACTGGTAAGACATAAAAAATGATTGACACGATGTAATGCAGAATTCAGAAATGTCGTCCTCACTTGGTAAGACGTCTCTCCTAGAGCTGGAGTAAAACCCTTTGCTTCCACAAACAAAATTAAGCGCCTCGACCAGGTGAGAGCCACATAGGTGCTGTAGTTGGATATCTTGAGTGCTTGAGTTTTCTGGACACAGCATGACCAGTAAGACCAGCAGAGACACTGACTGAAGCCACAGTGATGCCATGACGACGGAGACGCTCTGGACACATGAGCAGCATTCAGTGTTAAACGGGCAATTTAAAATAATAACAAAACAAGCTGGAGGAAGTGGAACTCAAACAGTATTAGACCAGGACAGCAGAAAGAAACTGGAGACATAATGACATAATTTGACCAGCTCACCTGTAGAGCAGACAGAGGAGGAGGAGGAGATGGATAAAATGATGAAGATGAGGAGCAAGAGTCGAAAGCTCCCTTGAATATTATCTGCATGAGACCGACTGAAGGGCCTGGTCGTCCTTTATACCCCCGGCATCAGGTGAATCTGCTCATGTTAGTGTGTGTATGAGCGTACGAGCTGCAGTCAACAAACATGACGCGATTCCGTTTAGTTCTCACTCACTAGTTTTCCACCTCAAACTCTTGACAGCACTTAGTAAAACAAACCAAGCTAATGAGCCAACATGATCAGATCATGTCACCCTCAGACATGCTGATCACCTATCAGCCGGCTGTTCATGGTCCCACGCCATCACTTACTCAACTCAACGCTCAAGGAATAAGGTCGTCAGCAGTTTCTTATGAATTATATATATATATATATATATATATATATATATATATATATATATATATATATATATATGTATTTACAGAGAACCATAAATGCGTCGCATGATGACTGTTAATGGGGGATAAAATGCAAATCTCTCTTTCCAAAATGCAATTAACACTAAAACATTTTATTTGTTACTTTATTTGAACCCTCATTGGTTGCACTTATCTGGTTCCAGTCCATACATTCTCAGTCAGATCTAGACATTCAGCGCTTTATGATCCAAGATTTTTTTCTTTCCCACTGGGGTTTTGGAATTTTTTCTTGTCAAGAAGGAGGGTCTAAAGCAGGGGTGTCAAACTGCTGTCCTCGAGGGCCGGTGTCCTGCATGTTTTAGATGTTTCCCTCTTCCATTCCACCTGGAGGCCATTGCATCATTATCAGTCTGATGAGGAGCTGATTATTAACTCTTTATGTGTCAGGGATGATGCGTTCTGAATGGATGATTTAGTTTAATTATTGAGAAAAATTCAACCGTTTTCCTTTTAGTGTTGTGCAAAGAGCAAGAGTTTTTATTTTTATTTTATTTAAACATTTTTAAAGGCAAAATTAAAATTGCTGGGACCAAATTTCAATACTATTTTTTTTAAAATTTTATTTCAGTCATATATTCACTTCAAAGCAGCAACAAGAGAGAGAACAATACAGAATTTGACTGAAAAAGGCTCAGGCAGAAGCAAAGATTATTAAGTAATAAGTAATTTTCCACATTATTTGTCATTTTGTAAATATTTATTAGTTTTTGTTGCTCATTTTGTTTATTTTTCTACATTTAGTTTTTTTAAATTGAGTATTTTTCTTTGATTTGTGTCTTACTTTGCTCATGTTACAATTATTCTGTTAGTTCTCAGGAGTTAAAGGGTTAAACTGAATCACATGGACGAGGGAAATATATAAAACATGCAGGACACCGGCCCTCGAGGACTGGAGTTTGACACCTGTGGTCTAAAGACAGGGGATGCTTGGGACGTCATCTATTTCTGTGATTGATTGTTCTCTCCAATCAACCCTGAGACGACGTTGTTGTGATTTGGGTGCTCTATAAATACAATTGAATAGATAATGACTATGAATGAGGACACACAGACATTTCCTATTAACTCACTTCTTGCCGTATGTGGTGAAATTTGTATGAACTAAAATCGAGCCCAAATTGAATGTAAATGCCAGGAAAGTGTCAATTTAACAATGTCTGGCTTCACTCAGACGTGTAGTCATTTATTTTATTGTTAAACTTTAACACAACACTTTAACTTTTTATTGTTATTGTTTAAAGTCATGGAAAAGTATTGGTTAAAGTGTGTATGAACCATGTAGCTGTCCTCTTACAAACTTACAGGGTTATGTTGCACTTATAACGACCTGCAGTGATAATGTCAAAACTAAACCAAGATGAGCTGATACTAAAGTTTCATATTAATGACACTTTTACAAACATGCAGTTCAGCCATGTGGGCCTGATGCACCCCCAGACCATCACATATGCTGCATTTGCACCCGTCATGGAAAACTGTCCAGGTGGTGTTTTTCATCTTTGGCACAAAAAACACAGCACACATTTATTTCCACAACACATTTGTACATTTGAACTCATCTCACACCAAGACGTCTTCATGCTATTTCTACACTGATACTGGTTTTTCCTTTTTCCATGATGCAGAACTCCCACATTCAATTCAATGCAATTTATTTATAGAGCCCCAAATCACAGGGCTTTACAATCTACCACAGAAATAGATGAAGTTCCAATTATCCCCTGTCCTTAGACCAGTGTCTCCCAACCCTGGTCCTGGGGGCACACTATAAAGCAAGATGTATCCCTCTTTGAACACACCTGACGGTCATTATCATTCTTCTGCAGAGCTGGATGATAGGCTGATTATTTGAATCAGGTGTGGTTGGAGAGAGAAACACCTAAAAACATGCAAGATAGTGTGCCTCAAGGACCAGGGTTGGGAAACACTGCTTTAGAGCCTCCGCCTCAGCAAGAAAAAACGACAAAACCCAGTGGGAAAAAAGAAGAAATCTTGGGGAGAACGACACTGAAGGACAGATCCACAGCCATGGACGGACAGACTATAGATCAGGGGTGTCAAACTGCTGTCCTCGAGGGCCGGGGTCCTGCATGTCCTGCATGTTTTAGACGTTTCCCTCTTCCATTACACCTGGAGTCCATTACATCATTATCAGTCTGATGAGGAGCTGATTATTAACTCTTTAAGTGTCAGCGCTGATGCATTCTGAATGGATGATTTAGTTTAAATATTCAGAGAAATTCAACCATTTTTCTTTTAGTTTTGTGCATGGACAAGGTGCCAATTTTTATTTTATTTTATTTAAACATTTTTTTAAAGGCAAAATTAAAATTGCTGGGACCAAATTTCAATAGTAGTTTTCTTCTTCTCAACGTTTTCCACATTAGGGTTATTTATTAGTTTTTGTCACTCATTTTGTTTATTTTTCTACATTTTGGTTTTTTTTTATTGTAGTGTTTTTCTTTGATTTTCTGCCATTTTGAGTCTTACTTTGCTCATGTTACCAATTATTTTGTTAGTTCTCAGGAGTTACAGGGTTAAACTGAATCACATGGAAGAGGGAAATATCTAAAACATGCAGGACACCAGCCCTCGAGGACTGGAGTTTGACACCCCTGCTATAGATGAATGTCCATTTGTAGATGAAAGAGAGAGGGGGGGGGTCCATCCATCAGACAGGTGAGAGTGAGGGAGGAGGTCTGGGGTCACAGGTCAACACAGGACATCCACCTTAATGATCTGGCACGAAGAAATCATGATGTCATTATATTATATCTGTCCTCCATTGACTGAATTCATCAGGAAAAACAAGGACATATTATGATGATGATTATTATTGTTATTATTGTCACCCCTTTCTATTGAGTTGGGACTTATTTAATAGCCTGTACCTCTGATGTGGGTGGAATTTCCAACAATTGTCTACATTTGTCCAGAGCCAATGGCAGGAATTCAATGATTTTATTTATTTATTTTAATTATTTCCCATGTGAACCTCTGATTTTAGAACCCAAAGAGGCCATGTTAGGTTTAATTGGGTCATGTCACTATGCTTCTGTTTAACTACATGAAACCAAGAGATTCTTGTCACACAAAATAACTTATCAATGACATCAAACGTGTGGTTTTTAAGCCTGTCAAATGATTAAAAATGTTTAACCACATTAATCACAGGGTTGTTTTGGATTAATTTAGATTAATCATGATTAAATACATATACATTTTTAATCTGCATTAGTTGTGTTTCATATGCAATGAGCAAGTCAAGGAACAACATAATATATCCACGAGGTGACACCTTAGGTGAAGTGATACAACACTCTCCAACTAATGTCCGCTTTGTGTTAATGTAGTATTTCAAAGAAAAAATGTTATGTCAGTCGACTGTTCTGTCAACGTTTTTTTTTTTTTTTAACTGAAATTTCCCACAAAAATACATGGAAGAAACACAAAAGATGTTGAGAAAAAAAATACACAAATCATTCTAAACTACACCAAAATTCCCAAAAGAAGTGATTAATACCAAAACATTTATTCAGAAACTCTTTTAAATACAGAAAAAATATTGTAAAATATCAAAAACGTATACAAAAATATGACTATATAAATGCAATTAACATTCATTACCTTCAACAGTTTCAACAAAACAACTTGAAACACTATAAACAACTGTACCATTTAATATTGTTGTTTTAATCTGATTAATCATGGCGATGGATTAATTTGCATTAATGCCTTAATGACATAATTTTTTTTTTATTATTCAAATATATATCACAATACTTCAACTTTCTGTTGGTTGCTTTCCCTCGCCAGAACCCTACCATGACCTCTGGGACACATTAGGTTTTGAAGTCAGAGGATAATCTGCATCCTATTATACATTCTTCAGTCGCACTACTGCAAATCACAGCCCCCGAAGTAACCTTGATTTCAAATGGATGCCGTGCAGTAACGTTGCATTCATTCTGGAACACAATGTTGTTTTCTTTCCATATATGACGTGAGGATTTTGCGCAACTGCTCAAACATGAGCATCTATCTAAACACTCTCAACACACATTCACACAAATACATGCAAATAAAATGTCAAACCCAATTGTACAGCTACTGCAAATCCAGGAAGCTGCTCCCAAATAGCCTGCATAAAATGGATGCTGCTATGAATAATGCACAAGTCTGCAAATAGGTGTGGATTGATTTAAATGTATTACTTGTTGCAAAGTGATTTGATACTATCACATATTCTCTGAATAACACAACTGCACAGGAATACATTCGACATGCCAGCAGGCATCTAAATAATTATGTAACATTTTTATGGCAATGGAACAAAACATCATAAAAACATACTCTAATAAGAATCTGTATGTGATTCTTTGCAGAATATATTGGGGTAATTTTTCAGAAAGTTTTTGTATAAATCATATATATATATGTGCCCTGCCACCACGAAACCAGGCATAAGTCACGCTGAGCCGTTCAGAGCTACAGCCAAATTTAGGCTGGAAGGCGATTTGTTATTAGTGTTTACACCTTATCAAAAAACAGTACCTTAACACCTCTATTTTCAGTTCCTGTGGTCATTACATTGAAATCCAATCAATAAAGGTGTTTATTGAGTAAATTTTTTAAGCGGCGACAAAAGTTCAGGGATTGCTGAGCAAAGACAAAGACGACTTCCATCTCTTTTCGCCGAACAAACCGATCTCCGTTCCGTGGGTAAACACCCAAGTGTTTGGTACGAGGTAAAAGCTTATATTGAATGTTCTGTCCAATGGTGTAAGCCAAATGATTATAATACGTCACACTTCTGTCCTATTATTATAATATATAAAACTTCTGTGACATGTCCATCAGAGTGTCCTTTAACATCTGTGAATATTTTTTGTCAATCGGATACAAATTATTATGCATTGCTAAGGACTTCCTACCCCAAAACAGTCCAAAACTTTAACGGAAAATAGGTCCAAATGTGGATATTAAAATGGCCATAACTTTGGTTCTACTTGTGATAGAAACATAATTTTTTCACCATCTTAAACCTTAGTTTCCACTCTACCAAGCTACACAGATAACTCAGTTTGGATTTACACACACTTATGCCTGGTTTACTGGTGGTGGGTCACATATAGTGTGTCTATTATGTCTTAACACAGATGAATCCATCATCATGAATCTGATTAAAATGTTTTATGTTTAAAAAGTTTTACGTAACTGCAGCTCAGAAGAACTTTGAATGTTTCTGGAAACACATTTGGGACGGTTTGTCCAAGTAGAATTACCATCACCATGAAAAAGTAGGCAGTTGATCTGGTAGTGACAGACGGCAGAAGACGATAAAGAGCATATTGACCCTCTGGATGAAAATATGACGACAACCCCCCACCCCTCTCTCTCTCTCTCAGGGAAAAAAAAAAAAAGACGGAACTGTTGTTTTAAGTGTGTTTTGTTGAAACTGTTGAATGTGTTTGATAAACACTTTAATCACATATATTCCCTTCTTTCTTCAATTTGTTTGCTCATGCAAAATTAATTGCAATTAATTTAGACTGAAAGTTAATGATTACCTGAGGTTAATCCACAGCAACACTGTAATTAAACTAATTAAAAAATCATTCACATTTGACAACACTAACAGTACATACGCATATATATTTATAAGTGTGTGTGTGTTATTAGTTCTCAAAATATTGTTTTCAGTTCCTCCCATTGTCCCTCTTTTGTTATTTCCACCGGCGAACCATGAATAGATGATTGAATTTGTCTCTTTTCATGGCCAGACAAAACATTTTGACATATAAACAGCTGCTATCCTGCATTTTAACTGAACCAAAGACCCAACAACATAAAGAAGATTAAAAAAAGGTTTAAAGTTCTTGCACTTTTTATCTTATTCAAACCTGTTAAACTGAGTCATGCAACAAAATCAAAGTAAATAAATAAATTTTAAAAAAGCCACAATTTTTAAACTGAGGCTTAAAATGTCGATTTTATCTACTGTATGTTAAAGGTTTGGTGTGTGATATTATTATTGTAGTTTCAACATCCAACCAATTCATCCCTCCGTCCCCTACTGAGGCCGAAAGACCATTAAAATGTTAAAGCCAGTGATATATTGTCTTTCTACTGTGTGATTTATGTCTATGTCTTAAGGGGTCACATGACGCTGATCACACTTTATAGGTGAGGCAATACACCTGTGTCTATTGACTAAGCCCTGAGGTGTATGGTTGAAACATGTCAGCTTTTTTATTCTAATCTAGCCATGCTTTAATAAAGGCTTTTTAATTTACTTCCTCTTTGTTCACTCAGAGTTGCTTGGATTTAGTTTTGTTTGGAATGTTAAAGCCTGTGTTTGTTTTAAGATACTACTTCCAGGTTTAATTCACTGAAAAGCTACATTTTGTGTGTTATAAAATATAAAAAAGAAGAATGGGAAGGGCAGTAGAAACATGGACTCCAGTTTACCCCCCCTACAGATAGAAACATCATATTTACAGCTAATACAAGTGTGAACATTTTAATTGTACTGTGATTATAATCAACATAATCATAATTAAATATCAGGAGGGGTGATTGTGATAATCAGTATCTGCAGGTATATTCTCCTAACCCCTTCTAGATTGTACATACTGGAACTTTAAAGGCCAATTAAATAGAAAATAAGAAATAACCCTATTTATTACATATATAAATTAAAATGATATCTTATTTCCCTAGGTAGCCCAAAGGTTCACTATAGCAGTGTCCACTATAATATTAATAAACCCTGTCTTTAGCAGAGGTGTTCAAAGTACTCCCATTCTGTACTTAAGTAGAAGTACAGCTACTTGTGTGAAAAATACTCTGGTAAAAGTAGAAGTACTGATTCAACTTGTTTACTTAAGTAAAAGTAAAAAAAAAGTACAACTTCTCAATTGTAATAAAGTCCAAAAGTAAAACTGTATTTTTTTTCCTTTTTTGCCATGAATGCAATAATACTTATTTCACCAGGAAAAATCTAAAGTATCTAAAATGAAACATTTGAAAGTGAGTTACTGTGTAGATGTATTTGATCAGGTCACAACTGCTCACATTTGTGGGTATCGGAAGAAAATTTCAGGAAAAAAAAAGGCACAATTGAGCTAAAAATTCACAATATTTTAAAAAGTTATAGATATGATATTTAAAAAAATGCATAATTTTAAGATAAAATGTCAAAATTGTGAGATAAAATGTTGAAATGATGAGATTAAGAAGTCCAAATTGTGAGACAAAAAGTCCAAATTATGAGATAAAATAATCCACATCCACAGCTGCCAGTTTTTTTGGCGTTAAAAAAAAATTTTTTTTTTTTTAGTGTCAGCGTAGACTGTCTCTAGTGAAAGACTTTAGTTGTGACTAGACGTAACATCCCGCACATATACAATCTAATAGGGAAGTAAGAATATCCCCATATAAACTGATCATGTGTACTGTGAGTCATCAGTAAAGCGCATGCTGGAGTGGAAAAGTTAGGATGTGTTGGTGAAAGTTGAAAGGCAGTGAAAGCCCTTAAGCAGGAAACGTTGTAATAGATATGAGAACGAAAGTGTGTGTGTGGAGCCCAAACTCAATGCTGTCACAATGTGTGTGTGTGTGTGTGTGTGTGTGTGTGTGTGTATATGTATCCATGGCTGTGTTTTCTTGGCAGACCAGCTGCTCACAGCAGCTACATCAATGGCTGTAGGCATGTAATTCTTCACATCAGCAATTCTTACGGATGGAAAATGGAAATGAAAAAAGCCCCCCGGAACAGCATTTTGCTACGCATCACATGACTGTGTATCTTTCTATACAAATGTTTTATGTGTCTTTTTTTATTTTTAGAATTTGATGAGCTGTGAATGTGCATGAGAGCCAGCGCTAAAGCTTTACACCTCTGTCTTCCTGTGTCACTTCACTGTCACAACTGATAATGATGTATTGTGAGGAAGAGTGCTGTGAAAATGAGGTGCAGAACATCTTACTAGAGGGACTCTGAGAGCAACACAACACCTACACTGTATACATCCTCATATAGCCTCGGAGGGCGACTATTTAAAACTCAAATAGTCATTCATTTTTACGTTTGACTTGCGCTGCTGTTCCTCTGATAGTTCCAGCTCAACTACCTTGACTCACCTTGGCTCATGCCTCCTGAGCACGGTTGATTGACAGTCTGACGTCAACACACTGTGGCGTCGTGTTCTCTGTGATAGAAGCTTTAAAGGAGTCATTCCACGGTTATTTTATTAATATTTCTATATTCTTCATTGTTATTGAATACATTGTGTGTTGGTTCTATTTTTTAAAAAAAACAAAAAAACGTCCAGATTGCTTTGTTTCCAGCTGTTTTTCGCAGTAGAAAAATGATTTGAGGTCGAAAAACAGTTTACCAGTTTTCTCCAGGTACTCCAGTTTCCTCCCACCATCCAAACACATGCACTGATGGGTTAACTGGTTAATCCAAATCACTCATAGGTGTGAATGTGATAGTGATTGTTTGTCTATATATGTTCAGCCCTGAGATGAACTGGAGACTCATACAAGGTGTACCCCGCCTTCACCCATTGTAGCTGGATTAGGCCCCCAGTGACCCCCGTGACCCTAGTGAGGATAAAGTGAGTTGAGGTGAGGAGACAAACTATTTGTCAATGATCCGCAGCTGCGGGTGACCGCGGGCACCTTGACAAATAGACAAATATATATATATATATATATATATATATATATATATATATCTACCACCAATGTTTTTCTCCTTTTCATGTACACCCTCCTGTTTTTACCTCTTTATTAATTCTCCAGATGTCAGCTATTGATTTTTAATTTTCACATTTCATGTCCTTGTGGCTGATCTTGGTATGTAGGTGTACCCTTCTTTCATCTCCCACCCTACTTCAACCCTCTCACTGAAGGCAAATGTGTTTTATGTATTTAGTTTTTATGTGCTCAATATAACGTGTATTTGAGTATCATAAAAAGTGCTCTACTATTAAAATATATTATTATTATAATATAACTCAAAGCATATTTTACATTAGCTTTACCCATTCTTGTCATTCATGAGGTCATCACCTGAAATCTTGAAGGAGTTCCCAGTAATGCTCAGCACTTGTTCACCACCTTTCAGAATCAGTTGTATTTGTCATTTGGTATATCACAAGGACATATCAAACAAAATGTGTAGTTTCCTTGGTCTCTCCAAAACCAATGCTTTTAACAGTGCTACCAATCATCAGAAACAGAAAAACAAAGCAGAGCACAAAAAGCAAGTACAGATCATCACAGCAAAAACAAGGTCATGAGTCGTGTCAAAGTAAATATACAGATATATGTGCCATGTTCATGGAACAATACCTGTTTAAATAATAACTAATTAATAAATTAACTTATGTTTAATATTCATGTATTTACCTTAATGTTAAAACAGTTTAAGACAGTATGACACAAATGCATATGCAGTGTGAGCAGGTTCAATACTCGACCGTTTTCAACTGTGAGATGGAAACACAACAGCAGATAGTTTTTAAGATTTCCACTCTGGAATGTGGATTCAAATTTTTGCATTTTCAACTCCTAAAAACTCAATTCTTGTGTAAACAAAAGACACTTCCGATAAAATATTTTGTCATTTTTAGCTGCAATCGTCCTCGTGTAAACAGCCCCTAAATCTAATCACTGTCACACACTTTTATTCATGGTCGATCTTCTTCTGTTCGTGTCAAATTACTTTGGTTTACTTGGATTCTGTTGCTTTTGAGGAGGAAAACGGAACAACAAGCTTTTTCATTCCAGTCAATTTTCTTAATAGCAGGTGAAATAGTGTTTGGCACACCTGGCACTTCCTGGATTGCCTCGAGCTGCATTATAGATGGGCGATAACTCACACACACGAATGGTCCACATAAACAAGAAAGTCCCAGGAAGTCCCTGAAAGACAAACAGAAGTGAAGTGAAGAGGGAGTGGATATAATGGAAAGTATATGTGACAGATTTATCCTTTGGTGAAACTCGTGGCATTGCTTTTGGTGTTATATGAAATCTGTTCATCCACAACGAGTACCACAACTGACAAGCATTAAAAAGAGCCTAAAAAAAAAAAAAAAAAAAGTGCTGGCACTTTGATCAGGTATACAGAAATGCTTCTGACTTGGCCACAAAATGAAAACTGCTGTGTCTGGAAAGGGAAAGTGAGCATGACATTGACTGTGCCACAATCAATCTTATTTGAGCCTCACTGTGGCGCGGCGTATACACAGAGCTTTCACCGAACTCTGTGATGAGTGGCTACAAGTATCACCCTGCATTCTGTCTGACACAAATGAATTGCTTTCACTTATGCTTTGGCAGTTAAAAAATAAATAAATAAATAAATAAAAAAAAAGACTGATACTGCTCTTTTTTGAAACCTTCCCACAGATGAAAAAGCATCTTTAAACTCTACACCAGAGTCATATTAATAACCTGTCAACTGAATATCCTCACATTCAAAGAAGAAATAAAAAACCAACAGGATTATAATCAAAGAAAACAAGGTTACTTTGCCTAAACTTATCTTGATATGAAAATAAATTGGAAATCTGTTCCCATGTTTGTTCCGCAGTGTTGGAACAGTCAATCCCATTTAAATGCCACGACAGCTGACTGCAACGCCACCTGCACAGGGTGTCGGGAGGACTACTTACTGACGTCAGGTTCCATTTGCTGCATGGACGGAACCAGCAGGTTACCGGAGTGGCTGACCTCAGTAGTCAAATGGAGGGTGCTGCGAGAGTGGCTGCTTGTTGACTGGTGGTGCAGAGCGCTACAAGTGGGTGAGCACACATCATTTGATAAACACACACAGAGACCATCGTGGACACAGGCTGGTTCGTGCAAATATTTGAGAGCGTGAACCAAGGACATGCTGCTGAATGCTAACACACCAAAGGCAAGTTATCTCCATTTCTCTGGAATTCGATCCGTCGGCTTAGAACAAGCAAACAAAGAGTGTGAACAGCGTCACAAAAGTATATGATGAAGTTAGAAATGGAGCGTTTAAAGCAGGGGTGTCAAACATGCAGCCCGGGGGCCAAATCCGGCCCCCGAAAGGGTCCAGTCTGGCCCCTGAGATGAGTTTGTGAAATGCAAAAATGACAGTGAAGATGTAAATCATTTTAGTTCAGGTTCCACAATGTCATGTACAGTGGGTCAGATCAGTAAAATACTCTCATAATAACGTATAAATAGTCACAAGTCGAAAGGTTTTTCTCTGTAAATGTATAAATGTTCATGTCATTTTATTGTATTTACACTAAAATTATAATTTCACAAAAATACAGGTAAAGTGAACAAATGTAAAGATATTGAAATGTCTGAAGGGCAGGTTTACCAATTATGTCCTGTTATTAAATGTTTTATGCATTTGTTGAACAATTACAATTTATAAGTCTTAATTTACATGTGTAAATGATCAACTGTTAAAACTGCACATAAAACATAGAGAAAGTTTGGAGTTGTCATTTTTTTTATATTATTATGTCATTATTTCACTGGTCCGGCCCTCTGCAGATCAATTTTGGTTTAATGTGGCCCCTGAACTGAAACGAGTGTGACACCTCTGGTTTAAAGGCTCAAAGATGCATAAAAATAAAACCAAGGCTATCAGATTGCAGATTGTTGCCCTTGTAGAACGGATTACACCATCAGATTTAAGATACAGTTCAAATTCATGATCATATTGATAGGTTTTTCATGTTGATAGACATTATCAGTGTGTGTGATTTTTATTCAGACCAGTAGCACTGTAAAAATCTAAACCATACCAAGGTAATTTAAGGTCGTGTCTCACTTCTAGGCCAAATATCTCATCACACTTGAAATAAAAGAGATTTTTTTAATTTAGTTTGTTTGCTTGATTCAAGAAAATAAAATCTGCCAATGAAGCATGGAAATTATCTTAGTAAGATTTCTTGAAATAATATTTTTAAGATCTAGTGTCTAAAAATAACTGCTTATATCTCACTGTAAAGTTACTCTTTAGGTAATTATGTTGGATGTAATTTGTGATTTTGCCAAGAAATGAGAAAAACATATTTGGTAACATATAGATTTTTTTCTAGTATATCTTCAGATCCGCACCACTGAACTGGTGTCATTATTTTCTAATTATTAAAAAAAAAAATTACCTCGCTCATTTTCACTTGTTCCATTTTTTTTTGCTTGAATTAAGCCCAAAAAAGAGAAAAAAACCACTTGATAAGACTTTTATTTTTACACTAAGCATACACACATTTCCTAACCACGTTGATCAACATGAATAATTTATCAATATGATCATGAACAAAACATAATCCCTAAATTCAAACAGAATTTCTTATTTGTTTTCCATTAGTCATGGACATGTGTTCTACAGGAGCAAAGATCTATAATCTGACTTTTATTTATATATGCATGCATCTTTGAGCCTTTAACTGCTCTGTTTCTTTTGATTTAGATTTTTATAGTGAGATGTCTTTGTTTGTTTCAAGAAATCCTTTCAGTAATCCAGGTCGACCTGGTAGAGGCGTACCATGTGTAACATTTTCATGTTGAAATGGGCTGTAAATTTTTGATTTTGACTTACTGACGCAAGCAAACAAGAGCCTTGGGCGAGGTTAGCAAAAGCATAAAAGCCGTGCTGTGGTTTAGATCAGCAGAGCTCAGTGTGGATAGGAGTGAACATGGTGAATGGTGAAGGCTGATAAAGTCCACAACAGACAATATAACCTGCAGGGATCGAGCAGAGATGTTGAATCCAAGGCCAGATTCCAACCTGTCCACCTGTGGACTGAGTTACTTCCCACCTCTGTATAATCCACTTATGGAACGAATTAATTGCGTAAGTTGAGGAACCACTGTGTATAATATTGGAAACGACCTTCATTGGAGCCAGTGGTTGGTTAATTTATACTGGGTTACTATAGAAACATGGTGTAACATGGTGAAGAACTGACTAGTAATGAAAACATGGTACTTATTTCTACATCATTATACAGTAAAGACATCTAATTATTGATCCTATATTCCTGTTATGCAAACAGAATCCCCTATATCTTTCCCACTACACATTTAACTTGAAGCAGTGGTGAAGTCCAACGGTACTTTATCAACACGCCATGTTCTTGAAAATAATGCAAAACCGGTGCTGAATATCAGAGCAAGGGTTATTATATTAGAGAGGACATTACGCCCGCACGTGACTAGACTCCTACAAAGAATTATTTTATTTTAATTCAGGTAAAATTCACTATTTCACGTAGACAATCTATCAGCCAGCACAGCCATGTAGCCTACAGGCATGAGGAGGCATGATGAATGCCCAGCACAGGCACGGACAGTTCCCTTAGTCATTCCAATGGTAATTATAACAGCATAATAGGTCCCTGGAGACTTGTAGAAATTACTGTTTGGGACACACAGTGTCAACAAAACAATCATCTACCATAGATCACACTTACTAGCAGGGTGTTGGAGGGAATAAAACTAACTCTGCAAAGTCACCAGGAAGACCATCTAAGGAATGCTGAGGAGCTGAGCAAAAAAGAATTGAGGGTTATACACCAAAGCCAAGTCACTGACCACAGCCTTTTACTTACTATTACCAAACTGCACTTTTGTATTTGCTTGACTGGTCAGATTCAAAGCATCCACATTGTGACCAGTGGCGGATCTAGACTGCTATTTTTAGACGGGCCTACAGTAAGTGAAGACAGGGTGAGTGAATAACAACAACGTAATAGCATTTCCGGAATTGAAACTGATTGAACACAAATCATTAAATATACATAGTTTGTTTCCCTTGACATTTACAAATAAATAACTATATTAAGGATATTGATCAACATTTCAGTTTGATGAGGCGACGAAAATCAGTCAAGAATTTGGAAAGTTAAATCTCTCCCGTATAAAAATACTCCAACATCTAGAACATGTGGTTCCCAAGGGTCACTGCAGGGTGTCGTAAACTAATGTGTCTAAAGTATCATCCCTGACATTTGCCGGTGCTGCTGCTCCATAGGTTTGTTAGGTCGACATGTGACTCCTCCTATTCTCCTCCAGTTGACATCATGAAATGTTGGACTAGAGTGAAGGCCTTTTTTAATCTCTTAAATTGTACTTACTGTGTGTTACTCTACTGACATGGCATTTACAGCATCACAAAAGTTTTGCTACTGCTGCTTTAACATTTCTCACAACATACAAACCGACACTTTAGTAAATCACATTTACTTAAATGAATTTAACAGGATGCAGACTTTACTAGTTCTTAAGTTTTTTTTTTTGTTTTCTTTGTTTTTTCGTGTGGTATATCTCCCACAACTAATAACTCTGTCAACACTGTTTTAACCCTTTGTTGGTCACACTACAAAAATCACAATAAAACATTTTTTTATTTTGCTTTTTCCACCTCACAGAGACGATTATAACAAAAAACTTTGATTTTTTTTTTCTTTTTACTGACCTTAAATTTAATTAAAGTATTAAAACTTGAACAGTATTACATCACCAATCTTACCAACATAAAGTACCGTAAATTCCGGACCATAAGCCGCTACTTTTTTCCCAAACTTTCAACCTTGCGGCTTTTTCAGTGATGCGGCCAATTTATGTAATTTTCCTAACGGCCGCCAGAGGCGCTCGAGTAGAAAAGGTAAGATTTAGACCGGTGGAATATATGCGTCGAGGAAGACTGAATGAAAAAGGAGGGGCGGAACAAACGCGGGGTGACGGGTTTAAGTAGGACCGGTAAAGGTGACGGACAGGTGAAGAGGGGGTAAAAAGTTGCTTAAAGAAAAACCCGCGGCGGTGTGTGAGAGAAGACAGAGGCTCGACCAGACCCTGTGGATTATTTTTGCACGTTGGCACGGAGGAGTTTGACCTGAACTCTCTGCGAAAGATTAAAGTTATCGCTGACTCTGCGATAGATGAGGCGAGGCGGTGACCAGCCACCTGTTTGTGGATGCGGCGGACAATAGTGGATATATATTTTTCCCTCCCTTACCTTTGGAAATATACACTTTTTTTTCCCTTGGATTACTTTCAACAGGACCCGGACTCTGCAGGTCTGCATCAAACCTTAAGTATCATTTTCCGTTCATTTTGCCGGCTGTAATTTTTGGACTGTGGACTTTAATGAAGGACATTTAGTTTCATTCGCAGGACTTGAAGTCGGGTTTGGGTTAATTTTGTGTTTGTGTTACATGTTTTAATGTGGGCACATGCGGCTTATATACAGGTGCGGCTTGTGTATGTACAAAATCGGTTTTCCTCTTAGAATGAGGTGGGTGCGGCTAATAATCAGGTGCGCTCTATAGTCCGGAAATTACGGCAATTTGTGACTTGGTTCAAATTAGATGTATTAACTCTTTGTGTTTGTATCATTAGTGATTAGCATTAGCATTTTTTGACCCTTTACTATCATTTCTACCATTTGGTTGAGCATGTTTTCAAAAATGATTATATGAATACCAAAGTATTTCTGAAACATGGGGGAAGTTTGGTGTCAAAGGACTTAAATTTACATTAGATATCAGGGTTCAAAGTTACCTCTACCAAACGGTTTAGCTGACCGACAAAGGGTTAAATACAGAACTATGCAAATGGTTTGTCCATTAATCTTCATTACATCTAAAATAAATTATACTTAATTAAAGTTGGCCATGTAAGTTTACGTGGACTCAAGGATAAACTGACAACACTTCTGTGGCCAAATCACTAGTCCCTGTGATGTTTTATATTTTTGATCACACCTCATACCTTAGGGTTGAAAATGAATAAATATCACAGAAATAAAAGCCAGTATTGCTGAATGTATTCCACGGTTACATTTGCGTGTGTTGTTCTCTTGTTCTTTATCAGTGACTGAGTCCAAAAGTAAAACAGTCCAAGGTGGAAAACACTGCAGCGCATGAGGCCGGTTCTTTTTGACAATGCTTTTGGCTCCCTTTGGTGAAGTCTTTATCAGACCTGCCAGTACTTCTGCTATGGGCTGGGTCAGTTTATACACTGCTGGCTCATTCCTGGCAAGGGTCGAACAGATAGTTTGTGCATTTGGATTTAACTCTTTTTTTTTTGTGTGAAACGGACAACCTGCAGATTCTTTGGGACAGTTTAAAACCAAACAGAAGGTTTTACATTAGAGCTGGTACGAGAAAAAACAAAACAACTCAGCTTCTTTTTGTAAAGTAATTCTTTATTTCTTTCTTTTTCAATATATGTTATTGCCTTCTAGCTTTAATGTTATTTTTCTTTTATTTAGTAAATTTTGCTATAATATTTTTATATTTTATAGGCCATGCATTAAAAATCAAGGCTCAACCACTTGCAACGAGTCAAACGTATGGAACCAGATGTAGGACTATGACACTTAGGTTCGGATTTACAGTATTTATTAATAACAATGAAATCAATAAATAATACAAAATATATTGATGTGTGGACTGTGTGGTCTACTGGATTGACAACAGGCATCATAACTGAAGGAGAATCAAACAGAGTTCGTACACAGGTGGGTTAAATCAGGGCAAAGAGGAAATCCAGATAACTTACCGAGGTGCAGATACAGGTCAGGCCAAGGATCCCTGTGAGAAAAAGGCCCCGTTGAGAGTCAGGCAGGCTCATAGTCAGGGACAAGCAAAAAATCCAAACACATAAACACCACAGGGCAGACAAGAGCAGACAAGGGCAAGAGGAAAACAAAGACTTTCAATACCAGACACACTAGAACAAGGAATACATTCCTTCAATCATTTATTGCAACCAGGGCAGACAAACTCGCAATGAGGAACAGAACACAAGAGGCTTATTAACAATCGGGGACAGGAGTAATTAACAGGGCGGGGAAAACACTGGTGACAGGAAGTTAAGTAAGACACATTGAAAATGAACCAACGTAACAAAATAAAAGCCCAAAACACTAACAATGGCAGAAAAAAACAGGAAGACATACAGAAAAAAATAAAAACTCGTAACTGGAATCATTAACCACTGACAGTTTCATAATATACTTTATAATTTTAACATGAACACTATAACAGCTGTTTTGTTCCAGTTCTTTCTAGTTTTTGCTTTTCCCTGTGGTCCTTAACCCCCTCTCTTGTTTATCCTTCTGTACCTCCTAACCTGGTGGGATTTGTTTCTCTTGGATAGGCCCAGAACCAGATGGTGCTCAAAGGCTTACAGGTTCTGACTGGCACTTCTTCTGGTTTGTGATTATCTGGCTGTGAGCTGCATCTCGTGCTACCGAAAATGTTCAGACCAGTGGTTCACGTCTGTTTATTTGGAGCACTGCTGACCTTTGGGATCCCGGCCTTCTAGTCTGCTGCATGGGGACAAGCTTTCTAACCCTGGTACTCAGTGATGCAAAGCATTTAACACTTGATAACATCTTGAAACCACATTTATGTAGGCATAAACGTAGAGGCAATTGTGGAAATGTCATGAAACATACTGGTGAGAAAAGTTATTAACCCAATGGAAAGTACATGGAAAGTACAATTACTTTCTCACACACACATATATATATATATATATATATATATATATATATATATATATATATATATATATATATATATATATATATATATATATATATATATATATATATATATATATATATATATATATATATATAATATGCAAGTGATGTGTGGGGTGACCTAAAGTGAGCAGGTGCCCGTGGTTGCCTGGGCAATATTGATGGTATCCGGGTTGCAATCGGTCGGGTCATTTGAGATAAACATTAAAGTAACTTGGTAAATACACTTTATAAACTGAATTTCCATGAAGGTGACGTACAACATCAGAAGTAGCCTGTGGTATGGAGGGAGCAAGAGAGTCAAGATGGGAGAGTGGATTTTCGGGAAACATAAAAACAAAAAAAGGAAGTTTTTGGGACACATTCGCTGAGATTTTTAAAGATGATGAGCAGCTCCTAGTGTTTTGTTTTCCACCAGGTTCAAATATCTCTGAGTGTTACAGGTTGTTGACCCCTGGTTTAGATGCTGCACATTGATAACATTTGAAAGATGAAGCAGGACAAAAATATTTTTTCAACATATTAGATTTAATAACATATTACAAGCAATGACATGGAATTTTAACAGAAATAAATGTTTATGAGTTAGGTCATGTGATGTTCATAAAGACCATTGACTACTTTTAAAAATGTGGGTCGAGAAGCGGTGTCGGGTGCGTCCTTTTCAAAAGTATTTAATTCGGTCCCAGTCTAGGCTAGTTAAAAAAGTGGTCAGTAGCAGGTCGTTTAAACATCGACCTGTGACTATGTATTTTCTACTACCAACTTAGTTCTCTGGTATAAAATTCCAAACCAGCGAAATGGGCGATTTAATATCATGCTCTGTAACACTGAACAATATCCTCCCTTATCTACCTAATCGTGCAAGCTACTGTGGGTGTTCACACTGCATGTGTTCCTGAAGAGGGTCATGATAAGGAAAGCAAACAGAGTAAGTGGAAAAAACAAGAACACGACAGAGTTATTAGAGCCCATACAGTGGTCTGCTATTGAAGACAAAGACCATGTTGAGGAGACACAGTATAATTCTATGATCAGTAACAAGTTATTTTCAAATAATGCAGAGTGGTTATTAATAATTATATAGAGCAGTAGTCATCTATCCTGCATGTTTCAGATGTTCCACCTTCCAACACATCTGATTAAAATGATGAGCCTATAATAGAATAGAATACAATAGAATAGCACTTTATTGTCATTGGAAATATAATGAAATTCTATTCAGCGGCATCTCATCAGCACTATATCATAAAATAATCTAAAGACAATAGAGAAAAGACAATACATAATAAAAACCTAACATATATCAGCAGGTAAAAGACATGTACATACACACCATGGTTAAAAAAAATATTAAATGTCCAGTTTAAAACTTTAAAAAGTGCTAATGTATTAAAGTGCCAATGTGAATTAAAACACATTCAAACACATTAAAAGGAGCTTCATCCAGCTCTGCAGAAGCTGCTGTGCTGTTCATCGCAGTGATGGAAACAGACCCCTACTTAACTTAGAGGGGAACAGCCTCTGCTTTTAACAATATCTTTCCATTTCTTAGGGACACAACATAAACATGACACTGAAATGTTTCTATTTTTGTGAAAACACCCTTGAAAACTCCTGTACCTGAACATGAGTTTAGTTAGTATTTCAGAAACGTGGCCCTGCATCATCATCATCATCATCATCATCCCATTCACCTTACGATGTTTTAAATAAGCTCGGGGTAAACCAGTAGGTGACACTGTTCTTTGTGAAGCACTTTGACTTTGTATCATGACTTTCAGTGAGTGTTTCCCTCTAAAATATACCATGGATTATAAACAGTTCCAGAAGAATTAGGGGAGAAGGAGGGAATGGGTCATAAGAAGAAAAGTTATTCGTTTTCCAAGGCCACTAATTGTCTCCTAAAGTGATTGATTTCATTTTAAGAGATGTAACTCTAGTCAAGGACAGTGCCATCCCATTGACTCCAAAAATATGCAATGTTTGTACCTCTGAAGATGTGTGTGTGTTTCCCTGTACGCATGTGTGCTTATGGCTATGCAGCAGTTACCTAGATTTACATCTGCCCTAGTTTGCTCAGGTGCTCCCTGTTGCTATAGTATCCATACCCATGTATCAACGCTGATGAGAGTGCTACATACAGTGTCATTGTCTGAAGGCAAAAAATGATTTGACTTTCAATGCCTTTCAGAAACAGGACACTCCATGGTGGTGAACAGGTCACCGTGTGACTGTTACCCAGACTTCCCTTTAAAGCAGGCCCGGACCGGCACACAGGACGACCAGGACTTGGACCATCTGCCTTGGAGGCCTGATTGAGGGCTCAAAACCCCCTCAGGCCTCTTATTATGGAGGTGTGTGTGTGTGTGTGTGTATGTGTGTGGTCTAACTGGTTTGACTGGTCTAACTGGTTTCACTGGTTTGACTGGTCTAACTGGTTTCACTGGTTTGACTTGTCTAACTGGTTTCACTGGTTTAAGTGGTTTCACTGGTTTGGCTGCTCTAACTGGTCTAACTGGTTTGACTGGTCTAATTGGTATAACTAGTCTAACTGGTTTGACTGGTATAACGGGTCTAACTGGTTTGACTAGTTTAATTGGTTTAACTGGTTTAACTGGTTTGGCTGGTCAAACTGGTTTGACTGGTCTAATTGGTTTGACTGGTCTAATTGGTTTAACTGGTTTCACTGGTTTGGCTGGTCTAACTGGTTTCACTGGTCTAATTGTTTTAACTGGTTTAACTGGTTTGGCTGGTCTAACTGGTCTAACTGGTTTGACTGGTCTAATTGGTTTAACTGGTTTCACTGGTTTGGCTGGTCTAACTGGTTTGACTGGTCTAACTGGTGTAACTGGTTTAAACTCTTTCTGTTGGTTTGTTTCTAAATGATTGGATGTGAAGCATAAATTGAAACAACTGAAACATGTGAAGGTGAATAATCTGCTTGCCCCCCCCCCCCCCAAAAAAAAATTTTGTTTTTCTTTGCTTTTTCACCTCCGTGGGACTGGAATTGGCCTGGATGCTGCAGGATATCCCAGGCCTGAAATTCTCATCCAGTCCGGCCCAGCTTTAAAGCCATAGTACACATTTATTACCTCCGCCAAGCAGGTCATGTTTTTGCTGGAGTTTGTCTGTCTGTTAGTTAACAAGATAAACGCTATATAAGTTTGAGGTATTATTATTAGTATTATTTGATAAAAATTTCATGACGTGTCACAAGGAATAGGTATTCTCCATTTACCGCAATGTAAAATGTCATTGTGATCCAGAATCCAGGATCTCTTCCGGATCATCACCAACATCTAATCATTTGTTCCTTGTGACACCCCCAACACGTCATAAAATTTTTATCAAATAATAATATCTATAACTCTTTAACTTATCTTGCTAACTAACAGACAGACAAGCAAACAAACTCACATTTGGCCTGATTTACCCTGTGGCCAGCTGTGGCTCAGTTGGTAGAGTGGGTCGTCCAAAGGCTGAAGGGTTGGCAGTTCACGGCTGGCCGCTGGCTGTCAATCATTGTTAAAACCGATTTTTAAAGTTATTAAAGAAGAGATTGATAAAATATAAAAAGAGAAATCCCTTCACACGTGTTGTTTTATTTATTAGATATACCGGCTGAGTTCAATGTAGAGCAGAGGTATATTTTAAATATCTTACTACTGATTACAAAAATATTATACATTATAATTGTTAATTAGAAAAGGGTCAAATCACCAACTATAACAGAGTGGAGACAGAGACTGGAACAAGTGCACATGATGGAAAGAAGAAGTCGTTACAAATAAAAATGTCCCTTTATGATCAGAGATGGAAGATGGTTGAAGAATACATGAATGATTAACTGTTTTTTGTTGTTGAATTGACTGAAATCCATTAACTCTAACAAAGGAATGTTTGGAATGCAAATATATATCTTTACATGTATAAATTATGTACTCTTGTAAGCATTGATATTTTTTTTTTTTTTGCTAGGTGCCTGCGATAATTATTTTATTGAATTTATTTTAAAAAATCTCCATTTATATATTTTGTCTCACATCTTTGTTTGTTATGGTTCTGTTTGAAATTGAAGAAAATTTAATAAAAAGTAAAAAAATAAAAAAAAAACACACATTTTTGGCGACTGTGACCTTTGACCTACATTCACCAAGATTTAAAACCATCTATTCTGGACCACCTTGCACCTTTCCTGAAAAAGTCATAGAAATCAGTCCAGTAGTTTTTGTGTAAACCTGCTGATAGACAAATACCAAGACAGTACCCTTCTCCCCATCAGGGGTCAGGGTAACAGTAAACATCCCTCCCAATTACCACTCATGACCCATTCAGTGTCTGGTAGTATATTTACCTGCAGAGTTACTGCCCTCTGCCTCTTTTCCTCTTATTTTTCTGTGTTTCAGAAGTGTCTGTCTGTTGACCTATTCTCAGTCAGTATGCACCCCCACTCTGCACAACACTGGCTGCAGAGCTCTGGTGAAATTGCTGTCTCCTCTTTCTGCCACAGAGACTTTTCTTTGACCTCTCAGAGATGGAGCAAAAGCTGCAACAGACAGATTAAACACACACTGAACTTCTCTCTAAAAATCCTAACTCAATATTTGTTGACCCTGTATTTATTCTGGTCTTGTTCATTTGCTCTCTTGTATAAATGTCCTTGTGTTACACCTTCACATTATTTATATGTTTTCATGGCAACACTCGAATCATTTCATAAAGTTGACCAATTTATCTAGTCTGGAAACTAGCATTTTGCATAAGAATATTTGTCAACAATCCATGTAAAGCAGAGGTGTCAAACATGCGGCCCGGGGGCCAAATCCAACCAGCCTAAGGGTCCAGTCAGGCCCTTTGGATGAATTTATGAAATTCAAAAATTACACTATAATATAAATCATTTTGGTTCATAGTTCACATTCAGACCAATTTAATCTCATAATAAAGCATAAATATCCACAAGTTAAAAACATATCTTTGTAAATTGACTTTTTTTTTAATTAAGTGACACTAAAAGTATACAGAAAGATTCACAGAAAAATCTCAATAATCAGAACAAATGTCTGAAGAGAGTAACTTTAATAGTATTCCACCTATTACTAAATATTTTGTGTATCTGTAGATCCAGTGTGATCTATAAGTTAGATTATATATGTGTAACTGTTAAACTAAAGCCTAATATTGTTTTATTTTCATAATGAAATGTGACTTTTTAGCTCTAAAAAGGTTGGAGTTGACACGATTTATATATTATATAATTTTTTTTACTGGTTCGGCCCACTTCAGATTAAATTTAGCCGAATGTGGCCCCTGAACTAAAATGAGTTTGCCCGAGGAGCTTGAATGCTGGGGGAAGTACAGGCACTGAGTTCTTTCTCTCTCTCTCTCTCTCTCTCTCTCTCTCTCTCTCTCTCTCTCTCTCTCTCTCTTTCTTAGGAACGTGATCTAGAATAGATCCCATTAAGTTTTTATGAATGTGGGTCATAGTCAGTCACCAAAAATGTGTTTTCACAATGATAGGATATAGAATAAATCTGTTTTATGAGTGTTTGTTGTTTATGACATCACATGTGCTATTTTTTAACTTCATAGTCTCTTCATCTGTACCATTTCTTTTAATCTGTTTTCATTTCGTTTAGACTTTTTTTATTGCCTCTTGCCAGGTTGTAATTGTAAATGAGATGCTTTTGTCAAGTGATTTTTCCTGGTAAAATAAATTTCTAATTAAAAAATAATAATAATTTTTAAGTCTTCAGAGTTAATGTCAAGCAAAAGTAGATCCTGGGAACATCACAGGTAACAAAGTTTAGTCTCTTTTTTCCCCCATCTTCATCCTGTTCCATTTCTGCTCAGTCGACTAAAACAGTTCAATAATCCCTACTGATTACAAGTGATTATTGATTAGTATTTGTGTTTCAAACTCCAGACATGGTCACTGATGGCTCAAAAAACAAAACAAAAAAAAACATCCTAATACCTGAAATTCCAACTTCTGGTTTCAAAATAACAATCCATAACTTAGAAAGGAATGACCCTGTTCACTTCAAATATAAACCACTTTTGTACTCCAAATATTTGTGTGTCTTCCAGAGAAAGGTTCTTTTTCTTGGACCACCCAGTGACCTGAGGCCTCTACATTCCCTCAATCAAAGAGCCATTTTCCTCTCTTTAGCTACTATTCACTCCATGTTCCAGGCTATTAACAGTTAAGGGATTTTTCTTACTTCCACTTGACTTTCTATGTCACCCCGATTAACCATTTTCTTCAGCCCAACCCCCCTCTACATGCTTCTTGTAACATGTACCCCCCCATTTATTCTCCCTGTCTTTTTTCCTTCCTCAGTTGCTTCATGCTGCCGATCACGGGCAGTTTTTTTCCCCATTCCCCTTCTATTAGTAAGTGAAGGTCATCTTAATGGGGCCACTGGCAGACCAATGGAATTGCAATTTAACACAAAGGCAATTAGACATTGATAGCATAACCACCCCTCCCCACACACACACCTACCCACCCACCCACCTCTGATACATTCGTACACACACACACACACAACATTCCACGGCTTATATTCTGCTCACAAATCCCTGCCATCATTCTTTGTCTCTCAGTCATTCCATCTGCCATCAGACGTTTTCTCACTCGCTCACTCCATCTGGCCTTTTCTCGTTCTCTTTGACCCTTTCACTCATTAGCTTGTTAATCACAGTTGTCCGCTAGAGGAGAATGCCAATGTTTTCTGTTAGCCAGAGCTGCTTGTTGTCAAAAAATGCTTTGTTGTACATCTCCACTTTCATTTGTGTAAAGTACTAAATTGAGTGTGTTGATTGATTGATTGATTGATTGATTGATTTTATTCTGGAACCTTACAAGAGGCAATCCAAAGGATGGCATGCAAAAGCACGGGGCTTATTTCCAGCATGGTCCTTGGTGTTAAAACAGACAGTGGGGCAAAACAACTCCACCACACATAAACAACAAGAAAATAACTAAATATCAATAATAAAAAAATAATAGATAAACAATGGTAAAACAAATACATAATCATTACAGCCGGAACTTACAATACTCTCACTTTGTTCCATAAGATATTCCGAACTTGCCTTTTAAAACCATAGCAAGATGCTGAGATCTGAACAGCAGATGGCAATGAATTCCATAACATAATGGCTGAATAAAAAAAGGAATGTCAAGTTGCTGACTTCACTAAAGGTATTTTGCAGGAGCGGATGCTTGCTCTGGTGAAGTGGCTGTGTTCAGTGTTGACTAGAGAGATATTGTGAGAGATGTATGATGGGGCGTGACCATTAACAATGTTAAACATATGGTTTAGCTTGAGTTGTTCTACTCTGAGATGAACTGGCAGCAAGCCAGCTCTGGCAAACTCCTCGTAGCCTATATGGGATCGGGGTGGAGCCCCTAAAAGGTATCGGATGGCCTTATTTTGAATGGTTTGGAACTTTCTTTTTAGTCTCGCCCTGACCGCAGAAAACCATGCAGAGCAAGCATAATCCAGGTGACATTGGATAAGAGATAACACAAGCAGTTTTTTGACAGAGAAGTCCAATTGTCCTGCGGAACAGAAACTTCATCCTGCTAGCACATTGAGCTAAAACCTTAAAAGCAATTGAATCACCTGACAACGACTGATCCAGAATCAAACCCAAGTAGGTCACACTGGGTTTAGATTTTTGATTTTTTTGATTGATTTTTTTTGGGTTTAGATTTTGATTTTTTTTTAGAAAAACAAAATTTTTTTTGTTTAGATTTCTATTTACATTTACGCAATTTGGAAGATGCTTTTTTTCCAAAGTGACTTACAAGTGAAGGTGTACAATTAAGCTCTTTGCTCGACTTCTTTGGTAAAGCACATTAAAATAACTACAAGTACAATGGACCAAAGTGCTGTACAGAAGAATAAATTTAAAAAAAAAACAGAATAAAAAAACAATGAATAGGTTAAAAACAGAAAATGGCTGGACAAACAATGTCGAACAGAAAATAACAAAAAAGAACAATTAAAGCAGTAAAATAACAACACTAAATAAAACAACTGGTGCCAGACACAACAAACCCTGCTCCTCCCAAATGTTTTAGCTCTTAATGGATATTTGTCTCTCACAATGTGAGATTATTGGTTCAATATTTCAAGGTCACAAGTTATGATGCCATTTTGAAGCCCATTCCAGGTTTTCTTTCTGTCAATAATAGTAACTAAGTCTCTATCCCCACTCATTTTTCTGTTATTCTCCATTTTTTTAACAATAATAATAATACATTTTATTTGTATAGTGCTTTTCATGGCCCTCAAAGACACTTTACATGCAGTGAAAACAGAACAATAAGAGTCCAACAACAATAAAAACAAACAATAGAAAACACAGAACAAAAGTAATCAAACATTAAAAGTCATCTTGAATAAATGAGTTTTTAAAAGGGATTTAAAAGTGTTGAGGTCGGAACAGTGACGGATGGTTGGGGCGGCTACGGAAAAGGCTCTGTCCTCCCAGGTTCGGTGCTTGGGTTGGAGGGTGGAGTCAATGAAGGTGTTGGAAGACCGGAGTGATGTGATGGCGTGAGCGGGAGTGAGTGAGGAGACGAGCTGCAGAGTTCTGGATGAGGTGTTTGGAGGGTAAAGCATAGAGAAGGATATTGCAGTAGTCGAATTTGGAGGTGACATTGATTAGTAGGCATTGATTAGTTGACCCTCAACCTCTTGGGTCACCAATAGGTCAAAAGCTATACACATAAGACGCTGAACTGCAAAACCAGCATTTTGGTGCTCACTGAAAGTCTCCAAGATGAAGAGTTCAAAAGTTATATCCGAAATTTGATCTGGACCTTTATTGTGACCTTGACCTTTGACCTAGAATCTTCAAATTTGATCTTCTTCAGCAGTGACCTACCCTTCCAGGCATCATAATATTCTTAGGTAACTCACATCCCCAAGAAACTATAACACTGATTACAACATGCTGTAAGAGAAGTGACAAATATGGTGACGCAGAAGCTCATATATGTACATAGACGACTGCTGCATCCTTAGGGCGTCAGTCAACTCAAAAGCTGAAGAGGTGTGCAAGCGAGTGTTTTTTTTTCCGGTAACACGGAAAACACTGAGATGTGGTGGTGTTAATTTGAGGGGATGTTTTACCCAGTTGTGGCAGTTGTGTGTGTGTGTGTGTGTGTGTGTTTGTATGTGCGTGTATGTGCATGTCGCATCCTTGCACTTAACAGTGTCTGGGCTGATGAATAGTTTAGCAGAGTTTCTTTCCATCTCATTTAAAGGCATTACATGTCTCCTTTGGTTCTGGATTTCCTTTAATCTCATTACAGCTGTCAAGAAAAAAAAAACCCTCCAAGAGCATCAACGAGGAAACACAGCAGACTGAGATAAAGTTGCTGTCATAGTCCTTCACTGGATAAAAAAGTCTGATAGTGTTTGGTCAGGTTAAATTATCTGTGAATGTCTGAGTGTGTGCGAGAGAGATGTGTCTCCATATGTGAATTTGCATACACTAAACTTTTACAGCACAGACTGTTAGGTTTGATTAAACAGCTGAGGTTCCACTGCCATCAGGGTTCTGGAACAATTACCAAAGTGAGACAGACTGATGATGAGAGAGTCGGATCGCTCTGTAAAGTCGTCTCTATTCCATCACAAAGGTTCTCAGCGGGGTTCAGGTCTGGACATGGACAATTTAAGCCTTAAGATTTGTCATTATCATCTTGGAATATGTCTGTTTCATCAGCGAAGAAAAAAAAGAGACCATCTGTAAAACAAAAAACAAAAAAGGCAGAGAAAGGGAACAGAGGATTACCCCTCGGTTGCTCTGATCCTTGGGCTGCAGGTCATGTGACCAAGTGATAGCGTACTCCTTTCTTTGGGCTCTGTATGCTCGGCATCAGCCCCAGTAGCTATATTAATTTAGATGAATTAATCAGTTTGTTATAGTTTGTTAGAATGATTATACATGTTTAATTATTTGATTAAAATACTGAACATTTAAATTGTGTTCTTCCATTCTTCCAATCATACACCCCATCTTGCTGAACGCTTCTTCCAGCATCATTTCCTCACCCCAAGTGCTTGGATAATGAAGATGATTCTTGGAAGTGTTTCTGAAATGCTCCATTAGGCCCAGTTTTGTCCCATGGTTGCACTCCATGCCAGTGTTGACACTGTTTGAAGCGTAGTGACCCAAGTCAATCATATATCACTGCACTAATGGGACTTTAAAGGTGCAGTGTGTGGGACCTGACACAGGACGACCTATTAGAAGAAATGAATAATAGATCCATAACAATATTTCATGACCTCAAACCACTCTATGAATCATGTTTTTGTTGCCTTACTACATGTCCTTCATATGTACAGAAGGAGCGCATCTCCTTCTACTACAGTGTTGGTCTTGCATGTATTCTTTGTGTTGTTGAATACTGCTGTTAAATGTTCTGTACTTATATAGTTGTTTTCCACCTTCATAATGTTCAAAGCGCTTTACATTAGCCCCACATGCACCCATGCACACACACACTCATACACCAGTAGGTTTCTAAGGTTCTGTCAGTCCTACTAGGGGTCAGGGTTCAGTGTCTTGCCCAAGGACACTTCGACATGTGGACAGCCAGAGCCGGGACACGAACCGCCAACCTGTCGGTGAGAGAGAGTGATATGAGCAGCATCCACTAGCTAACCTGAGTGATATGAGCAGCATCCACCAACTAACCTGATAGATATGAGCATCTGCTAGCTAACCTGAGTGATATGAGCATCTGCTAGCTAACCTGATAGATATGAGCATCTGCTAGCTAACCTGAGTGATATGAGCATCCGCTAGCTAACCTGAGTGATATGAGAATTTGCTAGCTAACCTGAGTGATATGAGCATCCGCTAGCTAACATGAGTGATATGAGAATATGCTAGCTAACCTGAGTAATATGAGCAGCACCACAGACAACCCGCATTAAGACAAGATCCTCTTTTTTTGAGGATGCGGACGGTGTGGTGTGCGTCTTGGTGGTCACTGCCTTAAACTTTTTGCACTTAATATAAAAAGTGAGGATGCGTGACAGACGTCTGGACAGTCCAGTTTTAGAGCCGTCGGTCCAGACAAAATGTGAACCCTACTGATGTTGTGCAGTAAAATTTCAAGGAAACTTCAAGGTGTTAGCCTTGGTTTGTTCAGGTTAAAATGCTGATGCTTGTGTCTTATCAGTGGACATTGTTACATTACACTGAACTTTAATACAATTTGCTTCTTACTGGACAGACGTGTGTCCATGTTGTTCTTCCACTGACAATGTGATGACGTCATCATGACCTGTCGACTGAACCTCGACTTTATTGACGGATAAGTTGACTTGAAAAAAGCTGAAATCATTAATGTCCTAGTGTGTAACTATCGCACCAGTTCAAATAATAAAAGGAGAATGTGTTTGAAAACAAAAATGTTCCAGCTTTATGTGCAGTGCAGAATACTTTTTAGATAAGTTCGTAGAAAAAGGTTTGATCACCACCCACTCTGTTCATATTGTCTATGTTAACACATTGTAGATGTTTAGCTCAGATAGTAATACTGAGTAATAAGGTCAATGGTGACTGAATAAAGACAGATGGAGGAAGTGAGTGAAAATGGCAGATGGAGTGAGTGTTGACCATTTTAGTGAAGTGAGTTAGAAATGCAGACGGTTAACATTAACAGACGTCTAGCTCCCAGCATATCACATATTCGGACACAAACTTCACATTAATATGCAAACATCTTCCACAGAAACACTAAATATTGTCGGGTCTGAAAAGGTATTACTCTGTGCTTCATGTATTTAACTATTAGTAAAACACATGTCCTGCATGTTTTAGATATTTCCCTAAAAGCAAAATGGTTGATTTTTTTTTCTGAATATTTAAAGTAAACCATCTATACTAGTTAGTCAAGTCTAGCTAGCTGGCTAATTTGTCCATGTTATTTATAAAGAAAAAAATTCTTTATAAAGAAAAAATAATAAAGTAAAAAAATAAATGTAGAAAAATAAACAGTAAAATGAACAAAAACTAAAACATATTTACAAAATTATAAATAACATAGAAAAATTTACCAAGAAAATATACTTAAAAAGAATGAGAGAGAACTAGTATGGGTGGTTTACTTTAAATATTCAGAAAAATTCAACCATTTTGTTCATGGAACAGATGTTGAGAGGAAACTAATTTAGAAAAAGGTCAAATTAAAAGTGATGGGACCAAATTTCAATACTAGTTCTCTCTTTTAAAAATTATTTTTGTTTAAAATTATTCAGCACATTTTCCATAATATTTATAACTTTGTAAATATGTATTACTTTTTGTTCATTTTATTGATTATTTTTCTACATTTAGGTTTTTATTTTATTACTTTTTCCTTAATTTTGTTCCATTTGTGTCTTTCTTTGTCCATGTTACCAATTATTTTATTGATTTATCATTCATTTTTGTTTATTTTATTCATAACTTTGGCAGTTCTTGTTCAATTTGTCACTTATTTTCATTATTTTTTTTCCTTTCTTTTTTTTTTTAACTGTGGAACTGCTCAAGTCTCAGGAGTTAAAGGGTTAAACTGAATCGTGTGGAAGAGGGAAATATCTAAAACATGCAGGACACTGGCCCTCCTGGACTGGAGTTTGACACCAATGTTTTAAATAGATCCCCCTTCTAACACACCTGATTCAAATGATAAACCTCTCTTCAAGCTCTGCAGTAGTCTGATAATGACCACCATCTGTGTCGGAAGAGGGATACATCTAAAACATGCAGGATAGTAGCTCTTTATTTATTTATTTCATTGCTCCTGACCAATAGTATGGACCAATAAAACTCTGATCTTGGTGATGACAACATGCGACTGTTAATCCTTATATACAACCTCAAAAGGTGAGAGGTGAACATTCTTCAGTTTGAGGCAGAGATCTCGACCCCATTAGAATTTATTATTTTTTCAATCAAGAAATAAGCTGTTCTTGACCCTTTTCCTTCTGTCTGTCACATAGTCAGCTGTAGTTTTTTTTTGTTTTTTTATTTTTTTTAGCTTAAGATTCTTTGCTTTGTTAGTACATCACATGTGCACATGCACCACACACTATGACTGACCTTCTGAATTAAATCATCACTGCAGGAACACACCACATGCTAGGAGCAGTGGGGTTACTATATGAAATGGAAGAGCAAGTGGAGGGTTAAGTGGCTTGCTCAAGGGCAAATCAGCCAACAGCTTTCTGCTACTCTTGGGAATTGAACTGACAACCCAACTCCCCACCCTTCCAGGCCACCTACATGGATCTTCACTGGTTGGATTAAGGCCACAGGAACCAGAATCAACCGGATCAACCTCGATGCAACCTCAACAGGACACCATTTTGGATTTTAGAGTTGTTATTGCAGTGCTTCACTTACTATAGTTTTATTTAATATGACTTTAGTAAAGTATTTGCTTAAATTAAAGAAGCCTATTGGTAAAGTATCATTAATCAGTATGAGGGGAAATAATTTTTGTCCTCGTCAACCATGAATATAATTAATCAACAGCAGGAACATGGAGACCATAAGGACTGAGATCCCCTCAGCCGCCTGGCACATGACATCCAGGGTCTATTAAGACAAATAACAACCTAAAAGCTGTAATTTTGCTGAGATCCCTGAAGGACATGTTTTGTGGAGATTTGTTTAGGCTTTAGTTATTTGAAAATAACATTTGCTTCAGTCTAACCCAATTGTCTTTGCTTTTTTTATTCAATTACAGAGTCCCAAAGCAGCATTGGAAGCAGAGTGGAATTGATAAACACTGTTGTGTGGACAGTTACGAACCAGGAGGGACGAAATGCATTCAAACCCTGCAGGTCAGCATAACTGAGATTTAATGAATGACCTTTATCATATTATTTCACTCAGCAAATGCAACAATTTAGGCTTTTAAATAGATTCTTGGTCAACAGATGTTGGTTATTAAGAAATGCAAAACAGGGTGTGCAGGTTTTTAGTGACTTGACCAGAAAAGAAGTGTACAGAAACACCACAGAATTGGCTATGTTTACATTCAAAGGACCCTGGATATTCTATATGGGGTATTGTAAATGTACAGGAACAGTAAAAGTAATAAATAAACAAAAACAACAAGGCACAGAACTAGTTTTTTTTTTCTTCCAGTGAAGAAAACGTCAATATATTTGCTCGATTTAATGTATATAGAGGTAATGCATTGGCGTCATGCAATCCCATGATTCCGTAGTTGTGCCGCCACATTGGACGACACGAAAACATCATCTTGTATTGACACGTTACAACAAGCTGCAGTTTTCTCACAATTATATGAAAATCAAGACATTCCTGGTCCTACTATGGGTGAATCATGTTGTGCCACCGGTTCTACGTATCACCAAGAGACAACAGACAGAGTTTCCTTCAACAGAATCCTTAGAGACTCGGAGAGACGGTTGAAATGGATGGCCACTATACACTGCAATACATGGAAACTGATTTTTTCACATAGAGAGTGCTGTGGAGTTTTCTCTTTTTGTCATATAAAAATGTTTATTCAACATCTTACCAGTTTATCTGTTTGTTTGTTTGTTTGTTTGTCTGTCTTTGTTCAAGATAACTCGAAAACGTATGGACGGATTTTGATAAAATTTTCAGGATATGTTTGAAATGTGAACAGGGAGAACTGATTTCATTTTGGGGGTGATTGGGGTATGGGGGGGGGTCTACCTTGGCGGAGGTCTGCACTCTGTGTGCTTTTCTAGTTTTAATAGTATACAGCTGTATAATGTATACAGCTCTCACATTAATGCACCTCCACTTGTTGCACATTAAATTAAAGTGAACAATCTCATCTTTCTGAACATACAAACAATTCTCAAGTGTAACAACAACAGCACATACAAACAAGGTTGTTTTATGCAAAAGTCAAACATGAGAAATTGGACTTCTCTTACTTCTAAAGGCTGTCATCTGGCCAATCATCTGTCAATCTGGACACGTGGTGTTTTCCACGTAACACTTCAAGCAAAGGGAAGTATTTAGGTCCCAAATAAATGTCATATCCACAAAGGTACAGAAACTGCAGGGATATTTGTCTGACCTCATAAATTTTTGGTAAAATATATGTATTTGAAGCATTCAACAGTTTTATCTATCTATCTATCTATCTATCTATCTATCTATCTATCTATCTATCTATCTATCTATCTATCTATCTATCTATCTATCTATCTATCTATCTATCTATCTATCTGTCTATCTGTCTGTCTGTCTGTCTGTCTGTCTGTCTGTCTGTCTGTCTGTCTGTCTGTCTGTCTGTCTGTCTGTCTGTCTGTCTGTCTGTCTGTTTGTTAATGGTTTGAGTACTGCTTTGTACACCCTTGTTTTCAAACAAAAATTAAGGCAGTTGAGAAAAAAGATCTAATTGTGTTTGTGTTTCTAAGTCTACAGCTTTTTATCTGTCAAATAAGCATCAAAAGTGAGTATTTTAATACACACTACAGGATGTTAACTTCACAAAAAGACCCTTCTTTTATCTGTACTCTAAACAAGTGAAGAACAGCTGTTGTTTTAATTTGGAGAGGTATTTTTCAAGTGTTTTAAGCAAAATCACCCTGGAATGGCAAGGGGTTAATTAAGCATTTGTTAGTGCAAGTGTGTGTGTGTGTGTGTTTGCATGTGTGTGTAAGAGAGAGAGAGAATGTTAGTGTTGTTTATTGTATGTTAGGGAGATCGATGTGACAGCTGTCCTCTTTTATAATGTTGTTGTAGAAGGAAAATCTCAATTTTACCCGGATACAGCTATGCTATTTTTTGATTGGCTGTTCAGTCGCAATTCATTTGATTTAATTAGCTGGTGGATGCAGGTGCATTCTAACCTAAAATTAGGCTCCATGGAATCTTTGGGCATGGTCTATGCTCCGTGTACATTTTGGTTTTTGGATTTTCCGGTTATGAATGGAAATTTAAAAAAAAAAAAAAAAACCACTAGTTTATTTGACTTTCATTTTGAAGCACAAAACCAATAATTGAATTACGCTGCATTTTCCTTTCATTTTCATTTTCATTTTTTAAATTTCACTTTACAAAAATAAATTCAAAGTCAACAAAAATGGAAAAAAAAAACAAAAACAACCAAAAGCAAGCATTATTCATATTCTAGCATCGGAAGCTGCCATTCAGACTGTAATAAAGAGCGAATAGTGTGTGAATAACGAGCAAGAATTATGTCTTTGGAGCTGTACTCAGAAATTGGAAACAACGCCTGTCATCGTTGGAAATCTCTGCGCGCATTTCACTGGAAAGCGGAGGCGGGAGAGGATTTTCAGCTCAAAATGTACGAAAATTCTGCACTGAAAATGGCTTAAAATTGAGGGGGTTGCCCGAGGAACATCTGGAATGGAAGTGGCAAAAGCCATAGATGATGTATGAAAACTCACCTTTTTGCTTTGATATGTGTGTGCACGTGCAAATCAGTTTCTTTAATTAAAACCATCGGCGACAATTAGCATAATGCTTGTTTTTGGTCCGTTTCTGTTGACTTTGAATTTTTTTATAAAGTGAAATAAAAAAGGAAAATATGGCATAATTTAAAACAAAAGTCAAATAAACCAGTAATTTTTTGTTTTTTAATTCCCATTCATAAACAGAAAATCCAAATACCAAAATATACAGACACATGTACAAATGCTACAGTAAACAAGCACAAATCATTTATGTGGTTTCAACATATACCAACACACATTCAACATCTAAGAAAAAGAAGTGGTTGAGCCCCACTCATTTTACACCTAACCTATTTTTCAGTAGAAAGCTGTCAGCAGACAGAAACCTTCACCTTTTCAAATGTGACTCTTTTCATCCCTGTGGTTCAAAATGTCACTTACAAAGATTGTGACACGTGAGATAAATGAAAGGTGAAGGAGATGTAAGAAGAGCAGATAAGGCAGAGAACAATGATGAAGGGGAGCTTCAAGGATGAAGTGTGGACAGGAGAAGCAGCGGGAAAGTGATAGTGTGAAGGGATTTGGAAAGAGGTGAGAAACATGTCAGCAAGAAAAGACAAGATTTAAGGCTGTATTTGTTGGTATGGAGTGTGTTTACAGCTCCTGGTACTGTCCAGGAGTGCCAATTGTAGCTCTCTTCATGATTCCTTAACCCAAACCCAAGTCAAAATGCATCCATGTAATGTCTTTTTGTGTTACAGTGGTCCCTCCTCACTATAATGCACTTCAGTTTTTGCAGCATTACTGTTTGGCAGATTATTTTTCAATTCAATTTAGCTTTTTTTTTTCATCTTATGGATTTGTACTGTGTTCTATGTACTGATTGTGTTATGACTCCAGTCTCCAGTGTCATGTCTTTGTTAGTTTTTGAGGCTTTTATTTTGTCATGTGGATTCATGTCACCATGTCTTGCTTTTCTTCCTGTCACACTTGTGTCTCATCCTCATTAATTTTCCTTCATTTGTCACACCTGTTTTCTCCTCTTTATAAGCTGTGTGTCTTCTTCCCCTCAGTCCGAGTTTGTCTGTCCTGGTATTTCAAATAAGCAGTTTCTACCTTGTTTCTGGTTTTGGAAGTGTGTTGGTTATCTGGATTCTGGTTTTTGTCAACTCCCTGTCGGTCTAGGTCTGTTATGTGGATTTTATGTTGCCTGTTCTCGACTACGGGTTCGTCTGATCCCTGCCGGTACCTCAATCAACCTCGGAATGTTAGCCTGACCTTTTTCTACACACTGGTAACATCTCATTAGATTGGATCGTCTGTGTTTGACTCCTGCCTGTTTGACCTTTGACCCTCTGACCTATCTCCCTGGTAACTCATTTCCCCTAACGAACAGTAGATCTTACTGTGATTATATTTATTAATAAATATTGTGACACTGAATCAGAGTCTGTGAGTCCTGCATTTGGGTTCACCAGTTTCTTGACTTTGTGTCAGATTCTTCCTGATTTGATCAAGTAGCTTATATTTCACCCCAGAGACTTTAAAAATCATGTTTGAACATTAAACGTATCACTAAAATATACTTTATATGTACTTTTATTAATAATTGGGTCTAAACTTTGAGCAACAGTTGAAACACATATCCACTGTTCAGATTTACAGTATAATATTATATACTCTAAATATTATATTATATTATATTATATTATATTATATTATATTATATTATATTATATTATATTATATTATATTATATTATAATATTTAGAATTGATGAAAATGTACACACTTTTCTCGGGCTGAACAGACTTATGGGGTTGAAATGACAAAAACAAGGCAGACAAATTGAAGAAAATGAATCATTACCCTGGTCCTCGAAGGCAATCACCACAGATTTTGTTTTTCCTTTTCTCCTCTCAAAAGCTAACATATGGGGGAAAGTGATTTTAATGATTTGACGGTTATAATTATACACCATTCATGTCTTCAGTAATTATAGGTTGTCTGAAATGTTTTGTTGCCGTATTGGTATTGCTGTATTTCTTTGTGTATAATTTTGATTATGAAAGATTACAGAAATATCCACAATAATGATGCCAATCATTGTTAACTCAGGTTGAATTTTGTCTCTTTTTTTCACTTGGCCTATCTGTTTTTCTAAGTATTGTTTTTCTGCCTCTCATCAGCATGAAGCTGGAATTATTTAACCTATGTAGGAGTGTGTTTCAGAGTGGGATGTGTATGTTAATGTGCACAATTGTTCACACACACACACACACACACACACACGCACACACACACACACACATATATATGTGTGTGTGTGTGTGTTGGTGTGTGTAGGAGATTTAATGTATGTGCCAATGGGAGACAATTGTAATGATTAACACACACAGTATCTGCATCAGTGCTGGTTCTTTACACTGTGCAGAACTGGCTGATCATACATTACTAGTATTTATTTTTATTACCATTTTGAATATCTTATATGCTTCACTTCACTTCAGATCTGGAGTACACTGGGAAAAAAATCCAAAAAGTGTATTTTTCTTTTTTCCAGTCATATCTAATGATACTTAAAATAAGACATAATCACACTAACCCTCATCTACGGGATAAATGAGACTTCTTCTCATCTATTACGTTGTCAGTTTTTTTTTTTTTCCCCTCCTCTTTCTTCTTCTGCTCTTTCTACTTTGTCTCCTCCCTTCAATCCTAATAGTTCTTCGCAAACACCCCCCACCCCTTTCCCATCTTTTTAACTCGGTGTTAGAGATTGAATTTATATTGTTAAGAAAAAAGAAAAAATACAGGAAATATTGGAATAATGCAGTGGTCCCCAAACTTTTATTACCGTGGACCAGTCAACATTTGACAATTTTACCACGGACCGGGGTGGGGTGGGGGTATGTAGATTGTTTATATTGTTCGGCAGAAATTATGTAGAGCGGACTTGGTCTGTGGGAATCACCTGTCACGATAAATCCATATTTCAAGTAAAACTCCTGGTATTGTCTGTTAAAAGATTTCCTTTTCTTGGAAGTTGGAGGCTCTTTTTCTGTCTTCAGTCTGCGTTTTCCTCTTTGAAAAGAAACTTTCCAAAAGCATCTGTTTTTTTACTTATTTTGCTAACATGTGGGTTAAATTTTTCACATTCAAGTGACAGATATGTAACCGAGAGAATCCGGTGATTTTTCAAAATAAAAGATTGTTCAGACTCAGTTAATAAATACAAGAGAAATAATTAGTTAATTAATTATTAGGTGCCCGGCGACCTGGTACGAATTGGGGGGTTGAGGACCACTGGTATAATGCACAGATACATACAAAATGTGAACCATTGTATTGCATATCTTGTAGTGATGAGTAAACCAACTGGTGTCTGTAAACACATGTCATCGAAACTGGTCCAGTACTTTTTACATCAACCTGCTTATAATCAAACAGACCCCTCTACCCTTCTGGATGTGGGATAACAAGAAAAACATATGTAAAGTGAATGGAACATATATTTTAAAACATTACAGTATTGATCCAAACACATCACATTATCCCTTTAAAAACCATTACTTACTTTATTTCAGTGGTTTCCAAACGTTTTTTTTCCTCATGACCTCATTTTAACATCACACATTTCTGAACTAGACTATTTTCAGTCACCAGAAGGTCTTGGTATAGGTTAATACCATGCCAGAGTAGAAGACATAAACGTATCCAGAGCTCTTCTCACTTCCATTTTTTTCACTTCAACTCCTCAATGTTCGATTGTGACCCAGAAATCAATCTGAATGTGCCATGTTGATGGATGCCTCAGTTCCATAAATACACACTGAGGACAGATGAGGCCAACCAGATGATTTTTGTGGAAGTCTCTGCAATGAAATAGAAATTAAATGTATTAAAGTGTCTTGACATAAACCGGGAAGGAAACAGGATGTTCACCTCAACCTGGAGTTGTATCAGATACTTATTATCATCAAATGTCTGATCAAACATTTTTTTAAATGCTGACATATTGTCCAGTGTCCATAAATTCCCATTTGACAGATCATTAAATACATCAGTATACAATAGCACAATAACAGACCACTGTTCCATACGTCATTTTCAGTGGTCTATTTAAAATGAGGATCTAGTGGTGTCATTTTGTTGCCTCATCTCCTCACCTCACATCTGTGGTGGGGAAGCAGGAAGGTGGGAAGACTCCACTAACAGTTTATTTTTGCTCAGTTCAGAATAGATTCCATTAAATGTGTCATTTCATGGTTATTTCATTAATATTACTGTGTTCTCCATTGTTATTGAATACATTGTGTGTTGGTTCTATTTTAAAAAACTGTGCAGATTGTTTTGTTTCCAGCTGTTTTTTCACGGTAGAAAAATTAATGCGTGAAGCCTCCCCTCTCGCTCTCCATGTGTGTTTACTTTTACCAGAGTAGCATCCAGCTAGGTTTCGTGGGGGGGATGGGCTTAACCCCACGTGGGTGACGCTAATGTCCATCTGACGTCAGACGGACCGTCTTTTTCTGGGTCCCTCATTCCTCTTGTTGTTTTCTGTAAATGCAGTATGCAGCCAGTGGAGGTGACAAACCACTTTCTTTTATTGTTGTTACTGTGGGACAAACACGTTAAAGTTCAGCAATAGTTGCTTTTTCCACACACAGGGAAAAAGCTAAAAGCTGTTTTCTTCCTCTCCTTTACCAGTTGCTACAGAAGAAAATATGACGGTGTCGAAACATTTAGTCTTAGTAGCCTGATAGTTAGCCAAAAGTTAGCCATTTATTGACAATGACATATCAGCCATTTCTATGATTCAACATAACAAAAACTACACAAGACGTGTTTAAATGCTACACTTTACAAATATTGAACAAAACGTGTATAATGTGTGTAGGTATGTGGGTATAATACAATCACAGATTTTCGATGAATCTGAAGGGTAGGATAACTTGACAGAACACCATGTTAACTTGTGAAAAATGGGCATGATATGTCCCCTTTAAATGATGCCAGTTTTCTTTAGACAGCCTGTATGTGTTCCTTATTTGTAGAAATGATGACATTGATGATATTTGATCTTGGGTTGAGTCAACTGTAATGCATTAAAAGATGATGTTGACATGAAATTCAGAAACGTTCTAATGGAATGACACATTAGACACAGTTCAGGTGTCAGGGGCACAGTAATTTTAGAAATCATATTTATATGATTAAGACCAGTAAAAGAACTGTTAGATCTCCTACAAATACAGCAGGGATGCCCCCTACCTTTGACACTATTTATATTATGAAAATAATTTTGGGATGGGTTCCATGAGAAGCAGCAAAGTCATTTTGACCTGTTTACAGCTTCAGGAATCACGTTCTACATCAGAGCCCCGAGGCGATCTCTGGGAGTAATTATTCTCAAGCAGCCTCTTAGTGAAGGAACATGACGAGCCAGAGGGCATTTAGTGAGACACGAAGCAAAGCATTCTCCAAGAAAAGTGTTTTGTCCTTAATTTGTTTCTGAACTTCCATGTCTGTGGTGTGACATGACTTTATGACCTGAGGTCCAGGATTTATGTCACTTCCTGTTGCCTCAAGGTTTATTTCAGTGCCATAAAATATCGATTTGTTGTTGCTGATGGTTTTATTCCAAGATTATATTTCCTGCTTCTGTGTTTTGATTCTTCCTGTCTTCTTTTCCTATCTGTCTCCGCACTGCATGGCATAGACAGGATCGTTTTTGTCATCTTTCACACTCTATGTACTCCCCCATTATCAATCGCTTTGTGCCACTGATGAAAACCGAAGCTTTAGCTGGAGGATACATTTTTTTTTTCTGCACTGTGAGTAGGACTGGCATTTCTCATAAGCATTTGGATCACATAGCACTTCAGGGCAAAGTTGCAAATTGCATATTTCAGGTTGGATTATCTGGTGTGCATAGCTAATGTTTAGCAAGTGTAGCACACATATAGCTGCTGTGGATTTTATTTATTTTTGGTGCCACAGGCAAAGCACAAACCTTGGGGACTTGGCACTAATTCAAAACTCTCTTCAGTGTAAATTAAATACATGGTGTTTACACAGTGGAATTTGGTGTGATAAGTGGACAGAATTTTTATTGGACTGATATTTTCTCTCTAATAATGAATTGTCATTTTGCATTTGTGTCTAAATATCCGAGGTTGAAGTAACTAAGTAAGTAGAAGTACTTCCTTTACTGTACTTAAATACAGGTTGTAGCATCTGTACTTTACTGGAATATTTATTTTTCTGGAAACATTTTACTTTTACTCCCTACATTTTTGTATAAATATCTGTACTTTATACCCTTTACATTTATATAAATATCTGTCAATGTGATGGCATCATGATGATGTCATCACATTGTCAGCGGAGGAACAACAGGGAAAAACATCTGTCCAGCAATCACTGTTAAAGCCCATAGTCTCATTCCTGTCTTATTTTCAGGAATAAAAACATTTTAACTCTCTGACTACCCCCCCCCCATTCCATTTCTTACAAATACTTTTCTGTAAACCCATGCTCACTACTCGACGGCTTGTAGCGAGTATCAGTGTCGACTCTTTTTTTTTGTGGCTTTGAAGTCATGGACGTCTCACATCACATTAGGGTAAAAACCAGCAGTGTGTAAATAAACAAGCACAAACACAAAGACACCAGTGGAGCTGTGTGGAGGACGGTGGGCGCAACCGTGTGTCAGTTACCGTGAAGCAGCGCGGAGGTTTGAATTCCACCGCTCCGGCCCCTGTGGAGGACTGCACACCTGAACGCTCACGCATACCAATGAGACTGGAAACACACTAAAAACACAGAGGAATACCTGTCAAAAGGACTGGAAACACACATATAAAAAGCATCCAGGATTTATTTGTAAAGAAATACTGGACTTCACAATGGCATTGTTTGCATCTTGAGAATATATTCTAAAAGATATGAATTTGTAAAATCATCATGAGTATTGTTTGAACAGTGCGTTAATTGAATAGTGTCAAGAGTCAAAACAGTCAACTAAACAAATGTTCAACAAACAAAAGACACATAAGGTAAAGGTAACATACATTTGTCATTATACACTGTACAATTAAATTTGTCCTCTGCATTTAAAGGTGTCATTCCGCTGAAAAACACTTTTCCACGCTTCTTTTGGAATCTGATGGGTCACCCAGAGTCACCCCATGTTGCTTTTGAAAGTGGTTTGTCACCTCCACTGGCTGCATACTGCATTCACAGAAAACAACAAGAGGATCGAGGGACCCAGAAAAGCCCGTCCGTCTGACATCAGATGGACTTTAGTGTCACCCACATGGGGTTAAGCCCGTCCCCTATTGCAGTGAATCTGGAGTAGCATAGCATTAGCATCTACAAGAGAAGAAAAAGGTGGATCAAACTGGTGCATGTGCTCTCTGGAAATAAAGCCTCGTTTTATTTTCCCTGCACGTTTTCAGAACAAGCCACGCCACGAAACCTAGCTAGATGCTACTCTGGTAAAGGTAAACACATACAGAGAGCGAGAGGGGAGGGGGGAGTGTTCTTTTATGCATTCTGAGTCAATCAGAGACGCCTCGTCACTACGTCATGGACATGTATGAGGAAGTACCGGTAAACTCTGTTGTTCATTTTTCTACCGTGAAAAAACAGCTGGAATAAAAGTAATCCGAACATTTTTTTTTTTTTAAATAGAACCAACACACAATGTATTCAATAAGAATGGAGAACACAGTAATATTAATGAAATAACCATGGAATGACAGCTTTAACCCATCCTTGATGCCATTGGGGCGATCAGTGAGCACCATGCGCTCCAGCTGTAGAACCAGGCTAATGGTCAGAATCACCTGGACGGAGGATTTTACCCAAACATGTTATTGGGTGATGGCACCTGGAGGTAACGCATCCACACACAGGGAGAGAAACATGCAAACTCCACACAGAAAGGCCCACACGGTCCAGGAACCGAACCTGGGTCTTCTTGCTGTGATGCAAGAGTACTAAGCGCTCAGCCACCGTGCTACATTTCTGATGAATGTTTGGGACAAAACTGTTAATACCCAAATCGATCAGAATATCTTTTCTTCTTTCTTTATTCTTTTGAAATACTGTGGTTTGTGAAAATGTTTCTGTAAATACAGTTTTCTTTTGTTTTTATTTTCTATTTCCATGACAAATAATGAAATTGATATATAACCACAGGCACACGCATAGAACTAATGTATTATTTACTGTGCGTACGGCTTCTTCAAACAATATTTGATACAAAGCCAAGCCATCCTTGGAAAATAACTAAAGATTAACTTCTCTTAACTGTAAGTGTAGCATTATTCAAATGAGACAGGAAACTGTGCCAAGCTCCGCACATTTATCTGGCAGCAGAACGAGCCTTTCCTTTTGAACTGGAAATCAGGTAACACACAGTGTTGGATAATTGTGTTTCAAGGCCAGCTGTTACCTTTTTACCCACACTCTCTACATTATATCTACAAGTCAAACATTTCACATGTGGAAAAATACTGGCTTCGTCTATAATTACCCAAAGGATTCTCACATCCAGTAATTAAAGCTTACTCTGAAAAGTCCCTGTCTGTGTAATACTTCACCAAAATGTGTATGTGCTATACAGCTCATGACCAAGATTTAATTTTGTGCATACACAAATGAGGATAATGCATTTTTGTGAGGAGTTCAAAGACAGTTTTCTGATAAAGAGCATTGTATTATATTTTATTTTTTGTGATGCTTCTGGTACTGTTTTACAGGAGCTGTATGTATTATTTTCAGTATTCCAGAGTCATACGCTGAATTTATTCACTGACCACTCTGCTTGTCGCTGATGGCGATGAAAACGAATGCATTGAAGATCATAACCACTAGGAAACAATCAAAGAAATTGACACAGAAATAACAAAATATTAGCACCTTGACCTGTGGGGATCCACAGGTTCTAGATCTAGTAATTATAACCCCAGAAACAAGGAGCATCAGGGATGGAATGGCTTTGTGCATGTCGCCGCCACCGCTGCATAAGGTCTTTAAGTTTTGAACAACTGGATAGATTTATTCTGAATTTGGTGTGCTAATGTGCTAGGATTGGTAAATGAACTGATTAGATTTTGAAGGTCAAAACTTTCAAGATGGCGGATTTTTGTTTGTCCCATAACATTTGAATGGGTGGACGGATTGCCACCAAATTCAGTGTGCTCATGCTGTAGGTCAGGCACATGCACTCATTGTTTTATATATAGTATTTATTATATAAGAGTTTATGAATGGCTGAATGGGAGTGGTGGAAACGATGGGTGACTGGAAGCATCGTGTTTCGGGGACAGTCAGAGGCGACTGCATAGGCCTAGTTTTTAAGATGCATGTGTCCACCAGTCATTGCCTTCTGGCATTGGCAACTATTGTATTGTAGCATCATGATGATCAGTACTATCGACGTTCCATTTTCATTAGTATGTTCCTTCACTAAAATGCCACACTGCAGCAGTCAGCTCTTTATGGATTTGATGTGAATCAGAGACGGCAGGTGTTCATGAAAACAAACAAGGAACTCCCACGTGGAGTTATTGTTTTCAGAGAATGATGTATTGTATTTTTACTGACACAAATTTGTGAAAGTAATGTTAATTGTCAAGAATAGCTCATTTGGATGGTCCATGTCTGTTCACAGCTCATGGCTGCTGCTGTTCGCTCTGACTACCCATGTGTCACTGGCTCACGTATTTCTGGTGGCTATAGAACAAAAAGTTGCATGGTTCCTTGGTTTGTTTGGGTTGGAGGCTGGTTATATTCACACCAGAAGTGAACCAGCCCACAGTACGTTTGGAATCCGCCTGAGACCACGTCTTCTTGGTCCATGTGTTTGATTCAAATCAGAGTTTGCATGTTTGTATTTATACCTCTGGTCTGTTTTAAAAAAGACCAAACAAAGTAGGTGTGAATTCACCCTAAATCCATTTGGAGTTAATTCACTGTTTGTGAGATTTACCTGGTTTCTCAGGTGTGAAATTGCCTCTAATAGTGTGAGCAAATAAATCCCAGCAGAGATATATGATGATGATAAAGTTTATTTTAACATCACCTTCTTACAGGGTAGGTCAGAATGCAAAAAGTGTTTACCAGAAACTGGTAGACAGTCAATATTTAGCTCAAGAACACTTATACGATTATATATTTACCGATTTTAGACTAAAAATCCCTATTCTCCCTGTTCTTGCGTTGCCCCAAGCACTGTCAGTATTCATATTTGCAAATTGCTTGAGGGACTTTGGGTCTATGCAGCAGAGAAGAAGTGCTAAAGCATGTTCTGGGATTTTTTTTGTTCCTTTTCTTTGTGTGTGTGTGTGTGTGTGTGTGTATGTATGTATGTGTGTCCAAATTGGATGTCAACACTCTGAACTTATTATCTCATAATGCTATATGAACTTCTCATACCCACTATGATTAAAGCTTATCTATCAGTGCACTTGCCAGCTATTTAACATATGTCAACTATACCTACTTTTAGGCAAGTCATTTTGGCATGGTGTAAACAGCCAACCAGTGCATTTTACTCTTTACATGTTGTCTTCAGGGATCCTGACTCATTAATTAAGTATAGTTTGACTCCAAGGCCTACACTCTCCAATTAGTTTCATTACTGCAGGGGTGGCAAAATTCATTATCAGCCAATGTGTGCAGAGTATTTACAGTGTTTTAAAGCTGTGGGGGCACACAGGTGTCATGTTGTTAAGGCTCCTTATACCAGGCGGACACATGATATGACTCCTTGGGCTGTCACTAAATTAACAACTCATACTGGTCAGTCAAAGTAGCAGCACAATTGAACCAGGACAGAAACGCCTCAGGGAAATTTGGTGAAATACATATGAAGCATAAACTGTGTATAATTATTAGATGGAGGAACTCTGATGTCACCCATGGGTTTCTGGAGCCCCTTCCTGAAGTCAGTACTTTGCAATTTGCCGATTACTACATAGGGTTTTTGGAGCTAGAATTGATCGTATTTGGACAAAAAGGACAAAGTTGTGGAAACCTGATGGGTCATGGGTGAGAAAATGTTAGTTGACTTTAAAGAAAAGGATAAAGTTAATCAAGCAAAAACATTATAGAACAAAATAATTGTTTTATTACAGCCTATAAATGTCCAGTTTATTAGGTGTCAAGAGGGAGGTAGAGTTTTCAAATGAAATAAAAGACATTGGACCGAGTCTTGGAAAATAATGAATGACTTTGTGCCTGATTTCAGATGGAAACTAATGGATGCAAATTTGCTTGTTCATCCTAATAAATGTGTGTGCTGTTCACAGGTGTTAAAAGTAGTCACATTCTGTACTTAAGTAGAAGTACAGCTATGTGAAAAAATATTCTAGTAAAAGTAGAAGTACTGATTCGTCTGAATTGTCACAAAGTACAAAATGTAAAAAGCAAAACTACATTTTATTTTATCCAGGAAAAATCGGAAAAGTTTCAAAAGTATTGAAATTAAAGTGATATTTACAAAGTTGTGAACATACAGTTGTCTGTTTTCTACTGTATCTACATCCCAAATGTCTATAATAAAAACTATATATATTCCTTTTAAAATTCCTCCATACTCATTTGACAGATATTTCATTAGGCACATAGTTAGTTTGCCAGGTGTGTATATTGATTAAACGTCAAAATGTTAGGTGGGTGGTTGGGAATAGATTGCATCCTTGGCTGCGTTCCAGCTACGCTAATGCGACTGTTTAATTGGTTATCCTGTGCAGATCTAACAGAAAGGCACTGCACCATTCTTATAAAAGTGCACAAGACTTCAGGGTATCAGTTTATGATTTTTACATTCATCCAGATGCTGTGGAATGATCTATGATGCTGTATAATAAAACATCCCACTGCACCACACCACAGCAGTGTGTTATAGTGTGTGTGTGTGTGTGTGTGTGTGTGTGTGTGTGTGTGTGTGTGTGTGTGTGTGTGTTTGTGAGACTCACTCTTTTAACAATGTAACAAACATTTCCCCACTGGCTTAAAACACTCTTTTTACAGCTAAAGGTAACAGCTACCTAATTAATCAATGTTAGATCCTTTTCTAAGAGATTGATGAATTTCTCATCACACATGCTTTAATTAAACTGTCTTTTTTTTTTTTTTCTTAACAAGGATGCACCACCTCTAGAATCGTCCCCCATCACTTGCCATGCAGGATTAGGTTACGTGTTATAATTAACATCTTGACTGGCTTTTATAGTTTGTCTAACCCCCCCCCCTGCAGATCTCCAGAAGCCTTGTGATTTACTGTGGATTCTACTGATTCTCTCCTGTGATCTACAGATTTCCAATAAAACCATCAAACCTGACAATCAGTGAAAGGCTGTTATAGATAGATATGTTCCCGACCTGGGCCCAATTGGGGCCTCCTATAAAGGCATACCTCTTAAAGGCACTATATAAATGTGTATTGTTAGACTATAATAGAGAAGTTCACCTGAATTTACAATGAAGTCAGAGAAATCGCACTTCACGGGAAATGTAATTAAGGTTGGAATATTTCAGACTAGCTTTGGTTGGAGGAGTGTGAGGCACAGCGACAATGACTTTTTAATTTGTTTCAAGCAGAGAATTGCATTGTGCTCATGACTTGTGTGACTATGCAAAGAAAGTAGGTAGCTGGTCAGTTTAGTGTACCATGTGACCCAAAGGAGTCGGCCTCGGCACAGGAAGCCGTCAGCAAATAAGCCATTATAAAGTATGGCATGGGAGGAATTTGGAACTCAAAGGTGTGATAAAACTGTGCACCAGAAAAAATGGACTTGCTTCACTGTCATTTTCTTTTCATTAGGACTGGTCAGAAAAAAAAGGAGTTACAATTAGGATTTTCAATTTAACCCTGTAAAACTGGACCCATCAAAAACAAGCCTAGAATTACAATGTTTATTAGACCATTTAATACGATTCAAACTGAAAATGTTGCCATATAAATCTGTATATAATATATTTTTATACCATATTTGATCCATGAGGAGTTTTTATAAAGTACCTTATATACATCTATCTATCTATCTATCTATCTATCTATCTATCTATCTATCTATCTATCTATCTATCTATCTATCTATCTATCTATCTATCTATCTATCTATCGGTTTCATGGGGATAAATAAAAATGCCTCTTAATCTAGTGTTTTTCTCTTACTATAAAGCATTGACTTTGTTTTGTTTACAAAGACTTGTCCCACAAAAAAAAAAAACATGCAACATCTACTTTGAAAAGACTCAACATTATGAAAGTGTTCATTATGCTCAAAGGATAGTTCACATTGCTGCTTCAAGAGAATCTTCTCAGTCAAAACTTCACACAGACAATGAAACAGAAATCCTCCTTTCATAAATCAAGTGATAGGCCTATTGTGACTGTTTTTCAAGACAGGAACAAATAAAAAATGATGGGTCATAAATGTGGTGGAAATGAGAGATCAACCCCTGACAGATGAAGTATTAAATGAACCTGTCAGGACAACAAATAGAAAAAAAGAGAACAGGGAATCTGGGACAGTGTTAACACTTCAGCTGAAACACTTATGAAAGTCTTGTTTGTTACAGTTCTGATGGTCTACAGTTACTGCCAAAAGGATTGTGGGGCCTTTTTCAGCCACTAAAACAGGTGCAAATTAAACAGAGGCCTGGTGTGTAATATAAACAGCATACAAACTGTGCTGCTAAGTGAATAGTGTCAGGAATAATAGGAATAATGAGGAGGATTCACACATTTGGCACAAACTCAGAGATTTTTTTCTATGCCAGAAAGCCTTGTTGCCAAAACACTTTAATTCACAAAAGACCGGTGCAAATTACCGCATGAGTAGGAAACTTGTGTTATCACTCGCTTTTGTCTTGTCATTCAGATCTTTAAGTTAGTGGGATTTGAATGGTATTAAAATATTATCATTTGTGCTGTCAGGAAATTAAAACATTAAATTTAATTACAGGATTTATAATTCATTAATCTAATTAATCACTTTTTAGTCTCATATCTGCTAAAGGTCCCCAAATAAAGAATTTGAATACTAGCACATAACAAAATTGTAGTGCTTGACTGATCAATTGAATACGGTAGTGATGTTCAATACCACGGATTTAATCTGATACTGACTAAAATTCACGCTGGTATTGGCAATACTGATAATGATATTTTATGCGACTACAGGGCACCTGTGGCTCAGTTGGTAGAATGGGTCGCCCAATGACCAAGAGGTTGGCGGTTAGCGTCCCAGCTCTGGCTGTCCATGTGTTGAAGTGTCCTTGGGCAAGACACTGAGCCCTGACTTCGACCCCCAGTAGGACTGTCAGAACCTTAGAAAGCTACTGGTGTATGAGTGTGTGTGTGAATGGGTGAATGTGAGGCTAATGTAAAGCTCTTTGAGCACCATGAAGGTGGAAAAGTGTTATATAAGTGCAGAACATTTACACCTAATGTAAGACAGACCAGCTGTTTTTGATGAGAGACAAATGTGATGTTATGTTTTCTGTGGGTTTAGTAAGAGACTACAATGTGTGACGTCACACTCTGCTCAGCTGTGGTGTGGAGTCTGTGGTGACGTCACATGCGTGCTAGGCGTGTAGTCCACATTATTAACGTGTTTTACTCGCAAATGAATCAGCCGTTGGTTAACAGAAGCAGTTGAAACACATCAATAATTATCATTTATTATCATTTTTTAGGTACAACACGTGTGTGATTCAGGGCACATGACAAACCAGATACGATTTTAGTATTTTATTTCCCATTGAATACCATTCATTAATTTTCTGATCTCAGGCCCCATGAACCTCCTGGAAGGGGCGGAGACTTAAGCTCCCCATGACATGCAGAGCAGTTTGAAAGACAGCTGTTGATCCCACCCACTCAATCTATGGATGGTATCCAAACTATGTATTTGTATCATAGTCTGTCTTGCCAGGCTTCATAATCTGCCTAAAGAGAGTATTTCAAATCACAGCTTCCTGAAGAATACAAGACAGAGTAATTTATTTATTTGAAAATGAAGCATATTGAGGTAGAAAATAGACAATAGAAAAACCAGGGGACACACTCATACAAAATATGTGGGGAAAAAAACGAAAATGAATACAATTATAAAAACATTAAAATAATTTCTTGCTTAATTATTAAGAACTTCTATCAGGCTGCTGTGGATGCCTGATGATGAGCCATGTGGATGAAACAGGTGTGATAGAAGAGGGAAACATCTAGAACATGAAGGACAGTGGTCGTCAAGGACCAGAGTTTTATAATCTTCTAATACATTTTAGTATATTCTATAATTTTTAAAAAAAAAAACAAGACTATGCGAAATATAATAAAGCTGGTTTGTCATTGTAGGGAGGCATGTGTGCTTCTTTGTGAGTGAAATATAGTTTTAATATTTTAGGGTTTTTTTTGGACACAGGCACAAATCAAGCACCATCTTACACTTCATATACATTTGGCACCAGTACCTCATTTGGACAAAAGCTCTTAACAATAGAACCTTAAATAGATTTTATAGTCCAGTCTTATCTGAATGAAAATAAAATTCATGGAGCTTTTTGTAAAATGCTGCTTTTACACACACACACATTAAGGTGATAGGTTAAACCTCCTGGTCGTCTGTTTCACATACAGTACTTACAGGGTGTCTTTGTGAAGTGGGCTTCTCTTTTACTGCTTACATAAACAACCAGGCATGGATGTGACAGATCCCATTAAAAGCCATAGATCCCTTAAGTAGTTCTCCACCTCAACCCTCTAAGAACTGCAACTATGGTGCCCTTTGCATTTGAAATGCTTCAAGAAATGTGTATTACTACGAAATATTTCAATAGCTCTAACCCATGAATGTGGCCTCTGATTACATTTCATGACAATCCACACCAGGGATTTTCTCAGTGTAAGACATGTTGTTAAAAGCTTTTCTCCCTGACTTCTATGACACGGCAAAGAATAAACACAATGTGGCCAACATAGATAATTCAACCTCGATGCTAACGTTAGGAGATGAGTCATAGTAAGGGTTTTTTTTTTCTCCCTATTTTCCAGAGAATAACAAATTCCAGTCAGGGTGTCCATGTGGCCCCCAGAGGGGTTACATTTGTGCTGCATAATGTGGGTTTCCATGTTGACCCCACATGTTTTTGCCCCTATCAGAATTAGAGATAGAGAACATCTCATATTATTTTTCACACTATTTATGCCTTGGCATTTATTTTTCATGTCATTGGCACTACTTAAATTGTATGTTTTACATGTATCTTAATCTGCAATAAATTTTTAATACAAATAACTGTGCCTTTTACTAATTTAATTTTCATTTTTTAACTGATATTTGTTGTCTTTCTGAAAATACACTGAAACTGACAGCTCTACCTTGCCATGGCTCAGTCGTCCTTTAATCAAAGGGTCGGTGGTTCGATTCCCACTCTGTCCTAGTCAGTCTGATGTGTCCTTGGGCAAGAGTCTCCACCCTCCTTGTCCCCAGTGTCACTCACACTAGTGTATGAATGTCTATGAATGTACGGTGGTGGTCAGAGGAGCCATAGGCATGAAATGTCAGTCTGCCCTAGGGCAACTGTGGCTACATATGTAGTTTACCACCACCAGAGGGAGCATGCGGGAGTGAATGAATCATAGATCACTAATGTAAAGTGCTTTGGGTGCCTTGAAAAGTGTCAGAGAAATCTAATCCATTATTATTATTATTATTACCCCAATGTCATTGTACCATGTACAATGACAATAAACACGTTCTGTTTTTGATATGGGCGTAACCATGGAAACTGTGGACAAACCCACTTGTGACCCTTATATACAGGCAAATGTAACCCTTCTTGGGCCCATATGGACATAATGGCTGGGAAAGTCAATACTCTATCTGAATTAGTGATGTTCCACACCACGGAGGTCCTTTCTGATTTGATACTAAGTAAATTTCAGGCTGGTAATGATGATACCAATCTGATACAAATGCAAATACACTTTCCACCAGATCTAGTAATATCCCAATTTGTATGTTCTATTTTGCATGTGCACTCAACAATTGTTCATGTAGGGTTGTAGGTTTGCAGCTGATTTATTCAGATTGCTTGTGCAAATGTTGACAGGTGTAAAGTGTTGGAGACCACCTGATTTAAATGAGGATTTTGCATGTGCTAAATTGCTCTGGATTTGACAGCATTAAAGTTAACTGTAACTGAACAACCCCAATGCACAGAACTATAACATTGGAGGAGTTTAGTCATGGAAGGTATTGCATGACTTGTGGGGGTTGCATGATTAAATAACGTAGCTCTAACATAGCAACAGAACCTGACAACCTCACAATTTCAAGATGCTATTATTGGTCGGATACAGGGACATTGGTTTTATTATTTTTCCTCTTGATACTCTGCTACTTTAATAGTATTTTATGCCTACACTGCTTTAATCTTCCATCTTATCTACAGTTTTACACCCCATATCCATATGCTGTTCAGCAGTGGTAGGTGTGTGTTTAATTTAACACCTGTACCATGCTGACTAAACACCTGTTGTTTATTAAGAAAAACCTGCTGTTTTACCGGTCGTATTTAGTTAAGGTCAGGAAATGAAGGCGAAAAAAAGTAGGATCTGTCTTCTATTTGTAGCACTGTCATTCAGTCTTGCTCCTCCAAGCACTTATTTGTTTGACTTCAAAAAAAAACTAAAACTGTATGCGGTTTAAATAAAGAAAAGCAAAACTGCTTCAGGCACTACCTATTAACAAGGGAAATATTGACCATGCAAATGTAAGATAAGGAGACTGATGTTTTATTGTGTTCTACTGCATTTGCAAGTGTTTATACATCATGCATTTAGGAGTGGTGTAGAGGATGAAACTGAACAGTGGGTGCTTCAGCCACTGGGTTTCTGTTCAGCTGGTTTTATTTACATTTTCATTTTGTGAATAAAAATACTGTATTTGAGTCTCAGGATCTTTTCACAAGTGGGGGTAGATTGATAAGCGGATTGGGCCAGCATCAGTAGTGATGTGGAACCTGTCCCGAAAGAAGCAGATGAGCCAAAAAGTGCAGCTCTCAATTTCCCGGTCGATCTGTCTTCCTCCCCTCACCCACGGTGTCAAGCTGTGGGTAGTGGGTAGTGAGATCACAGACACAAGCAGTGGAAATGAGTTTCACCACAGGGTGGATGGGCTGTGCTTTAGAAGGGTTCAGTCATTTAAGAGGGACTCAGAGGAAGTAAGAAAGTGAGGGCGGATGGATGGATGGAGGGATGGATGGATGGAGGGATGGATGGATGGGTGGGTGGATGAATGGATGGATGAACAGACAGGTGGATGGATGGATGGATGGATGGACAGACAGATGGATGGATGGGTGGGTGGGTGGATGGATGGATGGATGGATGGATGGACAGACAGATGGATGGATGGATGGATGGGTGGGTGGATGGAAGGATGGATGAATGAACAGACAGGTGGATGGATTCATATCAATCAATTTGCTTTGAAGTAACTCCTTTGTTGTGTATATTTCATATATTACACCAACAATCCTCTACATCGACTCCAGTGCAGGAAGCATCACTTGTTTTTGTTTTTTTTTTTTGGGGGGGGGGGTTCTAAGAGACATTCTAATCCATTTACTGATAACAAATGTATTTAAAAAAGTATTACATTTTCCATATTGTGCTTAAAATGTGAATGAACATTTGCAAATAAAGTGCTTTTATGGAGTTATTTGCATAAATAGGTAGATGTAAAACAATAATTCAGCAAGATTAAACTCCTGCAGTTTTCTCCCTCAGACTCTACTTATCCACAGTGAAGGAAAAAATTCTCATCAAAGTCAGAAAACTTTATCTGTACACCATGTCATATCATGCACGTCTTGTCTCAGTCCTCTTCAGCCCTAATTATTTCTCCTATAATCTGCTGCCTGTAAAGTCAAGTCTGTGTGTTGCCTGCTGAGCTTTATCAGATCAGCCCCTTGTGCTTTGTCATTTTCCACGTCCAGATCCATACGGAGGGAGAGTCAGTTCTCTATCTGACACCGTTAGGGGGATGATCCTATGGACACAGAATGACAAAGGCCAATAAAGTCCTTCAACACTTCCAGGGTGAAGTAGTTTTGCTAATTTGTAAATTTGGTGAAGTATTGTAATTTCTTGAAAGGCTACTGTAATGTTTTTCAACCGTGGGGTCAGGACCCCATGTGGGGTCGCCTGGAATTTAAATGGGGTCATCTGAAATATTCTACCAATTGATGAAAACAAACAAACAAACAAAAAATCAAGGTGGTTTAACACATTAATGTGTGATGGGATTAATGTTTTGGGAGGCACTGGATACCAGAGTAGGGACCATGTTATAAAAACCTCAAATCTGAACACTTTGGGAACATGTTGCACTATTATACAATGTTTTAATGCAGATAGCATAAATATTCTGATTTTCACATCAAATAGCTCTTCCCAATTATAAAAAAAATATATATATCTTACTGGACGGACATTCTTACAGACTCTTTGCCTTAATTATGTAAGTACTGAATGAATGGAAAATTTTAACTTTGCTGTAATAATAATAATAATAATAATAATAATAATAATAATAATAATGACTGGAAAAGCATTCTGAGAGTGAACAAGGTAGACCCCCCCCCCACTCTCCGGGATCACCACCAAAATTAAATCAGTTCTTCCTGTTCCCATTTCCAACATATCCTGAAAATGTCATCAAAATCCGTCCACCAGTTTTCGAGTTATCTTGAACACAAACAGACAAACCAACAGATAAACGGTGGCAAAAACATAACCTCCTTGGTGGAGGTAATAACAGGGAATTTTAAGTTGATTTAGGGTCTTCAAAAGCCACTATTCTTCATATTCTACAGGTTTCTCTCTGTTAGCACACCTAACACACAACATACCAGTCCTTGAGAACTACATTTGAATATCTTTGCTTTGAGATTTTGGGAGGAGTTGGGATTTCAACCTTAGTCTGAGCAAAGCCACTTTGTCTCAGGGTATGTGAAGGAACAGGAACAGCTGTTCTGGGTGTTGGGATCTTTTACCCCACTGGTGGAAGAGGCTTTGGCACACCTGTGTGGCCTCATGCTGTATAACATTTTAAATAGAACCAGGACAGAATGGAATGGGTAAGACTGTCACGATGATCCAACTGTAGAAGTGGTCAATGCGTATCAGTCCATGCTCAATATTAACTCACCATTCTACCACATGTACCCTCCTCTGCAAGCATCCACATTGTCAGTCTCCTCATTCTTAAAACCAACATGTACAGTTAATATATGTGACAAAAAAAAACTTCATATCATAATTATTAGTCCTTTATCAGATCAAGACCAAATTTCCAGCAGTATTTGTATCTCACATTAATATTACTGCAACACCAATGCACATGATCAGTTTTTGACAGATCCAGTTACCATTTTAAAACTCGTGTTAAATTATTTTGACACATTTACATTTATATTTCACTGAACTGGCTTATAACCTAGGTTTTTGATGCCACAAACTCATGAAGATAAGTCGAAATGTCGTAACTCATTATGTTAAATGGAAGTAAATTATAGAAATAAATTATGACAATGAATTGAGATTAACTTTTTCGTGCATGTTTATCAGTATTTTACACATACACATACATTAATTAACATGTCTTAACCTCTGACAGTGGGACTGATCTAGATCTGGAGTTGGTTTCTGAGCGCTACAATAGTACCTCACTGCTCCTAATCAATGTTACCAGATGGGAAATAACAAATTATCATACCAGGAGCTTAAAATGATTGTATTTCGAGGAAAATGATCATGCATATCTGATTTGTCATCACTTAGGACCATCTGCTTCAGTAAAACATTAACTCAGACTGTGTATAATAAACCTTATAATGGAGTTTTACCTTTAAATAAATTAACAGGACTTTTTGAAACCCCCAACCTGTGTCGCATGCAGGGTGAGCTGCTGCACTGAAGTAGAATAGAATAGAATAGAATACTTTATCCATCCCCACCTCAGGAAAATTTCAGTTACAGCAGCAAAACCAAAGTGCAGGTATGGATGGCCCCATGGCTCATTTGGAAGAGCATGTTGTCTATTAACTGAAGGGTTGGCGGGTCGATTCCCGCTCTGTCTCTGTCCGTTGTGTCCTTGGGGAAGACACTTCACCCTCCTTGTCACTCACACTGGTGTATGAATGTTGCGTATAAATGTTTGGTGGTGGTCTGCCACACTTCTGTCAGTCCACTCCAGGGCAACTGTGACTTCATATATAGTTTAGCACCACCAGAGCGAGCATGTGAGAGTGAATGAATAATGGATCAATAATGTAAAATGCTTTGGGTGCCTTGAAAAGCACTATAGAAATCTAACCTATTATTATTTAGAATAGCATATTTTCATATTTACAGTATTTACATTGCATTGTATCATGGTTTTAAAGTACATATTTGGAGTTACTGAGTGTTACTGTGCAGTCTGATGGCTGTGAGGAAAAATGACCGGTGGAAACTCCTGGATCCTGGATTCTGGATTCTGGATCACTTTGAAATTTTACATTGTGGTAAATTAGAGAATAAATTTCAAAGTGATGCAGAATCCAGGATCTCTTCCGAATCACCACCAAAATATAATCATTTGTTCCTTGTGTCACTCCCAACATACCCTAAAAATTTTATCAAAATCCATCTATAACTTTTTGAGTGAAAGTCAAACAAATTCCAGTGACAACATAATCTCCTTGGTGGAAGTAATATGTAAGATTAAAACAGGTGAAATAAAGTTAAAAATACACAATATATAATGTGGACAAAACCAATGCATTTGAGTGAAACTATAATTGTACAGGTTATGGTTCTGTGCAGATAGTTCAAGTAATTAACAGTACATCTTAATCAGCAGGTGGATAAAGTAACAACACACTTTATTTTGGCGTTAATGTTGTTTGGAGTTCAGGAGTTGAACCACAGAAGGGATGAAGCTGTTCCTGTGCTGTGTGGTTCTGGTCTTAATGGATTGTAGCCTCCTGCCTGAGGGAAATGGTTCAAAAAGTCCATGTCCAGGGTGAAAGGGGTCAGCTGTGAAATGACCCGTATGCCCCAGAGTCCTGGAGGGGTTCAGGTCTTGAAGGGATGGGACGCTGCAGCCCATCACTTTCTCAGCACAATGCCCTGCAGTCTGTGTTTGTCCCTGGCCCTGTCCCTGGCCCTGTCCCTGGCCCTGTCCCTGGCCCTGTCCCCAGCAGACCACACAGTGATGGAGGAAGGACTCAGTAATGACCACGTAGAACTGGACCATCATCTTCACTTGTGACTTGAATTTCCTCAGTTGCCACAAGAAGAACAAAGTTTGCTGGGCCTCCATGATGAGGTCACTGGACTGGAAAAATTCAAAATGTTGTTCATTCAAAGTGTATTTTTCTTATTTGTAGTCCAAATATCTCATCACACTTAAAATAAGATATAGCCACCAAAAGAGAAACTTTTCAATGAGATGTAAGGAACTTAAAGAAATCAAACCAATATAATTTGCACTTGTTCCATTGGCACATTGGATGGATGGATGGATGGATGGATGGATGGATGGATGGATGGATGGATGGATGGATGGATGGATGGATGGATGGATGGATGGATGGATGGACGGATGGATGGACGGATGATGGATGGATGGATCTACCACTACTACTACTCTACTGACATTTTCCTTTTGATCCTTTGATCAAAAATGGAGCGATACACATGGATAGAGGAAGAGACAGAGACTTTTCTCGAAATAATTCAAGAAAAAAACATATCTTCCATTTTAGACAAACAGTAGAGAACTGCAGCGTACGATAAAGACAGTGAAAGGTCCATCTTCCAGCAGTGAAATCTCGTGGGATGATATTTCACGGGAGTTACGATGTTCCTGCCCCGAGAACAACCGTTAATGGAGACATGTTCAAAGTGCAAATATACTTTGTCGAAATTTTAGGAATATCACTATTGTTTTGTGGAAAACTGTAATGTAAACACAGCTAGTGTTAACATTTGCCAAGGTAGTAAGTCTGAATTTATTTTACCAGTCTGTGAGCAAGATAATACAAAAAAAATACTGAATACATTTCCATGACAGACTGACGCTGCATTTCCATTACAGTTTTTTGTAAATCAATAGCGATATTCCTAAAATTTCTACAAAGTATATTTCTGCTTTGAACGTGTTTCCATTGACGGTTGTTCTAGGCAGGAGTGTCGTAACTCTCGTGAAATATAGCATGAGATTTCACTGCTGTCATCTTTGAAGCTATAGATTAACCATCACCCTGATCGTATTAGAATGATTGAATCGGCTAATTCTCTCATCAGTAAAAGTACCTGGCGAACTCTTTAAAGACACTAACATGTCAAACAAACCAGCTGGTTAACATTAGAAGGGTCTGTACATATGGTCCCGACATTGTCAGGTCGCAATATTAAGTGTAAATATGCTCAGCACTTAATAACAAATGATAAATATATGTTGTGCTTTTTACACTGTTCTTGCACTTGACACTTGACAAAACAGAGAATATATTTCTCTGTAAAAAAACAAAAACAGACTTAAATATTGAAAAACTAACAGATAATAAAATTAAACTGTGTCTAATGTAAGAATCACCGTAATCATCACTCTAAGTTCTTGCGTCCCAGCAGCCAATGGTTGTTATGGTTACAGCGACTGCAGCTGCCATTTTCACTGTGAGCAAAATGATCATGTGACCATGTACGTCACATCCTGTGACATATAATTGCGGAAAACGTGTTTCCATTGCGCTTTTGCGATACATTAGAATATTGAAACGTCTGAAAAACCACATCATGAAAGCGTGAAAAGTTTTTATCGATAGTTGGGTGTTTTTTCAAAATTCCGGTGTTTCCATTACCAGTTTTTATAGCAATATTTACATTTTGCGAATTTCCAAGGGTAATGGAAACACAGCTTGACAAACACCAAGCCATATAAAGGACCAGATCTGGATTTGTCTTATATTTCCAACTGTGGCTCACTTTCAACCTTGCAAGTTGTGTTTGATTGAATTGGGACTATAGCACACATGACACAAATACTGTGCAATTATTTTCACAGGCTTTCTTTGAATGAAAGTGATAAAACAGGATTCAGCATTTTCTAGTCTCTGCAAATAAACAATGCTTCTAATTTTTCTCCCAGATGATTATTTCTACCCTTCCCACAGACACATTCACTGTCTGGCTGAGGCCTGTATCTCCATATAAATGGGCAATAACCAATAATCGCAACTCAGTGTAATGCAATCAATGCCGGCTGGCGGCAGAGTGAATACAGAAGCTATGGCTGACGTGAGCCTGCTGCCGCTGATGAGCTAAGAGGAGGCACTCAGCAGGAACTGTCTGTGCTGTGCAGTTAAACATGCATTGACCAGTTAAAACGACCAGGCATCCAGTTACCAAATGGCTTTCAGGAGATGCCAGGAGGGGGCTGGCGAACTGACGGAAGGAATGACGGAACATCCTGGAGAGCATCAGGCTTTAATCAGAGGGCACACAAACATGCAGCTAAAGGCAGCAGGGGGCGAAGCAAGGCATTAACATTCACGTCACTCCTCACATGGGCACAGTATGCATGTGTAATATATAGATGAGAGGAAACATGCTTTACAACAGCTTACAAAATGAGTGTAGAGATCAAATGTTATTAGTGTGTGATTTGTAGACTGGAAAACACAGGTGTTTTTCATGGATGTAAAATAATAATATTAAAAATATATATATATTTGGTACAAAATCCTCCTCTCATTGACACCAAAAAAAAAACTACACACTTGGCACTTTATATGAATTCTGCTGCTCTCAACATATTTTATGTTTTTAATCCCTCATTATGTTTTTTGTTTTATGTCCATGTCCACAAAAGTGTTTGTTTCCCAACTAAATTATCTGTTGCACAACAAAATCGCCCCTCTTGAACAAATTAATAAAAGTGAAAGTGAAAGATGATACAAATATAAGTTTAGCCAGTACTATGTTGTTCACACAGTCTGAAGTAAAGGCTCATATTATATTAAAATACTTATTATTTATTTATTTTTATTTTATTTGGTTAATGTTGATTAAATACATGGCAATTTAGTACTATTTCACAAATTTATTATCAAAAGAGTTTTAATATTTTCTTCTGAAACATTCTTGGTGGACGATGTCATGCCTGATGTTTTTGTGATAAAATTAAGTTTCCAACAATGCAAATATACCAATACTACTACTACTACTACTACTACTACTACTAATAATAATAATAATAATAATAATAATAATAAACAAAAATTGTAGCCCAAACTACTTCATATTCCCTAAAATTTACAAGAAATAAAATCGAATTTCATAAAAGGTTTAAGTTTGGTGAAATAAGGAATAGAAGATGGTCATATTCAAAGTCGTATCTATTCTGTTTCCAGACTTGTAATGCAGTGACTGACATTATAACAACCAATCAGAGCAGAGTGTTCATCAGGCGGATTCATATTTGCCTTTAAGTGTCTTTATAGGAACCAGATGAGAGGCTGACTGGCAGACATCGATATTAGTTTGACAAGCTTTTTCATATGTTAAATGCTTTCTTTAAAACATATTGTAATACAGACATGTCCAAACCATTCCACAAAGGGCCGGTGTGGCTGCAGGTCTTTGTTCCAACCAAGCAGCAGCACACCAGACTGGACTCAATTAATCAACTGATCTCAGTCTTCGGAGAGTTGATTGGCCAAACTGTTTACTCTTGGTTGGTTGGAACAAAAACCTGCAGCCACACCGGCCCTTTGTGGAATAGTTTGGACATGCCTGTTGTAATAGCACTTCTTTTGTGTGAGCAGATAGTGATGAAACAATATGGGGACAAAGTAGAGATAAAACCATGAATCAATTAATTGACTCAAATTTCTGAAAAAACTAAATAGAAATCTGAATCTGAACCCGGTTTATCGTCACTAGGGTCACAGGGGTCACTGGGGGCCTAATCCAACTACAATGGGTGAAGGCGGGGTACACCCTGTATGAGTCTCCAGTTCATCTCAGGACTGAACATATATAGACAAACAATCACTGTCACATTCACACCTATGGACAATTTAGATTAATTAATTAACCTATCAGTGCATGTGTTTGGATGGTGGGAGGAAAGTGGAGCCATGTGCCATGTGAATGTGAATCTGGTGTTACCACCAAGTTTTTTTTTGGCATTTTCATTATTCATTTTAGTATTATTTACTATTCAAATATTTTTTAATGAAACTGAATCAAAGTAAATAGATTATTATTTTTTGCACAATTTACAGCTGTGGAACTAATTAAAAGAAACAAAAAAAACCTGTAATTGTGGCCAGCTCATAATCTGATGTTGAATATCTTGACTATTAACATATATTATAAGATAATAAGTCTAATAATAACACCATATAGAGGAGCCTGTATGTTTTACACATGTCATTACACCAGTCCTCCTCTATAGCCATTATTATGAATGAGATGTTCAACTGCCAGGAGGACCATTCCTCTCCCCTGACCACCGTTAAGGACCTGAAATGGACTTTGCAGGACTACAATGCAGATAGGGCTGTTAGGCTGAGGGGCTGGACAGTCTGGAAGAGCAGATGGACCAGATCCAAAACCTATCTCTGTGGAAAATGTGGCGTCAGCTCTTCAAACCTTCATTTCCTCCAAGAGCCTTTCATCCAGCTGGACCCTCCTTCATACATTAACACTCTCGACACCCCTGCCACTACATTTGGGGGTCTTTTTTTATCCTTTCAGAACACATCTAAACTCTATGCAGACAGATCTATAATCCCTATCCCCATAAAACCAAACATATCACATTTGATACAAGTTTTGAAGCCTCTTATTTATTTATATGTATTTTGTTCATGAAAAAAATTATATATTTATACAAGTAGACACATGACATACACAAATAATACACCAGGGAAGATTAATTCATTCAGTAGAAGCCTTTTCTAATGATCCTACAAGATTGTCTTTAACCAATAAAGACCCAGTGTGACCTTTGTGTTACTTTCTACTTTCCATTTAATTACCACTTTATTTTAATGTTATCCTCTGCATTTTCCTTGTTTTTTTCAGTGAAACTAATATATTTTTCTATATTTAATCTTCTGATATTCATCAAAAACTCAGATTAAAGTTGAGTTATTTTATCAGAAACAGAAAAGAGAAAAAAAAGGTGTGTTTATCAACTGTCATTCATCAAACTTTATGGATTTTACTGGTAAATTATTGTTGTTGAAGAAGCCTCTGAACATTAAAATGGGTCATATCTGAATGATGACCACAAAAAGATGACAAACACCAATTATTTTTATGTGTTTAATATGATCATGTATTGAATACATGGAATTTGGGGTGCAGTGGTTAGCACTCGATTAGGATTAAGCCCCCAGTGACCCCTGTGACCCTAGTGAGGATAAAGTGGGTTCAGACGACGAGACGAAACATGGAAATTGATATTTGAGGATTTTATCATTGTTATTAAGGAGGAGAAATAAAAACTCTGGTGTAAAAGAACCGTGATTTTCTGTCAGTGATTCAAAATGTCAGACTTTACATAGTAATAATAATCCACATAATATTAAAAAAAAAAGGTTGTATTTGTTTTGTTATTTGGTGTTTTCTTCTCCTGTTTCTCTTGTATTCAGTGTGACCGTGCTACTCATTTTGAATACTGTCAAAATGTGGTTGAATCAAATCATCGGTATCACTTTAATGTGTGAACTGTTTAATTGAACCAGGAAGAACATCTGTCAGACATTCCATCAGTAGTTGTCAGGGTGTGTTGCTGCTGTTAAAATGGATTTGGTGATACAAGGCTGCAGCTCAGAGAACCGACCTGTGTGGTAACATGTCATTCATCATTTTTAATATTAGGGGAAAAAAAAAAAAAAAAAAAAGGTTTCAAACTTGATGATACTTTTATCCTTGACTTTGTTACACAACCTCCAGAGTTACTGCCAACATCATAATCAGTTGAAGCAGTGTAATAATAATAATAATAATCATAGTAAACTGATGAATGGTTCTTATGTGAGCAAAAGGTGATCATTCTCAAATAAATGAGTAAAAATAAAGGAAAGTCACTTAGGAGTCACACAAAATTTAAACACTGTCAACCAAATGGATACATTAGTACAGTATTTGGGTTAAAATAGTTGTATTTAGCCATGACAACACTGGCCAGAATCTGGAGAAGAACCACCATCATCTTCCCAGTGAAGGTTAGGCTGTACTCTCCACTCTACTATACGGATGTAAGAGCTGGACACTTACCGCAGACACGGAACACAAGATCCAGTCCTTCGAGAACAAGTGCGACAGGAGGATGCTACATATATCATATAGAGCAGTGGTCCCCAAACCCCATTTGGTACTGGGCCGCTGACCGCCTAATAATTCATTATAGTTTAGTATTTATTATCTGAGTCTGAAAAATCTTTTATTTTGAAAAATGACCAGATTCTCTCGGTTACATGTCTGTCACTTGAATGCCAAAAATGTAACCCACATGTTAGTAAAGTAAGTAAAAAACAGATGTCTTTGGAAAGTTTCTTGTCGAAGGAGGAGGGGTGGGGGGGGGTCTGTGCTCTGAGTGCTTTTCTAGTTATATATTTGAACCAATGGGAGGCCTCAGAACAAAGCCCTTGTTGCTAGGGTGATGTGATAATACGGCCTCTGATTGGTTGAATTACAGTAGTGTCACGCAAGCATTTTTAATAAACTTTCAGATAAATATAAAATGTTAATTTCGGAAACTTGACCCAAGTTTAGGCCCCCAGTGACCCCTGTGACCCTAGTGATTATCGAATTGAATTATTACTATTATTATTATTATTATTACTATTATTATTATTATTATTAGGCCTAGTAATTGTAGTAGGGGTTTTTCATTCCAATGTTTCAAGTATTGTTTTCTGCCCCCCCCCCCCCCCCCCCCCCCCACACACACACACACACACACACATGAGCTAACTGCCCCCCCACACATGCTGTTCTGGTCACACCTCTGACGCAGCATAAGATCAGGGAAGAACTTTGGAAAAAACATGGTGTGTTCCTTTAACTGCAAGAAACCAAACATGACGTGGCTTACTAAAATATCCCAGCATCTAATCAAAGTAAAATCAAACTCATCTAAAAAAATAAAAATAAAAAAATTCAACATGTAAATTGAAACAATCAGATTTTTTTTTGTTTAGTTTTTTTTATCCTGGATATTTTTTCTTTCACAGCTTGACTTAATTACTTTATTCTTGACTGTCTCTGTCAATCTTCCATTAAAAGCACATTTATATAACACATTACATTAATTTACACTGCATGGTGCCCACAGTAAAAGATACTGACTTGTAATCATCTATGAATTTATTTTTTTTTTAAACATTTTCATAAAGGTTCCTGTATCCTTCTGAACAGATAATAGTATTTTTGATTTAAGCTTTTATTCAGAGCTTCTTACATTTGATGAGGTGTCAGTATTTCAATATGTTTGATCATTGTATTTGTTGCCTCACTGCACTTCTTTTTCTTTCAGTTGGAAAACACGGTTGCATTTATTTGATGAAACGCTGGCAGGTTACATCTGTTATCTGTCATATTTGTTGAAATAAGAAATATAACTTATAGTAGGGGGGGGACCACTGCAATATAGCATGGAATGTCAAAATAAAACCAGAGGAAGACAAAGCATCAAATCAAAACCATGAAAGAAATCTCAATGGATGGACCAAATCAATTTCACTGAATGCATTCTTAACTTTAATTCTACATCCACTCTTTCCTCAATACTGTAACATTGTAGAGCCTCTATGGAAAAATTCACAAACAGTACTTGAATCTGCTGAAGAGTAATGAGGAAAAATAATAGAATTCATAGGAAAAGCGTCAGCATTGGCTGGCATGACAAAAATGTCAGCGTATATATATATCATAAAATGCATAAAATAGCCACTGCTGCTTCATCTGTCCTCGTTCACATGATAAACGTCCATCCTTCTGTGTGTAGTCTCACATTAAATGCTTTAATTCCTATTGTAGTTCAATCAAATGCTGATACTGTCATGAAATATACAGGAAATTCTCATGGAAATGAAAGCAATATACTGTTACATGTTCACATCAATGCATTCATGAACACTTTTAATAATACACTTGCTGTGGTTTAGTTTTAAAGTAACAAACCGCTGTCACAGCCTTATGAAATGTGACCTATTTTCTACTGGTAGAGGTATTTGCCGTCCATTTAACACGTTTAAAAATGCCGTAAACCTGCAAAAGACATGTCCATTACTGGGACTAATTGTGGTTTTCATGATGATATAAGATCCCACACTTTAATATATTTATGTCTCATGTCTTGTGTTGGGAATAGATACTAAGTATGGGTATGAGAGTAAAACATCAGAAGGAAAAAGAAAGAGCTCAGTGTGTTTGTATTTCTGTCTTTATGGGGACATTCATACGTTTACACAGTCACACCATGGGGACCTTTGACACTATAGGGACCAAAATTCAGGTCTTCACGAGGGTTAAATATACATAAAGGTCCCAACTAGTAAATTATAAATGATGTGGTTCTATAAATACATGGATTTGTGTTTGTAATTTTCTGGAAGTCCTCATGAAGCATGATGGAAAAACAGGTGCAAAGTGAAAGATGTATTTTTCAAAGGTTAGAAGATGTGTTTATTTGAGACAAATATTTATTTTCATGTATTTTTTTTTTATTAATTTTTTTTTAAATTATTATTATTCATTCTATTAATTCATTTGTATTTATTTATTTGAATATATAATGATGATTTTTTTTTAAAATTCATTTATATTTAATTTTTTTTTTTAATTTAATTTTCAAATTTGTATTTATTTATTACCCAATAACTACTTGATTACAAACTTAGTCCTCATGAGATATTGAAATGAGTGTGTGTGTGTGTGTGTGTGTGTGTGAGTGTGTGTGTGTGTGTGCTTGTATTTCTATTTTTATGGGGACATTGATAAGTTTACACAGTCACACCATGGGTACCTCTAACGCTATGGGGACCAAAATTCAGGTCCCCACAAGGGTTAAATATAAATAAAGATCCCCACTAGTAAAATAGAAATGATATGGCCCTATACAGTAAATACATTAACTTGTTTTTTTTCCGGAAGTCCCCGTAAAGCATGAGGGAAACAGGTGGAAAGTGAATTTCTTTAAAAAATATTATGATTATTTATGTTTAAATGATAATTTTTTAAAATTCATTCATTCGTTTTTATTTAGTTATTTTTCATTAAATTTTCTTTTTGGCTACTTGATTTCAAAGCTGGTCCCCATGAGACATGTAAACGAGTGTGTGTATGTGTGTGTGTGTGTGTGTGTGTGTGTGTGTGTGTTCCCAAATCATATTCTACCTCTGGTTTAGCTTTTCCACTGACACTATCAAAGCAAACAGGAAACACAATGTACTACTATCACATATTATCTCATTAAGGTTCTAAACATTCGTTTTTTAAATGATGTGATATTTTGTTTCCTCGGTTTTCAGGTTTTACCTTAATACAACTCATTTACATTTTCTTTTCTATTCTTTTTCATTAATCTCACCCAACTATCTATCTATCTATCTATCTATCTATCTATCTATCTATCTATCTATCTATCTATCTATCTATCTATCTATCTATCTATCTATCTATCTATCTATCTATCTATCTATCTATCTATCTATCTATCTATCATCCCTACTTTAATATAACCCTATAACAGCTCTGTCACATTACAAAGAGTTGGTTCAGATTTGGTCTTTTTCTGTTTTTGAAGTTTCCACAGTCTCTCTCTCTCTCTCTCTCTCTCTCTCTCTCTCTCTCTCTCTCTCTCTCTCTCTCTCTCTCTCTATCTCTCTCTGTAAGCGTGGGTTTTTTTTTTTTCAATTTCCTCCCACATGAAAGAAACATTAGGTAACTCCTGCGTGGCTTTCCTTCCTTCACAGACTGTAGAAGTGTAAATGTTGAGTGTGAATGACCCTGCTAAGAATGTCGTTTTTATTATTCGCTTTGCCCTTTCATCCTCATACAAACTCACTTTTGGGTTCCTGAAAATGGACCTTTTGAAAAACTCCTTCCAGGATTTTTTTTTTGGAACGGTATCTGCAGTGTTGCTACAAGAAAACTGAGGTTTTGGCTCAGATGGTCTCAGTGTTTTCCTTTGTTTGATGTGAAAATACATTCACCATTTGTCTTTTTTTGGTGAAAATGTTGCCAGTACTGGTGTTCCTCCAAGGACTTTTTAAGATGTTCTCATATTAAAGTACAGTCTATACTGAGGAGTGTAAAGTAACTAAGTAAAAGTACTTCATTACTGTACTTAAGTAGATTTTTTTTATGTATCTGTACTTTACTTAAGTATTTATTTTTCTGTCAACTTTTTACTTTTACTTCCTACATTTTTATATAAATATCTGTACTTTATACTATTTACATTTTCAGAATAGACTCATTACTTTTATAAACTAAACAGATGTGACAGTACGAAAAATCAGTCGCTTCAGAGAGAAAATCAGTGGAGGAGAGAAACTGTGACTTTATATATTATAGTTATATGACTATTATCTCATAATTTGGACTTTTGTGTCCTAATTTTGACATTTTATTTCAGAATTTTGACTTTTTATCTCATGATTTTGACTTTATCACATAATTTTTTAATTTTAATTCATAATTTTGACTTTTTATCTTAAAATTGTGCATTTTTATCTCATATTTATAGCTTTTTATTTTAAAAAATCTTATAACTTTTTATCTCAATTGTGACTTTTCTTCCCCTATTTTTCCAAAATTTTTTGCCCATATCCACAAAACTAGGTTACTTGATCAAACACATTATCCACACAGTACCTCACTTTTAAATGCTTTATTTTAGATACTTTTGAAACATTTATGATTTTATTTTCTGAAGTATTATTGTATTCATGACAAAAAAAACTGTTTTACTTTTTACTTTTGTATTCTGTTACAATTAAGAAGTTGTACTTTTTTACTTTTACTTAAGTAGAAGAGTCGAATCAGTACTTCTACTTTTCCCAGAGTATTTTTTCACACAACTCGCTGTACTTCTACTTGCTCAAAGGTCGCTGCTGTTGTGGTAAAGGCTGGTTTTAAACCAAACAGCTTTGGGTTGTAGGGTTTTTTTTTTGTAACCTGTTTGTTTTGGCACAATCTTAATACCATGTTTTATTGTTTCATGTTGATGGTGAGAGAAGAAAGAAAATAAATCTGTTGTTCCCTTTTACATAAATCTGAATTAACCTGTTACATAATGTTCTTTATACTATTAAAAGTTAACTTACTTTTTGTATTTAACTCTTCATACTGGACACGGCTAACCAGGCTAGGCTATGATATGAATTCATACTTTGGATACGATCCATAGACTGACCTTAAAGGGATAGTTCACTATTTTTCACATGAATTTGTATGAGATCGACCGTCTTTACTCTGGTGCACCCACAGTGACTTACCCCAGACAGTGTCCTGTGAGTCGAGTTCTGGTCCGGTTTTGGTTAAAGTGAAAGTACAATATGTCAAAACAATATGTGTTTGAATGAGTGATTTATTCGCATCACAAAACTGTCACGGAACAAAAACTCACACCTTGTAATTGCTTGGAGCTACTTTCTGTCAATAGCGAGTTGTCACTGCTAATGTAGCAGAATCAGAATTTGTCACATGTGGATGAGCATCCACTGTGAAATGGAAGCGACACTCCCTTAAGACTGTACAAAGATGCAAAATAACTACACAAATATACAACCATACAAATATATAAATATAACAATATAAAAAACTATAGAAGATAAGAAAGACTAGAATAAGAATAAGTCAAATATAAAGTAAGTAAGTAAAATATAAATAAGAATATTGAGAAAAATATGAAGAAAAATATAGCCTGGAGGTAATATAATAATAATAATAATAATAATAATAATAATAATAATAATAATAATAATAATAATAATAATAATAATAATAATAATAATAATAATAATAATAATAATAAATTGTATTTGTATTGCGCTTTTCGTGGCACTCAAAGATGCTTTACATGAAGGGAAAAAAATAGAACAATAAGAGTCAGACTACAATAAAAAAAAAAAGAAAACAGAGCAATCACACATTAAAAGTAATCAGAATAAAAGTAATCAAACATTAAAAGCAATCTTGAATAAATGAGTGTTTAAAAGGAATTTAAAAGTGGATACATGGATATACATATTACTATATACTGAGTGGTGATGGTTGGGGTAGATGAGTAGAGGATGGGGGGCTTATGTGGTGGGTGAGGAGTTCAATGTCATTAAGTCCTGGGGAAAGAAGCTCTTCCTCAGTCTCTCAGTTTTTGCTCTGCAGGACTGGAGGCGTTTGTCTGGGTGACTAGTGTCCTTGAACATCCTCTGTGCTCTGGTAGAACACCGTCTGGTGTACCCCTCTTGCATAGAGGGCAGTGCTGTGCTGGTGGTCCGTTCAGCGCAGCAGATCACTCCATGTTGTCCTGTCCTGCACCGTACAGCTGTCGTACCAGGCGCTGATGCTCCCAGTGAGCACAGACTGGATGGCTGCGGTGAAGAAGGTTCTCTGCAGCGCCGTGGAGACCCTGAATTTCCTCAGCCGTCTCAGACAGTACAGGCGCTGCCGACACAAACACTGCCCAACAACTGATGAAAGTAGTTTGCTAAGGCGCTCAGCTATTAGCATTGAAAACGCAGATTGAGTCCATCCAACCCTCGACGGATTTTGATTAAATAATAATAATAAACTTTATTTATATAGCAACTTTCATCCTAAAACTGTAGCTCAAAGTGCTTCACATTGATTAGAAATTAAAATACAATTTTAAGACAAGGGTGAAATAAGAAATACATTATATTTGATTGCATAAAATTAAACTGATTACACATACATTTTCAATAAAATAAATAAGAAATACATTAAGATTTGATTATACACAAAATATAAAGAGCATAAAGAATGTAAAGAATGGAGTCACAGAATTGTGACCCTGTTCTTTATCTCCCTTCAAAGGCTGATGAAAATAAAAATGTTTTCCCTGATGTCTTTTGTTATTATATTCCATAGATTTGGTGCATAGTTAACAAAGGCTGCGTACCAAATTTTATTTGTAATATATCAGGGAGTCACTGCGTTGGATGACCTTAGTGTTCTATTTAGGATGTATTAGGAGTGTCACAAGGAACAAATCATTCCATCTGGTGGTGACCCAGAAGAGATCTTAGATTCTAGATCACTTTGAAATGTATTCTCCATTTATCAGAATGTAAAATTTCAAAGTGATCCAGAATCCAGGATCTCTTCTGGATCACCACAAAAATCGAATCATTTCCAGATCTCCCCATTACCAACCTACCCTATAAATTTAATCAAGATCCGTCCATAATGTTTAGATTTATATTGCTAAATATCAGACAAATAAACTCCCACAAACAACCTCCTTGGCGGACCATTCTTCATGCAAAGGTGAGGGGGGGGGGGGTCTGCCTTGGCTGAGGTTTGTGCTCTGAGTACTTTTACGTGGGTTTTTAAAATTCAGGTCTGAATTTATGACAACACCCAGATTCCTGACCTGGTCTGAGGTTTAAGGTTTTCACATGATCAATATTGTAATTAATTACAATAGTTACTATTATGACACTACTGCACTGTTTTACTGCACATACACTGTAGATTTTGCAGTGTTAATTTGGAGACAATGGGACCAAATACACTCTGGAAGAAGTTAAATAAACTCTCTAAGTGTTGATTTAACACTGCAAAATTTACTGTGTACCCCTCACTCCCTCTGTTACTGTTACACACAATTATACATAACTATATTGCACACATACCATTGGCACAATATAATATTGCATATTTGTCTTAATCACCACAGCACATATCCCTGTATTCATACACATAATTCTTTAACACTATTACATGTGACTTTATTGCACAAAGCCTACCCATTCAAACAAATTACATGAAGTCTCCAAGAATAAGCCCCATCGACAGACAAATGAATTTACAGTTATGATCACAGTTCTGATTTTCCAATAGCAATGCTTCGAGATGTTTAATAAATAAGGTGTGATGTTGAATTCAAAGCATTTTTCCGTGTGTGAAAGTGGGTATAAAATTGTAGACATTTTCTCTCATACATTTTCCTGTTTGTTGATGATTTTCTTTTCCCTGATCCTTTCGGAAATGAAATCAATCACAGACTTAACGCTGTCCAACACATTGAAATATATTTCCGGTAGAGCTAAAAGATTTTGTAATTATAGACCCACCAGTTCTGTGTGATTCTTGGCATCAGTCGCCTAAAGCTGAAGATTAGGGACAAAGAAGAATGCATGCATGTGTGATGTTGTGGATTATCCTATTCACAACAATTTCTTCACTGAACTTGAATGATAAACTTTTTTTCCCCCCCATGACAGCAAAGAATGAAAGAATAACATACAATCACTCTCCATTCAGGGAGTTTATTTATAAATGCTGCTGAAAAAAGCCACGCTCGGGTTTACAGATTTATCAGTATTCATTAAACATTTGGAAAGAGACACACAATCAGTGTGTTCTTCTGTCTTTTCAGTCACTAATGTCCTCTTTTATTCGGTTAATGTTGTGCAAATGAGGCTGCGACACATGTGCCGTTAAGTACAAGTAGAGCTATTCTGGACGTCTCATGGCATGTAATTTTGTGCTAATGTGGCTAATGTGCCATTTTCTTGGCTTTGACAGACAGGCAGTCCGGTCCGTTAGGTTCAGCTCTTTCCTCCACTTCTGTTTTCTTTCCACTCTGGCACATTAACACATAATTACACAACATTTGTGCACAGCTAGGGCACCCTGTGGCACCCACCTGGCACTAGCAACCCTCGGCGTGGGTTTCACAGCACCTCTCTTCCTCTACACATGCTACTGACAGGAAGTGGGTTCATTAAAAAGCATGACCTCATCCTTACTGTATATGGAACACAGGTGATGGTAACATTCATGGTCTCTATTTTAGAAAGCAGAGACAGGTGTGAATGTGTGTGTGTGTGTGTGTATGTGTGTTTGGGGGGAGTTCCATTTTACTCAAATCACACTGAACTAAACATTGGAATTTAAAGAACTGATTTTAATAGATTTCTGTTTCACAAATTGAAATGTACTTGAGTTGCCTATGTCTATAATTCTATATATATATATATATATATATATATATATATATATATATATATAATACAATCTCATGTTAAATAGAAACAGATACAGATTTGCTTTATTGGTTCCTCTAGTGAAATTCACTTTAAATTAGTAAATTATTAGATACTAGTGCAGAGCCAATAGAAAATGTGAGATTGTTTACTACTAATGTGTTTTAGAAGTGGGTGAAATTAGTTGAAAGGAGCAGAAACCAAGACTATAAAAATTGGTTGGGGCTGTTTTGGAAGTGTGTACTGGAATCTGTAAGTATGATATGATAATAAGTTGTTACTGCTGGTGGAATTAGTTAAAGGAAATTTCAGGTGGGGCAGACAGCCTACCACTGTAGAGGTTTGTGTCATGCTAACACAGGCGACACCAATCAACACCCAGCAAGACAGTGAAGTAAACTGCCAGTCACTCATTTGACACTTAAATGATATAATGATAATATAATAAGATATATTGATAGATTGTAGTGGTTATTACAGCATGTGGGTATTATTATATCCCTGAATGGAGTCTTGAGGATATTTCTTGGCTCAGTTGGTAGAGCAGGTCGTCCAATAATCAAATCCTACTCTGTCCTCGTCAGTCTGTTGTGTCTCTGGACAAGATACTTCACTCTCCTGTCCTCCAGTGTCACTTACTCTGATGTCTAAATGTTCAATGGTGGTCAGAGGAGCTGTTTGGCCCAAATTGTTATTATTATTATTATTATTATTATTATTATTATTATTATTATTATTATTATTATTATTATTATTATTATTATTATTATTATTATTATTATTATCATTATTATTATTATTATTATTATTATTATTATTATTATTATTATTATTATGTTTTGATTCGACTTTATAGTAACGTGGTAATTTCAAAAACAGGTACATGCAAAGAAGGGGTACTACAGGGGCTCTGGTACCTGACCTTTTGCTGATTGACATCTAAAGAATGAGTGAATAATGGATCACTTTTGTAAAGCGATTTGGGTGCCTTGAAAAGCACTATAGAAATCTAATCCATTATATATATCCATTATATATATATTAATTTTTATTTTTTCTAATGCCTGTTAAAAGTATTACCTTACATATCCCACCTTCTTTTAATTAGCCTCATGGTTTCTTTGACCCTAGAAATGTAGGTTTAGCTTCAGAGTAATTAGTCTGCACTATATAAAACTGAGATAATGAGAAATGTGTGCTTTGAGGTTAATCCAAGAGATGTGTCACGTCGACATCTGTGCTGACATCTGCGTTCTGTTTGTTTTTTATATTTTGTTTAGGAAAAAAAAAAAAGATTGGCTTGCAAATCTTATAAAATCAGACATGGGAAACTTAAATAATGTATATGTTTATCTGTGCTGAGTATTGCACTTCCATGGATTCATTCATGGGGGGGATGTTTAACTCTGTTCCTGTGTACTCCTCTGTAGCTCTCTTTCCTTTATCAGAAATGACCTATTTACATAAACCGAGCAGCCATCCATGGATGACAGCACATACTGTATATAAAACTAAGCATGCGGTTACAGTTATGCATGTACTATAAATGTTTAACATCAAAGGCCTGTGATTTATATGCATAACTGTAGCAGAGGGGATCCAGTGTTTCATGGAAATGGTGCAAACGGTGAAAATGAAAGACAGTTCGGTGGTTTGTACGGTAATGCACATGTGTCGACGTGTGTCCTTTTGGTTCTGGGTTGATGAGCAGCCATTTGGATCTAGTTTCCATTCGGTCAACTGTATCCACACAAAAGAGAATGTGCTAAATGAATTCATGCCATGGTGTATTGTGTAATGAATGGTCTCATATGTTGGCATTTTGTTAAGTCTTAATCATTACAACAGAGCAGATTACTCACATTGAAATTCATATTGGTATTAAGGTCTATAATAAGGCTTTTTCATCTTCTATTGGGGATTCTTCTGCTAATCTGCAATGAGAAGAACTGGTTTTTTGGTGGGTTTTTTTGTCATAAACAGGAAGAGATGAGTTGCATGTTTATAAGACGAGGATTTGAACTCACTGTGACAGCCACCTGGTGACAGACAGCATGACTTTAACCTTATCTCGTGAGTGGAAGCACTGGGTGGATGTAAGTAAAGGGATGTGTTCACTGTGTTTGCGTGCATCAGCTCTGTTGTGAGACACCTGGACGACAGAGAAACATGTTACCTGTTTTTTTTTTGTTTTTTTTTACTTGTTTTCCAAAAAAACTGGTTCAGACTTAGGCTGAGTCCCAATTCACCCCTTATCCCTACCCCTCTGTTTTGCATATTCACGTGAAGGGTTAGTCTTGTCCTGATTCTCAATTAGATGGAGGGGAAACCAGAACCACAATAAGGCTGAATCCCATTTTACCCCTTACCCCTACCTCTACCCCTTACCCCTTCCAACTGAGCTATAAGGGGTCGGGCTTGAAAATCAACCCCTATGAATTGGGACACCCCTTCAACACTCACCTACGTTATCAGTTCGCTCCACCAGTTGTTACGTAACCGAAAAATGACAGCTTTAACCAGAAGTAAACAAACATGTCTGCTGCTGCAGTTGTCTCCATCTCCTGGGATAAGCCCATATTTTTACTAATATCTGCATCAAATTGGAGAAGTGCTATGCATCGACCGATTACTCCACGTTTACATAAATAGCGATTTTTTTTAAAAATGTGTGTTTTATGGAGAAAATTACCATTACACATTGAAACAATGTCAAATTTTATAAAATACCACAGTTATCACAACATAAAAACAATTAATTATGGAGCAAATATTACATTTGCGTACTTCTTTTGTAGATGCCACCATTTTTAAAAGGTTTCACATTGTATTTTGGGAAATTTCTTGTACCCCTTTGTTTGGAGAACAATTTCTGTTTGAGGGGGTATGAAGCCCTTCCCCTTCTCCCTACCCCTCTGCCTTAATATGAATTCAGACACCCCTACCCCAACACATGGACACGCAAAATGGAGGGAAAGGGGTGAAATGGGATTCAGCATATGAATGAAGGGGTAGAAGAAATGTCATCCTTCAGATGGAGGAAAAAAATAAATAAAAAATAAAATATATATATATATATATATATATATATATATATATATATATATATATATAATGCAAGAAAAACACATGTAAGGTGCTAAGAACATTGCTAGGAGTATTTTAGAGCATCATAACATCACTTGTAGCACATAAGAACAACATAAGTACTAATCAACACCCCTGCCCACATCCACATTCTCCCTTTGAACATCATTCCTTACATTAGTACCATTACTTCATGGTACTGATCAAGGTGGACCTTGCAGACCCCCATGGATCACATTGGACCTGAGATTGATGACTCACTGTAACTGTTACTTTCACTGTCTTATAACATATGTGGACATTACCAGTAATAGTCATTTGCCCAATTTTAAACCTGTTTAGTTTTTTTGCCATGCCAGTGACATATATAGCACATGTTGTAATGATGACGTAAACATCCAAATGGCACATCTGTGTGATTTGTGAAATACCAAAGTGTACAGGTGACTGACAATAACATAAGAACACTTTCAATGAAAGGACACTAATGCAGAGACTCCCTCCACAAGGCCACTGGATGGATGACATAATGTAAGAGTGAAAGATAGAACTCAGAATATAGAGAATAAAATGCATGTCCTGCTTTGCGAAAGAAAGCCAAGGTGAAGCTTTCAGCTCAGTGTCCTGTGGTGATAATTGATACGAGTGTATTGCAAAAGCACAAGGTTCACTCTTTTATCTGCCAAGAGAAACAAATACACACTCGTACAAAAGAGTAAAGTGATATTTTCTGATGAAATAGGGATTCCAATTCTCAGTTGCATTCAATCGGGGCCTTTTGCAATCTTCTTTTTTTTTCACGTCAAACATCATAAAAGACCACATTGTCTTGTATTGTACAATAAAATAAAATAAAGCATGTACTGTATTAAATACAAACTCAGTTGGTTTTATCAGTGACGCTCCAATGTCAACATCTGCATTGATTCCTGCTGAATGTGAAAGTGAACAAGGACATAATGAAACCTTGACCTTCCTCTCTGCCTGGAATCAGAAGAATGTCACTGATTCTAACAAACCTATCAGTACCAGATATTCCCTCGTTCTTAGCGATACACATGGAAAAGCACGTGGGCGAGAAGGCTCAAAGAAATCTGTTAGAAAATAGAAAATGTGATGAAACAATGAGAGGCTAGGGATGAGAATAAAAGAGAATGCTGAAAAAAAGAAATAAATGGAAGGACTGAGACAAAAGGAGACTGTGACTCACATGAAGAGATGTTGAGAGGAAGGAGACAAGGCAGGGAAAAAAAGACAAAAAGGGGTTGCTATTACAATTTGGTGGATGGTGGATATATACATTTTTTTCCTTCTGTGGCAAAAAAACCACATTGGACTTCAGATTAAACTGGTTCAAAGTGACACGAAAACACACAGACATAAGCGCATTTACAGATAATAGAGAGACACATACACAGACAAAGAAAAGACACACAAACAAAGCCATTATTAGATGCCTCACAGTGTTCCTGACTTAAATTCAGCCTGTGGTCTTTCACCGGTCTAATCAAGAGCTGGCACCCTGGTTCCAACTGCCTCCTACACAACTCTACTCCCCATTCTCTGGCTGAGTAGCTTGATCAGCTTCCATATTTACATGAAATGATAATTCAGCATTGTAGCTCAGAGTTTGTTTCAGAGAACAAACCGGTACAGGGCTATAATGTGTTCATCCCCAACGTCTTTGAGCCGGGGTAATTTCCTTGACAAGCGAAACAGCAGCAAAACACACATAAGCGCGCGCAGTCACACACAAGTGCACATCAGGACCGGCTGACAGTATCTTCACTCTAATCAGAATCTTAATTAGTCTGCTAGCAGCTTCCCATTAACATATATTCCTCCTAATTAACTAAGGACACACACATACAGAAGGATGGAGACACACAGACAAATTAAAGATGTTTCTTCAAGTTCTGTAAGATGAGGAAATAAATTAACAAAGTGGAGTAACAAAAGGGAAGGTTTAATCTGTCCGCCTTGTCTCATACAACAGAAAAGCCGCTCACCTCAGTTCAACTCAGCAGCTGAGGTGGGAAACGATTTTGCAAACCAAAGAAATCAAGTCACAGTTCAGTCTAAGCTGCCCTAAAAGCTATAATGCTAGGGGAAGTACAGGCACTGAGTCCTGTCACCTCTTTCTCTCTCTCTCTCTCTCTCTGTCTTTCATCTGTATTTATAATTTCTTAAATCTATTTTACATACCAAGTTTGTTCATGATTATTTATTAACATACTTGGAAAGGGGGACCCTGCAACTCTCTCAGTAGTATCTGCATAAGGAGCCATAGAAAACAGGATCTGTAGTGACTCACCTTTGTCCTGTGCTGACCTGTGACCCCAGACCTCCTCCCCCACCCTCACCTGTCTGATGGACAGGTGAGGGTGTCCACCCCCTTCCTTTCATCTACAAATGGACGTTCATCTATAGCCTGTCCGTCCATAGGAGTGGATCTGTCCTTCACTGTTGTTCTGCCCAAGGTTTCTTCTTTCCCACTGGGTTTTGCAGTTTTTTTCTTGCTGAGAAGGAGGGTCTAAAGACAGGAGGAGGTTGTAAGGACAGGGGATGCTTGGGACTTCATCTATTTCTGTGATTAATTGCTGTAATTCTGGATTCTGGATCACATCTTAGTCAGACTATAGTTGAATTGAACTGGAGTTCTAGAAGTCAGAATAACTGAGTCAGATAATGTGGTTCTAATTGATCTTATCCATGTATGTAAATGACACTCAACCATAGGCCTGGACACGCCCCCTTTTGGAAGTGACCAGAGACATGGTATGACAATATGTATGTTACATATAATAAATCAGTGTGAACAGTACATTCAAATTATCCTGAGCTGCTGCATAGTTGTAGTCCATGTCTTCGCTCAGTGTTGTCCTCCTTCTACAATGTCTGCTTCAAATCTGCCATGTTTGTTCACTGATTGTTCTAATTCAATGGTGCTAACTGGAAGAATGCCAATGGGAAAGGGTGTGTGGCACCACCTTGTGTCTAGGAGTGGAACAATCATTCGATTCTCTTGTTGCGCGTGTAAACTGAGGTTTTTCAGAAACTCCAGATAAGTCCTCTGTTCGATTATTCCCAATAGCTAGTTTTGTATTTTGGCCATTGATTTCTGGAAGAGCTTTCACATTATTCCGTGTATCATTCGTTCATTTTTTTTTTCAACATTAAACCAAACATAACACAATGAAAAAAGGAATTGTTTCTCCATTATTTGTTTTTAAAAAAAGAGGAAAAAAACAGATAGTGTTTAAATGAATAATAGAAAAAAATGGATAGCAGCTGTTTCCCGTTTTATCCAATTTTGACCTGAATCAAATTGAGTAAACCGGAAATTAATATTAACAGCCAAAAGAAACATGGCCACCGAAGTTGAAGATCATTATGAGATCATATAACACCGATTTTCTCCGTCATTATAGAGTGATACTCTTAGTTTCCTGAAATACGATGTTGATTTCCATCTTTGTCAATGCAGGTCAAAGGTCATTTCCAGTTTACTCAACTTGCTTCAGGACTTTGCTTCAGGTAAAAATTTTATAAAATAGATAAACATAAAATATAAAATAAAATGTTTCCCTTATTCATTTAAACACAAAAAGGAAAACTGGAAAAATCATGTCGTTATCGGTATTTTCATTTTGGTTTTGGAAACAAATAATAAAGAAACAACTCATTGTTTCATTGTGTTATTTTTGGTTTTATTTTGAAAAACGAATGATACACATATTCATATTGACCCACTGGCTCTAAAACTAATTTTGTGTTTGTCTGTCGGAGATCTTGAAAAGTAGCGGTGGTTATAGCTGCTGTAGGGAAGGCTACGGCACTAATTGATCTGTCATGTCACTGCAGAGCACAATGTGTAGAACATGATTCACTCAATTCAAAGCTCAAAGCAAGCTTTTACGTGTACCAATACACACTGACACTTGAGCACACTTCCGGAGTGTTTTATCCACTTTTCGGTGTTTTGTTCCAGATGCGGCCTCTCATTGAGTCAGGAACCCATATGTGTCCTTTAGGTGAGTCATCATTATCTTGGCTGAACAAACACTGCTTCTTTTTGTTGTCTAATCTGAAACACTGGATGATTTAGAAACAAGATGACGTTATATCTAGACCGTACAATTACTAAATGCATACACCGGCAGTGGGTGAAGACCAAAAAGACTGTTTGTGGGAGACAGATGAAAAGAAGCATTTGCATTAGATTCATCTGTCTTTGTTTTAATGCCAGACCTGCCTACAGTTCTGTGTCATGACTCATGTCCTTCTATCTGGATCCACCAGGTCTCTATTTCTAACACTTGGATTGAAATCTCAGCATCACAACTGTTCTGGTATGGAAAAAGCTGTGCAGAGTGAAAAAGATCTTTGTTGGCAGAAGATGTGGATTCTTTTGATTTAGCAGTGCTGCATATGAATTTTGAGCACATGCTTTATTAAAACTGAAGAAGGCATATTTGCCAACAAAGAACTTAGACTGAAACTTTGGATCACTTCAGTGCCTTTTCCGAGGTTTTTTTTTTTTTTTTCATTTTGAGAAATTGAGTGTTGTCGGGTATCTTAAAGGATATAAAGATGTTGTACAGCTTCATATTAGCAGGCACCAGTGAAAGATGTCTTCCGGAAAACACATTCTCTCATTAACAGCTTCCTCTGCTCTCACTAATGTCGGTGGCAGGACTTGAACCAGGGACAGACATTCTGGGCACAAGTTTGATCCTGTTTTTACCGCAAGGCCGCCAAGCAACAGATCACACATAGCACTTCCTGGGGCCAAATGAATGGCTGTGCTTCCAGTTGTCATTATGGGAAACTTTGATCACATCTGTCCACATCCACAGAAAGAGACAGAATTTTATAACGATGTCACCATGAACATTTAGCACATTTAATGAGGCCACTAAACTGAATATGCCCATAGAGTCCACAAAAAAAACTAGTTTTACCAGAAACTTTAAGGCAAAGTACAATTAAAAATATGTCACTATGGGTAAAATGGGTGAACAAGTATAATCAGTATCATTCACTGCATTCAAACGAAAACCAGTCACTTGTTTTACATCAGGTTCAGGCTACGTTTATACAGAGACAGTCGGAGGAGAAGACGCAAACCTTACGTCATTAAGAAATCTCCGTGCATATGGAGACGCTATGTAGCTTAGCCACGCTATCCCTATTCATTACATGTATAGGTCTAGGAACGCTTCTTAGGCAGGGAAGGCGGGGCTAAAAGGTTGTTTTTCAAATCCCTTGCCAGAAAGTTCATGGAGGAGTCCGGAGAAAGTTACAAATGACTAAACAAAATGGTGGATTATGGAGCTTCAGTTGTCACTTCTGTAAAAATAATTTAAAGATTCCTGATGATTTTTCACATTCTTCACTCATTTTGTTAAAAGGAAATCACCACCCGTTGTTCTTCATCTATGGTTGGTTGCGGTTGTTTCTCTACCAATCGTTACAGTGTCACTTTGTTTCGCCCGCCCTCTGAGTCTATACTTCACCGTGATTCGTCAGCCAGTTACAGGCAAATCCAACCAAAAGTTACATATAGCATAACTAGACTTCTACGGTAGCACATTAGATTTGCTCCTGCTATGGGGGGGGGTGTCTAGTGCAGCTAGGCTAGATGCAACAGTGTGTGAAATTGTACTGGATATGCATGCCAGGCTGCTAGATGGTACTGTGATAGAATGTTACCTTGTCAAGGTTTTTGTGTTTTCAACCATGAGATAGAAACGCAACAGTGGATAGTTTTCAAGATTTCCACTTTGGAATGCATCTTCATATTTTTGCGTTGTGAACCCATAAAAACGTAACTCTTGCATAAACTAAAGGCAATTCCGATAAAATATTTTATGGTTGTTAATTGCAGTTGCCCTCCTGTAAACAGACCCTTAGTGTTAAACTCATTTTCAGAGGAAATGTAAAGATAAACTGCAAAATTAGAGATCACGTGAAATGACATATTTTTTTAGTTTCTATTTTATGCTCTTTTTAAACTTAGATCAAATGCATCATCCATAAATCCCAACTGGAAACTGCCGCCTTGGTTTTAGTCAGTATGGTATATACATATATATATATATATATATATATATATATATATATATATATTATACCATACTGACTAAAACCAAGGTGGCAGTTTCCAAAAATGAACTACAGACAATAATTATATGTGGAAGATGAAATGAACCTGTACCAAACTCAACCAAATATTTAAACAATTTAAAATTGCCTCTTAAAGAGATCATTTCTTTTCTCATAAATGTATTTAACACAGTTGTTTACATAAATCATTACAAAATCTGAGCTGATATGAAAACACTTCTGGAGGAATAATATCTCTCAGGTCCAGATGAGCCTCATTCCCTGCAAAATTTTAAAGTGCAGTACTGATCTGTGTGATGTGAAGCTCTCAAATTGAAATGCAAATGTGTGAGTAGTGGTGTGAAAAATGCAGCTACTCACTGCCTGCTCATGTAATAATTGACCTTATATTGGCAACACTTTGCAATCAGGTTGGACGACTTTGACTATAGGTCAATATTAAACAGATGGTAAATCAACACAGTTTTACATCAAATTATTTACTTGTAGATACGGGTGTGAATATATGATTTCACTACTTAGAACATTGGTCAAAAACTATACCATTATTTGTCATATTTATACATGTAGATATGTTTCCAGATATCCTTAAAGTTGATTTCACATTGTCTTCACCTTAAGATAAGTTATAATAAGTTATGCATGTGTCGGTTGTGTGAGCAAATGTAGGTAATGTAAGTTAAAGGTTATATCTCTTAGGTGAGATATAACACTGCAATAAAATGATTTATCACAACACTTTATAACAGGTAAGCAGTATTTTTGATTTGAATATATTTTTGATTTGGATTGTTTAACATTTTAACATAAAAACTTTTTTTTTAATTCATGTCAAATTAGATTTGTAGATCACCAGTGACCCAGAAGACATCAGATTACATATTAGGAAAATAATGTATGAATTTTGTAAGACTTTTTCTTTTTTCTTTTTTTTATACATATAACAGTTGAAATGTGTCTATGCTGACATAAACACACCCATAGACATAATGACTTCAGCTGGATCAATGTCAAAATCAGCTATAATATGTGTGAGGGGTTTACCTGGTGGTTTTGACATATTTCTGGGTCCAAAACTGATGGGGGAACCTGTAAATCTTTTCTGAAACTATGTTGCATTGCCTATCTTAGCTAAGACTCCCTTGTTAAAGAGTTCCTTAGTCTCAATTTAATTTAACATCTGTCTGTAGGAGGCATCAGTTCAGGTTCAATAGGCACGACAGTGATTTATGGAACTCTAATACAGTGATAGGTGTCATTTTCAATAGTGTTGTACCTGCAGTAAATGGTGATTTTAAGAGGGTTAAATACCATTTGAGCTCCTGGTGTGTTTACAGCAGTATATTGTTTCACTTCATGTTCATGCTTGACTGTGTGTTGACCATAACCATTACTTTAATGACCTTCCACTGAACTGGACGGTTAAAGGACTGACTAATGAAACACTTCATGAAAGGCTGTCATTTTCTGTAACCCTGTAAATCACAGGTCACTAACCCTGGTCCTCATGAGTTATTATCCTGCATGTTTTTCGATGTATTCATCTTCCAACGCACCTGATTAAATGACAATGCCTGATAATGAGTGTCAGGTGTTGTGGAAGAGAGAGAAACATCTAAAACGTGAATGATAGTAGATCTCGATGAACAGTTTTTTGTTTTTTCTGGAGGACTTTGTGTTTGTATGAAATGAACATTTCCATGTAAACATTAAAGAATTTAGCCTAGCTGAGCTGTCCCCGTTCATTATATGTATGGGTCTAGTCATGTTTCATAGGCAGAGGAGGCGGGGCTAAAAGGTTGTCTTTCAAATCCATCTGTATGCAATAGGACTGTACTACAACCAATCAGCGTAATCTTTAGGATGACGTAGTTAGATGGAGGACAAAGTTAGGAATGACTAAACAAAAGGTAAAAAATAATTTAAAGATTGCTGACATTTTCTCACATTCTTCACTCATCTTTGATCAAAGAAAATCCTCACCCAGTTGGCAGTCATCTATCTCCATTGTTGTTACTCTATGATTGTTTCCGTTTTTTTCTCTCCATATTGTCGCAGTATCACTTTGTTAGTTCCGTCCTCTGACTCGATACTTCACCGTGATTGGTCGGCCACTTTCAGGGAAATCTAGACAAAAGTTACATTGAGTGTAACTAGACTATGGTAGCACATTAGATTTGCTGCTGCCATGGGTGTCTAGCATGGCTAAGCTGAAAAGAATTAGCATTAATTCCAAATTATTTTATTCTGCATAAATAAATCAGAATAAAAAAAAAACATGTAAACGTAGCGACTGTAAATGGGGAGGAAAAGCTGACCAGTTTAAGTGTTAATGTTTTGCATCTGATATAGTGGATTCATGAGGGTGTGAATAAACCACAACAAGTCATGTAGTAAAACACAAACATTCAGCACAGGTTTAGAACTGTATACAATATTTATTGACAATGTATTAATTTCCATAGGTTTTTCATGTATTAAAGACAGACACTGATTTTACAGGGCTTATCTTCAAAAGGGTACAGTTCTGAGTTTCTGGGAATGTTCTTGTGAGTGGCACATACAAGGAAATTTCAAGGTGGAAGGTGTTGAGAGGATAAGAAGGATTGATGCTGCTTGGAGAGAAGTCCAGGGCAGCAGGAGGCTAAGGCTTCTTCTGTGAGTGTGTGCAAACATACACTGTCACCAAGATGTGTCATTTAGGCTTTTAGGATGTCAGTCTGTCCTTGCTCTCCAGAGAAGACTCTGCTGTCTGATGGAAACCACGCGTTTCCCAAAACCCTAACTTTTCAGGAATTAAGAAAAAAAAAAAAAACATTTGTAACCATTTACAACCATGTATTTTTTTTAAAAGTTATACAAGGGGTTATGAAAGGATTTCAAAAGCATACTTGCTGTTAAGTCTTCACATCTCCTAATGCAGGGTAATGCAGTCATTCTATAGAGTATAAATGTGAAAATTGCCAAAACTGGATTTACAAGGTTTTGTACCTTTTCTTTTTTTTTTTTTTTCTTTTTTTCACGGAGTATAGAAGTATAAAAATATATGAAACAAAAAAGCGCTGTGAAGTACAAACACATATTAAAAGTGTAGAAGTTATGAAGCAGACCTTTCTTGCCAGTTGCGTGTGCTTTGGAAACACTGTACTATCTGGCCAACATACATCCACTACTCATACTCAAGCACATCATAGCATACCATATACAGTAATAATAATAATATTCTGATGATTATTAAATATATTTACTGTTTCTACATTACTTTTTATATTGTGTAGATTCAGATTTATCTGAGGCTGAGGTGAAGTACCTTATTGAAAATGCTTACTTTTGGCTTATTTGCCAACTATAAAAGGAAATATGGGACTTAAACTAAATAAATTACAGATTAAATATCTGAAACAAGCTCGCTTAAGGACAACTCTGGGTATGAACATGTGGAGTGTGATCGTAGTGTTCTGTGTAGTGTAAACTGTGCTAACCTGAGATGAGTTAAATTTGGGCTGATAGAGGCGTCAGTGTGTATGTGTGTGTTTTCATACGTAGTGTGTATCATAATGTATTCAGCTGATCATCGGTGCAAAGAAATGTTACACGTTTGCTGACACATTACAGCAAATACATGCTGCAAAATAATAGCAACTACATTCATGAATACATGTTACATTTTGGCAAAAAAAAAAAAAAAAAACAAAGAAATATTCTTTGACTAATAGAGCAGAAAGAAAATAATAATAAATTGACAATATCACTAAGTGATCAAGTGACACTGCAAAATTGAAACTGTCTATTTACATGGTTTTATATCAGCTTTTGCATTCTCTTCACGTTACAGTATAAGCTATATTGATAGCCTCTTTAGTCTTTTCTGTAGAGAGATCATATTTATTTACAGGAATAATAGGTACCAATTGATGAGTAATACTCTGATAATCTGATATATACATGCTTAATTGTTAAATATATACTACTTTGGAAATGATCCTCAGTTGAAGTTCAGCACATCCTTTTACATAAAGAAATGTGACTATGCCAAAAATAATAGTAGTAGTAATATTTGTAATATGGTTTAGAGTCAAGGCTCAGTTTCTTTACATATGTTTACAAAAAAAAGTCCGATCAAAAATAAAGATGGTGACACATCACAAAAAACAATACAGTGAAACATGTCCCTTTACTCACTGTGTGCTGTGTAATCCCTACAGCTAAACATATCACATGTAAATATCAGATCATATCAAACTGAGCTAGACTGTATTATAAGTTACAGCAGTGAATAATGTTCACTTAACGTGCCGGGGGAAGAAATAAAAAAAGAAATAAATCTATTTTCTTTTCTTTTTTTCCCTCAGATAACAGTAGCTTGTTAAAAAAAATGGGTTAATATTTGATTTTAATAACCATCATCCATATTAGCGTGACTAACAAACATAAATTTGTAATTACGTAGTTGTTTGTTTTTGTTTTGTTTTTTTCTTTTTAATGTGGGTTAAGGAACAAAGGTGTGAATAAAACTATTTATGTGAGCCATGAAAGTGATTGAAAAAAAAAACACACTGTAGATTTTGCAGTGTTAATTTGGAGACAATGGGACCAAATACACTCTAGAAGTAGTTAAATAAACTCTCTAAGTGTTGATTTAACACTGCAAAATTTACTGTGCAGAAAAACAAGGAAGAAGTACTACTGAATAGAGCATGCAGTAACACGTTTATGTGGCTACATTTTAAATAGACAAATAAAATATCAATCTTCAAGTGTTAACTCAACACCTCCACGATCAAAATAAATGACATTACAAAAGAAATGACTCATTCGTGTTATCTGAGTATGCAGTACAATTCTTGTCTGATTCCCTCTGTACCTCAGTATGACAGAAGGTACTTTTATAGCAGAATCTGTCACTAAATACACCGCAAACTAGTAGTTTCAAAGGGTAGTTTAATTCACACTGTGTGGTAAATGATTTATTCGTGTAGGCAGATACTAAGTGACCATCACATCATCAGAGTTCTTTTGTAAAGAGACTTGTAAACCCACTGTGACGGGGATATGTACGTAGATTGATTCGACCTTTGCGAGGGTAAACCGATCACAGTCAGACAAACCCGAACAGCACCAGGTATTAGAAGAACTACGGTACAGCCTCTATGGCTTTGAAGTACTTGTGTGCAAAAAGTTTTATAAAACCTACCTGGGTAAATACAGTCACAAGCACAGCATCATAAGTAAAGAATCATCTGTACTTTATGACCATCTACTCATATTCCAGCCTAAAACAAATAGAAAATACTTCACTGTTCCACTGTAATCGAGATGCACCATCCAAGATCACTGGAAAATGTCATCTGCGCGCTTACTCAAACGAAAGAGGGAAAAAAAAAAATAATAATAATAATAAAGGTGCCACAAAATGGAGAATTCTTGTGCTTTTTTTTCATGCATTCTGGTCTTTTTGTTGACAGACGGATGCATTGTAGTTGTTGTTCTGTATGAGCCGAACCAAGAAAGAAACTGTCAGAGCTAAAGTGCCTTTTCAGCAGTAGTGAACATTTTTATCAGTGTGGTAAAGAAAAAAAAAGTCATAACAAGTGATATTTACATACACAGCCACTTAAGGAAGTAAATTCTCCTGAAAGGTCCTCCTTAAAATATGTCCTGTGTACATGTGCTTTGGAGTAGTAATAATAATAATAATAATAATAATACATGTTGGAATGACTTCAGTTTGTACTACAATTTTGTTCTTAAAATGCTAACAAATGTGTATTACTGAATCCCCATTGCATTGCAGTAACATAAAAAGTCCTTCTTTGTATTACCACCACCACCACCGCCACTAATACCATGAATTTTAGTTTATGATGGGTTTTGTTGCCCTGACATAATAATCGGACCCTGTTGACCTGACACTGACTTGAGTGTTTCCAGTAATGCCAGTCACAGTGCTGCATACGGTCCTTTACTCTTGGCTTTACAGCTTTAACACATCATCTTGTCATCTTGCACCTAACTGATATTTTGGCAAACAATTCTATCCTGTAAGTTTAACAGAGAAAAAAAACATTAAAAATAAAATATATATATATAAAACATGAACGCAAACGTTAAAAATGGCAAGATACACAACTCACACAATATGCAAAATATTAAACAATTACTCAGGAACAGGCACCTTATATGTTTGTAATCTCTCTTCTATAAGGATTTGTGTGTTCGCCAGCAAATGTTGGTGTTCCAAAGATATAATGATGGAATCCTGAATATAGTAATTCTGTCCGGATCACACAGAAATTAAACTAACTGGATACAAACAAGAAATGAACAACATGTTTTGTGGTTCTTCCTTCGCTGATGTGTCCCCTGTTCTCATTTTAATTAACATAGTAAAGCCAGTAAACGATGTTGAAAAAGGAAAAGACAGTTGGGAAGATCATCCTCGACCACTTGTCGATAGAGTTTACATCAGTCAAGTCTGGGATGGTGATTTTTAGCTGTGAGGCGCGTCTCCGTAGTCGACTCTTCTTTTGAGTCATGTGGCGTTCCAGTGCGTTTCGGCCAAAGTTGTGCCTGGCCAGCCCTGCTTTACGGTACTGCAGAGTGGAGCTGTCGTATGTCAGCATGGTGTTTCGTGGGTCATTAAGCCCGAGCGCCAACTCTGATATGCCCATGTCGTTTTTGATATCCAAGGTGCTCAACAGGATGTTTTCATGTTGGTCCATCTGCCGAAGGAACACAGTTAGTGTAGTGTCACAGTATTTATAATATACATCTTATTTAACCCATAAAGAAACAGTGTTACTTTTATGACGGTTCCAGAATGACTTTTTTTGTCTCTATTTACCCTTATGATAAATGGTAAATGTTTCCCCTTTTTACCCTTATATGACTTATCACCATATATCGTAGTGTAGTCCTCTATGTTTTTAGCTTTTATTTTTCCTTTGTATGGAGACTTATGTAGGGTTCATATACACTTTAACCAATACTTTTTCATGACTACGTACTCGTAAAAATGCAAGTCGACTTTAAACAATAAAAATAAAAAGTTAAAGTGTTGTGTTAAAGTTTACCCTCAGAGGTTTAACAATAAAATGAATAACAATGTGTGGGTCAAGATTAAATTAACATTCATGTACACGTCCCAGTGAAGTTAGACATTGTAAAATTGACATTTCAATGGCATTTCAATTTAATTTTGGCTATATTTTAGTCCATACTGACTTGACCACATGCGGCATGATACATCCCAGGAAGTGAGTGAATGTTGAGGTTAAGATGATGTGAAATAAACTACTTATTCACTCATTCAAACAATTTTTAAAAATGATTAATCACATTATTATGCTGTGTAAAGAAAAAAAAATATCCATGACTTTTCCAAAACTTCTGGGTCTTTTTACTTTTCCAAAACCTTCCCAGGCATGGAATTTGCATTTTTCAAATTCCCAATTTTTTCCAGGGTTTTCAAAATGTATGAAACCTGTTTACGTATGTTTATGTTTATTTTTATTAATATCATTATTCATTGTTATTTTATGCTGGGCCTGAGGAACAAATTCCGTCCTTCATGTTTGTTTTTAACATGTTGAATGAAAATAAAGCAACCTTGAACTTTGGACCTTATGGGACACCCTGTAGAGATATGAACTGAATATATTATTTATTTATTTATTCATTTATGCTCTTTTTTTTTATCCAAAGCAACTTACAGGGGAACGTGATCAATCAGGCTCTCTAACAAAGTTGGTTAAAAAACCAAATTATTATATATAATATGAACAGGCTTGGCATTTATATGACCACTCCAGGGAGGAGTGAGTCCTTCTGTTAAACTCACTAACATGACTGAGCCTTTGACCAAAGGGACCAAATGGGATGAGAACTGCAAAGAAGCAATTTTAGAGTGAAAGAATGTGATAAAGCAACAAAAGATTGAAGCACTGCGGTTATTTTCACCAGCTGTAAAAGAAAACAATGGAATTTGATCAGGAAAAAGGGTTTGTTTGATTATGAGGCTCGCAAAGATATAAAGTTATTTAATGTTATCGCTGCGTGTTGAGCTACGGTTCAGACCAAACTGTCCGTTCTGACCTTGTTTGGTCAATTCCAAACAGATCTTTAGTGCAGGCATTGACGACACAAATGGTACAGAGCTGCTATGACTGTTTTCTGTCTAAAAACAAAGCTAAACTAACAGAGTTATGATTTAAACTATAATTATATCATTATAATCAGTGGATGTAACGTCTCAGGATTATAAAATAACGTTATGCTGAAGCGCTGTCAGAGTGTGTTGTCAAATGTGTAAAGAAAGATTTATACTTTCACTGAATGATAGAGAGGATACATATTGATTTGTTGGTAGTTTGGATAGTCCTGAGTGTGTTGTGGGAAGCAATTTCCTCCTACTGTTGATAGATTGTTATTTCAAAACTACTACTATTATTGCTCAAAACATACCACAATACAAATCATTTCTTCCATCTGCCTATAACGGATTCCCACCCATGTGACCCCTCTTGGCATGTCTGCTATAGTGGCTACCCTCCCCCACCCCGCATGTAGTCAGCCTCGAAAATTCTTTTTAGATTAGTTCTGATGTAATTGTGTTTTGTCAAATATTAGTTCAGCTTTAGTTTTTTTTTTAAAACAAATTTAACCCTAATTTAGCCTCAATTTTCACAGCAATACATTTTAATGACATCTATACTAAATACGTTTTTTATTTCAACAATGAAGTACTTTTGAAAATATATATTTGAGTACTTTTTAGGTGCAATCCTAATGAGGTAATTTTACAAATTTAAGTAGTTTATCCACTCACTGTACTGCAGTTTTCACAGCACTTCCAGGATTCCTTTCACTACTTCTTAGATTGGATCAGGCTAACGCTAATGGAGGAAACTAATGTTACTGGTGGTTCAGTAGTTAGCATTAGCGCCATAAAAATGGAGGTGCTCGTATAACGGATTACGACAAGTGGGAACCCCCTATAAATTGGAGTTTTGAAGAAAACAGTTTGTAACGACCCCATAGATTATTACCTATATGTGTTAGGTCATTTTATTAACTTTTTTTTCCATCTCTTAAACCCTACAGCAGGCAAATAACTTATTAGGCAAACCCTTATGTGTGTAACTTGGGAACAGGGCAGATATATTTGTATTAAAATATGTGATTAAAAAAATATTAGGCTTGTTGTCAGGTATTTAAGGTGTGGAAGAATGCATATGTGAGGGTGCACAGAGGAGTGATACATCACACGCTGGATGGAAGTAACCCAGAGCTGGAAATTCTAAGGAGACCCAGTGGATTTAATTATTTTTTCCTTGGTTGGATTATATTTCCTTTCTTCCCATGGAGCCATCGCTGGCTGAATCTGTGGTGGTGATGTGTGGGGAACAGTGAGTAAAACCTGCTGCTGTGATTATATGAATGTTTCTGTGCTTGGACATCTGAAGGGGGGGGGTAACTTTGAATTATGATAAATGATTTAGAACTATTGGTTATGAAGGAACTTTAGGGTTTTGTGGTGTGTTTGTCATTATAGGTGTTTATGGGTATATAATAAATCGGAATAAAAAAAACCATAATGTTAATTAAAAGGCGAGTGTGGTGCCAGACAATTTTTCTCTTTAAATTAATTACCCCTGCCGACAGTCAATCCTTCCGTGGCCTTATATATGTGATGCAGTGGGATCACTTTTAAATAGGGTTGGGTACCAAAAGTCGGTATAGGTAAACATTAAGCAACCGTCGGGGTGTTGTTCCGCCCCGAAGGGGGCTATTTTTCGATAGTAACTCGTGTTCCATGTATTATCCCGCTTATTCTACGGGTTATTGCAGTTTATTACTGTCACTACTCTAACAGACTAGTGTTGTGAAATAGGCGGGGCAGACAGAAGGGGGGTGCCTAGAGTTTTAGGCGGAGAAAAGAGAAAGACGGATGTACACAGTCAGGTCGGCGACCGGAGCAGGTGTTGTCCTGTTCTTGCAAATAAATACTGAAAACGAAGCTCACTGAAACCGCTCCTTGTTTTCTAACAACCCGCATAGAGGAGTTAACCGAGGGGTAAAATACACTTACTTCGGCCCTGGAGATACTGTACGAGGTGAGGACGGATATTTCCACTGATTTCCTGACTACGGTAAGGATAACATCAGGATAGGTTAACATTGGATAAGCTAGCAGTTACAACGGAGCTAATATTTACTTTGAAAGTGGCCGAACTACCTGCGAAGTGATATGGTACAGTGAATCTGAAGTGACAAAACCTGTTGCAATGGGCAGCGGTCATTAATGGCGCAGCGGGCGGTAATCGAAAAAAATCCGCCCGCTGACGTCATTCAAAGTGAACGGGACGTTCTAGAGGGACGTAGAATAACAGTAGTAAACAGACTGAAATCGGTATTATATGTTGGTATATTTGCAGCTGTTCTTTAATTAAAGCATCCGCCCACTGTTAACGGCCGCACGCGCACACGACAATGCAGGCGGCAACACGTCAAAGTCGAAAAAGTCGAACGTGAGGTTAAAGTTCCCAAGAAGATCCAGATTCTTTCATATGCAACATGTCTAAATACATTTACTTGCAAAGGCTGGTATGTGTGTAATTTAATGACGCACTTGGTGTTTCCCTTAAAGCAGAAGCTAAAGTCTCAGTGGAGAGCTAAGTAGCCTAGCATTGTGCTAATAGCACTAGCCTAACACTGAGCTAATAGCATCAGAAAAGGAAATGCCCAGCGTGGGAATGAGAGACCAAAGTGAGAAAGCTTCAGACCATCTACTATGGAGATACTGAACCAGGGCGGCGTGAGTACTTTTAATGCCAAATGCAAATGAGTTTGTGAATTCCGTAACTAGTGACATGACGTGTGGTGCTAGCTTAATACTGCTACTACTACTACTACTAATGATAGGTTAAGTTGTGGAGATGCATCTCAGTTTATGCGTTTGTCAGACACTGGTTCAGTAAATCATTGGTTACATTTTGATGTTACGGTTCAACCGTGTATATCTGTAGTTCTAATTACATTTTTACTATTTTTAAAGTTTTGGAACCGATACTGTTTTGAAAGTACCGGTTTGGTATCGGTATAGAATGAAACCCTTACAGTACCCAACCCTTTATGACAAGCTCATCTTGAAAATGTAGAAGTACAGTGTCACTATTTGTAAAATCGATAATGCAGCTCTGATCGTTCACCTTATTTTTCTGATCGCCCAGTCCTATTCCTGCATCATCCACAAAGATGGGCTCCCACATGGAGTCGTGACCGTCGAGATCCCGTTGCTTCATTCTTGCATACAAAGTATCGTCTCTGCCCACCACATTCCCCACCAGCCACTGCAAGCAACGACAATTGTCATGGTTACTTGAGCAACTGAAAAGTAATGGAAAAAGGTCACATCTGTGTAGTGCCCTTCCCTTAGAACACAGTACATTTAAAGAAGCACTTAAATGTATGTTTTAAAAGAACATGCACTAGTTTGTAGAAGTCAGTTTATTGTGCTGCACTTGCTTGGCCAACTGAGTGCACATTACACAATTATCATTTGTATTTATCCAAAATATATTTTTCACCAGAGCTCATATTTCTATTTTTTCCCCTTTATTAACTGCATACTGATAAGCAGACAGTTTAATGGGAAATAGGCATCAAATCCAATAAACCTTTGGATTAGTTATCTAGTAGGATGAGAACACAAGGGGAAATGAACACAACTTTTTCTTTTGAGACAAAGAGCCAAGTTGCTCAGAGACCTTATTTTTTTCCGTTTCAACTGGCAACGTGTCACATTTTGATTTCAAATAGGGAGAGCACAAGCTTATTAGGCCACTTTTACTTGGCTCAGTGAAGGCATGAAACACTAGGTCAACCCTTTATTTGAAGTGGTGACATTTCTTTTTCTTGCTAGTAATTATTCTGAGCTCCTAAGACAGCTTTATGAATAATTAAACAAAAATTTCACTGCATGGTAAAGAAAAATAAATGATCGTATGAATTTAGAGCAGGGGAAACTGCTTTCAGTTGAAATTGTGTGTAGGAACTCAACAAGGGTATGTATGTGCCTTCATATATGCGCTCATGTGCAGACCTACACTAACCTTGTTTGGATCCATTCTCATTTTTTCATTGTTGGCAATTGCTGACTTTTCCGCTGCCTTTTTCTGTCGCTGAGGACCTCGTCCAAAGAAGATGTAGTTGACCAGAGCATACTCCAGCAGGGCCAAGAAGACAAAGACAAAGCACCCCATCAGGTACATATCGATGGCCTTGACGTAGGGGATTTTAGGGAGGGTTTCTCTCAAATGGGTGTTAATGGTAGTCATGGTGAGCACCGTGGTGATACCTGATGGAGAAAGATTACGTAGTTGTTAGAATATAAGAAGGTAAACAGGGTAAGTATAAAAAAAAAAGTTAAAATAATGAGGGAAAAATAGCTTTTAAATGCTTTTGGCCATGTGAATATAGGTTTAGAACATTTTGAGATGTAAATAAATCCAATTTGACTTTTACCCATTCAAAATAAATGAAGATTTTAGAGTGTATGAGGTAGAAACCCAACACACACTACCATACACAGCAGCAGGAACAGAACACATCTCTAATCTAAACCAAAACCCAGTACAGATTCTCAGCCTTCTGAAAAAATAGAAAGAAAAGGAAAACACAAGAATGTTAAAGGACAAAAAAAAGAACCTGCTCTTATTAGAATCAACCATCGAACAGTCACTGTAGCTCAAATTCTCTAATGATCCAAACACTTCAACAACTGTTGAACCATTAATTTCGATCAATGTAAATCAAATATTTGAGGTTTAATGCAGTTGGTCATCTCTTCCTGACGCATCTAGATGTTCAGAAGCTCTTTAGTGAAAATGGAAACACTGTCATCCTCTACAACACAGGTGTCAAACATAAGGCCCGGGGACCAAATCCTTACCGAGAAAGGGTCTAATCTGGGTGTAGTATTCCTTTAACTATAGTTTTTTTTGCAAGTGTGTGTTTATATGGTGTGTGTGTGTGTTATATATTCAATATTTCAAAGTTGCGCTTCTTGATGCAAATGGTTCATGAATGTAGCAGCAACTGGACCAGAAAGTCATGTTCTATTTAAAATAAACAGTTGGGTAAAACTCCCCCCAGGTAATTCATGTGATTTTATTAAAAAAAATATTCCCCTTTTCAATTTTGGTTAATTGTTGGCTTGGTCTTAAATTTAATTTCAAACGACATTAAAAAAGTCTTTAATTTGTCCTGAGTTATAGGAACCCTGAAATAGTATTTTAAATAAAACAATAAAACAATATTTATCTTATTTATGAACTTCCACCCTTTTAAATAAAAATTATCCCAACTAAGATAAACTTCATTTAGGCCTCTACACAAGTTATTTAAGAAAAGGGTAAATAGAGAGAAAACTTCATCTTTAAGGCACCATAAAACTAGCCCTATATATTTATGGGTTAATGCATTTTGTTTACTGGAACCCCACCAAAAAGACTATACTCACATTTCCACAGTAATTCTGTACTTATTGAGGATATATACATTTGTAATTAATCTCCTAATATGTCTGTAGTGGAGAAATTGCCCCTTGACATTTTAATATCTCTGACAGCAAGATATCTTTGTGATTACCTTGATATCACGTCGATGCTTGATTAAACCTGTCACGATCAGGGAAACCGAGCTCAGCAGAGAGATGAGCTAAAAGACATGCACCTTAAGCAGAGCTAAGATTTGAAATTCTAATAACAACCTTGGTCTTGTTCATTAGCTGAAAACTCCTGCTGTGAAAAGTTGCAGACAGTTTTCAAAAGCCTCACACAGCAAGATGTAAAGACGTTTTTTTTTTTTGTAAGGATGTGCTTATCTGGAACTTTGTCGTCATCACCTACATTGTACCCATCACTTTTAATGTCATTTGCCCCCCCTCTTATCCATCTATAATTTTTAGAATTCTATTGGCGCTTGGATGTAGTGTTTTATTACACTAGTGTGCATCTGTGGTATTATCTCGAGGCATGAACAGCCAGACTCCAAAGCTTAAACCTGATTTTCTACGCATGATTAAATGTTTCCACAGTTCATCTCGCACTCACAAATTCTCCCACGTAACACCTGAATATTTTATGTTATCTACACATACATCATTATTTCCATCCAGAGTCGACGTAAACAATTAGCAAATTGTCAGACAGCTGTCACAAAGCTGTCAGATGACCAACGCTCAAAATAGGATTCAGGCAATTTCCACAAGCTGTTTCTGCAAGAGCTCAACAATCACAACAAAGGATTTCTGGAGCACAGTGGCCATGTGATTCAGCCATTACAGGTCCATTATAATACCAGAAACCAGGTCAGAGTAGAGTGGTTCCTGAATCTAGGGGGTGACGAAACATTTCCCAACTCTGCTGACCCACCTCCATTATGAAGCATTACTTTCTTTCATTAAATCCCATGCATGCCTTTCCCTCCCCAGATCACTAAATGCAGCTCAGTCTTCAATCAGTGAAATTGCCTTGTCGACTAAAGTGAGGGATGTGTAGAAGAATGGATATAGCTGTGTGGATAATGTGTATGTGGGGGGGGGGGGTACTAGAGACAAGGGACTTCTAATAAACACTGAGTAAACTAGAAGTGTAAGACGAACCTCAGTGGCCTCGTGGAGCTTACATAATCAGGTTCCAGAAACTACAGTGACTCATAATCAGAATCACTATTTGACCCTAGAAATGCAAAATTGACTGTACAAGAAGAGAAACATACACAGGAGTGTGTGTTTGAAAAATAATCATACACAAAAGGCATACATTTCATTGGTATTAATGCAATTAAATTACCAAAAATAATTAGGTTACCCAGCAGTCAAATGCTAACATTTTTTATGGGTAACATTTAACTAGTAACTGCAAGAAATCCTGATGTAAAACTTCCAATGATAACTAGTGGAGTAACAGTCTAGTCACCAACTAAAAGGCCAAAGCCACAAGCTTCAAATGCTAACAGTGACATAATGCTAGCTACATAGCTAAACTAAGACACATGAAACAAACTTTTAAATATTATTGCTTATGAAGCGACACTGTCCACCAACTAAAAGTTTTGATGCCAACACTAACAAGTTATATTTGACAGGTAATGTTTGCTAGCAGCACAGTAAGAAAAACACTGACAACTAATCATAAGTAACGTTAGCTCCCCTTTTTGGTTTCCATCCCTCTGTTTGAGTAAGGCAGTTGTCAATAAATTGAAACACTATTTCTTAAAATGAAAAATCATTCCAACTTGTCAATAGGTTTTCCTTTATCTGTGGTTTCCTCTCAAGTCAATAAAATAAATGTGACTAGGGTGGGAAAGTAATTATAGTTCAGGTGTTGAATAGTTTGTTTGGTCAGTTGTTTTTAGTGCCAGTTTGTTCCACTTGATTCAAGACTTTAGCTTTCTTTAAACCCATCCTGTCTTTGTGCATACTCTGTATTGCAGGTCTTACCGAGGGCAACTCTGGCAGCAGAGGCGTCGTAGTTGATCCAGAAGGATACCCAGGAGAGGATGGTGATCAGGATAGAAGGCATGTACGTCTGCAGGATGAAGTAGCCGATGTTTCTCTTCAGTTTAAAACTCAGAGAGAGTCGAGGGTAAGCACCTATGGAGAGGGGACAGGAATGGAAAGTAGAAACGATGTAAGTCATGCCATCAATGGTACTTTTGATTTAACAGGTTATTATTGACAAGGTACAAATGCTCAAATCTAATACATAGTACTTAACCTATAAAGACCAAAATGACTGGTGACCAAAATCGTCTACCAATATATGATGTTTAATAACTTCTGATCTACTAATCCTATCAATCCATGTAAATAATTTGTGTAAAATGCATTTTTCATCTTCTCATGGTCATAATTTTTTACCGATTCAGACATTCTGAGGCTCCATTGTTACTCCATTGTTACCATGGAAATGCTGTTTTCTTTGACAACATTGATCCACCAGTAGAACCCATGGAGTTGGATCAATGTTAGTGGATGGAGACACTTGTTTTATCTTAAATGAATTATCTATTTGCTGAAAAAAGCTTTTTCTTCATTTTTTCTCTGTTTCTGATGTTATGAAAATGAACTTTAATCTGAGCTTCTGTGAATTTCTACATGATCAGTAAATTAAATATGAATACATACCTGAAAAGACACAAAATATAGATAATAATAATAATGTAATAAACAGTGACTTAAATGCTTTCATGGGTTCATTTTTTTTTTTCTGTTTTGTGATATACAGACACACACACATTTTACACTCAGAGTATGAGCTTCTGCCATCTGACACACGATACAAAGTCCCAATTAAAAACAAAAAAAGGTTTCTGAACAGGTGCAAATTTTATTTCATCTCCACGTTTGTTAAGTTAATGAATTCAAGCCACTGAAACGTCTGTCTAATAATGATATGAACATGTACATGTTTGTAGGTATAGGAAGATACACTTATGCACGTTAAGTATGCACAGTATATATTATGTCTCTTATGTTTTATGTGTTGTAAGTGGCAGCTTTAATTGTCCAAGACAAATTAAAATTCCTGCGGGACAAATAAACAATCTCGAATCTTGAATCTCCAATCAATTACAAGGAAAGTAATGATTTCACCTTTCATCTGCCCTAATGAGAAACCGGTTCAAAAAACCCAAGGCGATGACGTTGGCATATCTGCTTCATAAATGACAGCAATTAACAGATTTTAACCAATATCAATGATATTTCTTCATGGAATGATTAATCATTTAATAAGCTTTTTTAGTTTAGTTTGATGTCTAAGAGCTAATATGCCAGTAAGGTGTGAGGAGATCCTGAAATATATATATAATGCAGAGAACCTTAGTTACGAGGAAAATTTTCCAAACCCAAGTGTCAGCGTTCTCCTGAATTACCGGTTTCTCACAGCCTCAGTGTATATTTATACACAATATTATTGCAAGACTGTTGATGGATTGTCTATTCGGGTTTCATTTTTGCTTATCCCTGCTCAATTTAAGAAAAGCCCACAGCACAGTTTTGGTAACGGCAAACTGTGTCAGCATGTACGTTCTTCTCTTTAGGGAATTGCCTATATTTTGGCTTGGATTGCGTAACAAAATTCGAGCAAATTTGAGCACTCCATGTAAAAACATAAAGAAAATATCAAGAGGGGGTAATGAGATGGGTGTTAGCAAACATATTAACACTGTCTTGACTTTTTTTTATCATGCAAGTACACATATGCATGTCCTTTAGTTTCAGTTTTCTCACTTATCTGCATGCATTGGTTAATGTGTATAACCTAAGACACCTAACATTGAGAATAGACAAAGAAAACGTCTCATATTTTACTGTACATGTAATAATAAATATTGTTTTTTGGTTGAAGTGTCAAGTTCTTGAAACATCCTCACAATTAGTAAGAAATAATTAGGTTTTCACAGTGAGGCTGTATTTTTTTTTCTTGTTATTATAATTATTTGTTTATTCTAATGCTTTAACAATTTAACCGAAGCAAATATGCGTATGTGTTAATATGAAGTGTCCGTCGGGGTCGCGGCTAACTTCAAGGTTCAAGGTTACATTATTTATTCATTTATTATTTGGTAGATTTATTGTGCAGATGGAGTAATTGTATTTGGCATTATGACACAACACACATTGAACCTGTTAGGCAGGTACTTGATCAAGTGTCAAGACGAAAAGTGCTCAGTATTCCATCATTCATCAATATAGCAGCATGAATAAATAAAAGGATAAAATAAATACGATTATTTAGCAAAAAAAAAAAATACAAAAGATTATAAAATCAAATGAGTAAAAACAAGATGCAATAAAAAAAAAGCTTTTTAGCATGAGCTGCTATATGAATCACTGAAATATTTAAAAGAGGAGCAATGACATTGTTTATCCTTGGCGTACAGCATGACACTTCTATTGGATAAGTGCCCAAGCGCTTGTGCTGGTGTTTGCATTTTTGAATAACCTCAGGGTCAGTCCATCCATATCGCAGTAGTGAACATGTTAAAAGGGAATCCCCGTAACTTCCATATCTCTATGTACAGTAATAACAGCACCCACAGTCTGCAGGAACAGATGTAAATGCATGCATGTATACATAAACTAATATAAGTATGCATACAGTTATGATGCATTATGTAACTAATCAGGTGTATGGTGTTAGTGGGGGCTACTTACATTATACTCTCCTATTATTTGTTTATTTGAGGACCCTCTACATTGTTATTGCAACAATGCTTTACTGTTATTCAAATACATACCTGGAAATTGTATTGAACAGAGTCACTGTTTGCATTATACAGTCATGAATATGAAAATGGTGTACCGGTGACTTTTTCCTTTATTTTTTTATCAGCCAATGTTACATTTACTGCTTTTGCCCTTTATTTAACCAGTTTGCACTGTATGCATTTATACATTTACATAACATTTGGTGAATTGTGCTATAGGGGTGCTTATTTTCATATCAATAAGCAAACAGAAAAATAAGTGAATAATTTAATATGTAATTGTTATTACTGTGTGTCTTATTTGTTGCTGCACAATTGCTTTGCCGCTACAGCTAAAAAATAATCATCTTTTTTTTTTTATATATATATATATATAAGTCTACTGAAAGTAAACTGAACTAGAATGATAATAATAATAATAATAATAATAATAATAATAATAATAATAATAATAATAATAATAATAATAATAATAATAATAATAATAATAATAATAATAATTATTATAATAATAATAATAATAATAATAATAATAATAATAATAATTGGTATGATTTGTATGCTCCAAACCGTACAATGCGTTACCTGTTGAGAAGACAACATTCTTGGAGATGAGTTTGTGGTCTACAATGGAAAACTGCGGCAGCTCTATCTTGTCCACCCCGGTCACAGCGTTGTCTCCTCCACGCCAGTAGAACTCAATGTCATCTGTGGTGTAACCATCTGAGATAGGACGAGATAGGACACAGGGAACAGGAATTAGTGAGGCTTGTTAGTGGTGCCTCGACTGTATGTGTACCGTAATTATGTCCCATCTGTACCTTATTGGGTCCAGTTAATTAATCGCTTAGCATGATTAGGTTTGCATTTGTCAACCATTTGAGATCAGAAACCATCACTAACCCTTTAAAATGTGCCTACAATATGTCTACCAATTTGTTGCATGAATGTATAGCACAGTATGTACATATTTTTTGCTTATTTGATGCCCTGCCTATATAGTATATAGTTTAATATGGTGTTCAATATACTGTTTTGTACTTTTACAAAGCATATGATGTTGAATATTTTTGATATAGACTTCTTCTCACACTGTTCACATTCAAATTCAATAATTCTCTTCCAATCACGTTTGACGGACTTCTCAATTTAAATTCACAATTTCACAATTACCAAACTAGACAAAGTGTCCATTTACATATTCTCTTAGTTAGGACATCCATTGCCCAAATTAGTGTAAGATACAAATGTACAACAAATTGGAATAGTCTCCCTCTATAACTAAAAAGTTTCACATCAATAGTTAGCTTTAAATGCAACATCAAAAATCACGTCTCTTCTTCACCCCCACTTGACTTATTATATTAGCTTAAGGTAATGTCAAGTTAGGTTGTACACTCTTTTAAAATTAAATTAAGTTATTATATTAAGTTCTAAGTCCCATGAGGTCATTATATTCTCATTATTTTATGTTGTAAGTTCGCATCTTTATCATATAAATAACAACTTATATTTCCCTTTATTTGTGTTATTATTATTATCATTAATTGTAATGGAGTTGGACTCCAACCAGCCTTAGGGCTTTTTTCCAGCCTCCAGCACATTTAATATGTATAGGTCATTTACTTTCTATATTCTGTTTTATTCATGTGTGTGATATATATTATATATTTGCATAACAAAACCATCACGGAAAAAAAACCTGCTAGGCGCAGGCGCACAGCTGTTAGCAGTGACAACGTGCATTGATCGCTATTGAGAGAAAGTAGCTCCAATGAATTATGAGGTGAGTTTTTGTTCCGTGACAGTTTTGTTATACAAATAAATCACTCATTTGAACACATTGTTTTGAGAAGAAACTCATATTATTTTGTTGACCCCAGGAAATCTGCTGGGACTACTCTGGCTTTTACCAAAGCCGGACCAGAACTCTACTCACAGGACACTGTCGAGGTAAGTCACTGTGGGTGCACCAGAGTAAAGACAATGATCTCATACAAATTCATGTGAAAAATAGTGAACTATCCCTTTAAGATTGACATTGAATATTTAACACTCCCATATTTGATGTGTAAAAATCCAATCTAGTATTAATTCAACCAAAAAACAGGTTTAAAACTGTTCACATGATGGTACATACTTTTGGTTGATATATTTAGATTGTGAGTCACAACATCATACTGAGCAAAAAAATATAAAGATTATTATTCAAGTACAATAACTTTGTTACAATTAGTAGGAAGTAAAGACAAGGGGATTTTATTTAGTTAATACTTTAATCGTATTCTTTATTCAAATGTATTAAGTGCACACAAGCAATTATGTGTATCTTACAAAAACTTTTCATCAGACTTCTTAAATATGTCACAAATACCTTGTATATCATTCGAAATAAAAGATGCAGTATTTTTTTCTAATTGACTAGAAAGAAGTTTCCCATTAAATTCTGCTATTTCATAACTACATATAAAAGCAACGATGAAGAAACTGAAAGGTACGTGAGACAAAACTCAACTAAGAATAGCAATTGCAACCTTCAGTTACATAATTTCTTAGTGGCATTTTAAATTCATCCGTTGAGCCAGGAGAGAGAGAAAAAAAAATTAATTGTATAATTTCCCATCGTTATTTTGAAACTGTGGAGCAAAATAAGAAAGTGATTTACTAAGTTCTGTATAAATCTAATGAATGTATAGAAACATCTTAAGTAGTGAAGGTCTAAAAGTAATTGATAGATAATAGGAAATGACACGGATAAGATGGGAGTTATTAGTCAGGCTTTGTAAATAAACACCAATAATACAGTCTAATAAACACCAGTAAACTACATTATAACTACACCGTGAGTGGTAGATGATTATGCATTAGCTATTACCCACAAAGCACTGTGATATACAGAATCCAAACAGCATTCATCTAAATAATGTCTTCATAGTCTTATTAGAAACACTTAAGAGTGCAGTGTGTAAGTCTGAGCAATGAAAGCAGGCTTTATTTCAATAGTAAAATCCCAGCCAGAACTTAGGTTTCTTTATAGGTGCTCGATATGCACTTTAAAGGACAGCTTATCATCCGCCCAGACACCCAAATATTTATTGGATGATACCTCAATGGCTGCACCTTCTACAGTGGAGATGCCAATAGCGTCAGAGGTGTGGGACTATAGGCTGCGGAGAAGATCATAAATTAGTTCTTTGTGGCTTTAAGAGCAACTTTATCATATATATATATAAAGAAGTCTGTAGTTTTTTAAAAGTAGCTTGGAGTATATCGACAGTCAGATTCAAACAAGAGGACACCAAGTAAATGACTACATCATCTTTCACTCGTAATAAGTCAACATGAAAACATACAGTACAAATGTTGGATGGTGAATATTATAACTTTAATTCATTCTTACTTATACAGGACACACTGTCATGACCTCCGTTCCAGTGACCTTTCCCCCAATTTTCCACACTCACCTGGTCCTGCACTGCGCAGCTGCAAGCCGTTCCTAATCGGTGACTATTTAAGCGGTGAGGCTTGTAGCTGCCAGTGCAGGACCATTCTTCTATGTCACCTCCATAACCCGGTCAATGTCTTCTATGTCACCTCCATAACCCGGTCAATGTCTTCTATGTCACCTCCATAACCCGGTCAATGTCTTCCATCTCCCCAATCACCATAACCCGGACACTCATCATCACCACGGACTCTGGCCGTTTACTCCCAGGTTGTGTCTGTCTTGTCTTTATGTTGTACTTTTGTTATTAAATTATTTTGCCCTTCAGTACTGTGCAATGGAGTCCTCCTTCACCTCACCCCGATCCGTGACACACACATTTATAACTATAATGTACATATATCACTGGAATGGGTGATGTAATGTGAAAAAAAAAAAAAACCCTATGTGAGATATTGTATTTTCCGTGTGTTATTTTGTCCCTCCTCAACCATTTGACAACCCCCACAAATTATCTCGTGACCAACCCATTAGGGTCAAGTCCTCCAGGTTCAAAGCCACCAGCCTAGAGAAAGTCACATGACCATCTTTATACTGTATTATTGACAACATTATTGTCAATTATAGAATAGTCTGTTAAAATGATAAATTATTAAAAGAAGTTAAACATACAAGACTCCACGTAGTAACTGAGGGAAACCTGCATATCATATATGCAGCAATTTTATTACATTCCATCCCATGTCTGACTAAATAATTAAGACCACAAGAATAAAAAATAAATAAATAAAAAAAACAGGCGAGTATTCATTTTGATCACTTAAGCCAGTAAAACGTGTAAAAGGACAAGAAGCAGGTCCATTAATATTAATCTGAACCACAGCGTCTCCCTCTTTTGCTCTCATTTTGGGCAAATCAGTGGAGATATGGACAGCAAAGCGACCAGTGGGCAGGAGCGATAAATGATTGAGTAGAATGGCACTCTGAAGTTATTGCTGATGACAAGTACTGTTAAAAGGGAAAAAGGCGAGGAGAAAAGTAGACATTTTTCATTAGACCATGAAACTTGGCTGTTGCATAATCCACTGTCTGCTCTAGTGCAGTTGTTGTGTCTGATTACTGACTTAAAAGACCGTCAGCCTCATAGACACAAGAAGGAAAGGTAGAGTGGACACAGCAAGACAGTGTGTGTGTGTGTGTGTATGTGTGTGTGTGAGGACTTTTTTAATAGTAGGGTTGCATCAAAATAGTGACACAATGGTACCTCAATTTACAAAATGAATTCATTCCAGAAGTGGTGTGGTAATGTGATTTTTATTTTATTTTTTTCGTACGTAGTGTTGCATTTTCCATGTAAGAGGCCTGATTCCTTCTAAGGTCCCCAATACTATCTATATATAGTACTACTATATACTACCTAAACCCTTTAAAAATGATAAAAGTATAGTTTTTGTATGAAACATGTGTTAAAAGAAAATGCTGTATTAAACCTTTAAAATGAACAAGACATGCAAATCATTTACATCCCATTGTGGTTGTTTTAATTGTAGTCACCACTTTTTGCCCGTTTGGATCCACTTTGACCTTCGACAGTGTTTGTTCACAGACTGGGAATCGCTTTCTTTGAGGTCGATGATGAAGAACGAATAATAAAGTTGCAATGAGCGCACTCGAAAAACTAACAAAACAGTAAAGGTGCCTCCACACTGACTGCGGTAAGAACGAATGAGGGTCAAAGACGCATGAAAAGCATCATGGGTAGCTCCCTCCGAGCCAATGGGAGGTCAGTGGGGTGTTGGCCAATGGGAGCGTAACTCTATTAAATGACAAATACCATGCTACGTACAAGTGTACAGTATGTACAGTACTGTATTTACGTTTTGGGGGTTTCGTTTCATAACTCGAAGTTTCTTTCGTATTCAGAGATGAAAAGTTTACGGAAAGGCATTTCGTAACTTGGATTATTTATAAGGGGTAAAAGGAAAACTGAAAAAACGCATCACTATCCATTTTTGCATTTTGGTTTTGGAAACAAATAATCAACAAACAAGTTTTTTTCGCTGTCTTATTTTTGGTTTTATTTACAAAAACATATGAATGGTACACAGACTTCTTTGGTTAATGTACGACCTGCTCTATCTCCTGAACCATGGCCGCCCCACACAACACAAAGGCTGTGTCCGAAATCACCCCCTCATCCCTATGTACGAAAAAAAATGTAGTGAACTGGAGTAAAAACTTTTTGGACACTCCTACAGCGCTGTTTAATTGCGCCATCACCGTCGAGCAATTAAAACGTCACAGTGTCGTCTCTCACATAATTAAAAGGCTTTTTTTTTTTTTTTTTACTGTCTGTGCAATAACATAAAAAATTATTGAATAAACTTGGCTCACGACAGTTTTCCTTTTTTTAACTGTTAAACAACTCTTGTCTCGCGCCTGTCGTCGAACAGACTTAGCATTTACCGTTACTGAGCAGCTCCTGTAGCTCTGCCGGTATGCCGTCCTATCTCAATCTGTCCGTGTTTCTCTTAAATCTCGCTGTCCTTCAGCCATTTTTGTGCAATGCATGATGGGATATCGTGCTTTGGTTAGTGACCATTGCGGTGGATTTTGGGATAATTTGAGCGCATTTTATAGTGATTATAAATAGTTCACTAAAGATTCGGACACCCCTACAAAATGGTATGGTCCCTGTGTAGTGAACTATAGGGAGTGATTTTGGACACAGCCAAAGTACACGGAAAAAAGTCAGACAATTTCACCTTCGCAAGCTGGTGGTGCCACATTACGCCACCTCATCACAGTCAGTGTTGGACTGTAAAGTTTCCAAACAGGGAAGGAAGCCAAGAGTTGTAATATGCTTTTCCTCCTCAAGATGATGAACCCTGTAAATTCACATCATAAAACTGATAAAACGGTACGACTGTCAAGCCAATCCGTACGTGCAAACAGCAGGAGACGGATTAAACATCAATAGGGAATGGTTTTTCCAGTACGGGGAGCATAATAATCATTTGTAACGGTTGCAATGTTCGCTGCAAAAGGGATTTCCACGCATGTTAGTTGAGTTTGCCTGAGTGATTAGTATTATATCATCTTGATGCATGTGCAGAAGATAAGTTAGTTTTTTTTATAGCATGTTTGACCATTACTTTATATGTTAAAAGCACATGCAGATGATTGTGAGGTTTAGTAGGTGGAAAAGCGAATGAATAAGTCGAGTATATGCGTAGGAATGTCGTGTGGACATGGATGAGACTGAATGACAAACTATATTTGACGGCACAGTTTAGAGGAAACTCCCACACTGTTTTATTGATTAGAACTTCATACTGTGTCTCTTTTTCCACTTCTCCATCTCCTCCTACCTTTTCTAATGTATTCTTTTTTTATCATCTCCCTTTTTCCACTTGATTGCGCTCCTTCCTTTCCCTCCACTCAGTCCATATTCAGTTATTTTTCTGTCATTTCCACTATAATGTGACTAAGTATCCTTTCATTCTGCTCTTCCTGCTCTCCTTAATTAATACTTGTGTGACCTAGTTGCTCTAAACTATTAAAGGAGATTCCTCAGTGACTGTGACATCTCCTCATCCCGGCCACCCACTACATTAACCCCTTAATATTCCACGATGACTTTGTCTAAAACGCCTGAAAAATACCTCTGCAAAATTAAAATAACAGCTGTTCTTCAATTGTTTGGAGTACAGATAAAAAGAGTAGGCTCTTTATAAAGGTAATATTCTGTAGTTTGGACTAAAATACTCATTTTGCTGTTTGACAAGTAAAAAGCTGTAGTCTTAGAAACACTAATACATTTAGATTTTTCCCCATTACCTTAATTTTTTTTTTTTGCAAATTCCAGGGTGTATTTGTCTGGACTGAAACGCATCATTTCCGAACAGACCAATGTCTTGGCATTTTGTATCAAAGTTTAGAACTGTATTTGTAAAAATGTTAGTTTTAGAGCATTTTTCTGTGGTTATATTTATGCATTTTACAGAGGGGAAATTTAGGAAATCACCATTTTTTTCCCCCCATTTGGATATTTTTGGAGAAAAAATAATAACTAATGAATGCTTCACATACACACATTTTTGAAAAAATGAAGAAAATAAATATTCCACATACAAAATGGCCATTGTCAACCATAAAATAAAGTCCAAACTAGTATCGTGATCCAAAAATACCATTGTCATAAATCCTGGTGTTCAGTAGGTCATTGTCTATCAGCATGTAATTACACATTATGAGTACAACCTAATTTGTTGTAACATCGATAGATGATTGGTCAGATGACAACCTGAAAAAGCCAGAAATTTAATTTCTCACATTTGGCTCTTAATAATGATGATAATAATAATAATACTTCAACCTTATATAGTGCTTTTTTGGACACTCAAAGATGATTTTGTGCAAAACAGAATGTGTATTTGTCTGCATTTAGTAGATATGGACTAAAACACATAATTTCCCAGCAGACAAGTGTCTTGGCATTTTGCAGTTTAAAATCCAGAACTTTATTTGTAAAAATGTCAGTTTTAGACAGAGTGGAAATTTGGAGAATCCAAACATTTTTAAACAAGTGGCTACATTTAAAAAAAAAAAACTGTTGAATGCTTCAAATATACATATTTTAACAAAAATATATGAAAAAATATTTAGTGGAAAATTGAAAAAAACAAAACAATTCAGCCTAGATCTGAGGTTGGCTAAATATTCCTGCGGTTTCTGTGCCTTTGTGGACCTGAATATTTTAGTGGATTATGTTTGATGGAGTATTACGAGGAAAATGACGCCATATTTGTCCGCATTGATAGATGATTGATCAGGTCAATCATCATCAGAATCATCAGATCAGAGCCTTCAAAATAAAAGAAGCCAAATTTATCATATTTGTCTTTTATGTAAAACAACCTTTTGTATATGTGCTGTTTGTAGTTCAGAAAGGTTTATATATTGAATAAAAAAAGTTTGTTCGCTTTTATTTGACGTGGAGGTGCATTAATGTGGGAGCTGTCTATGTAGGTGTTATTAAAATAATGTCATCTACGTGCCGGGACATGTAGTAAGACTGGCACGAGGACAATTTATGCTTTTAATTTTCTTTTATAAAATATCATGTTTATAACGTTGTCATGTACTGTGTTCTCGCCACCTTTTAAAATCAATAAAATGTACTAATGTATCAGAAAGGCACAAAAGAGGTAAGTAGATGGGGGGGTGGGGTGGTAAAATTAGATTATTTTGTTCTTTGAGTTCCATTAAAAGTCTTCCAGTTGCATTTTGAAGCAACTGCAGATGATAAAGTGCTTTTCTACTAAGTGCAGAGTATAAGGAAATTATATTAGTGGAGATGGGATGAAATAAAGGCAGGTCAGGTCAGGGGCAGACAGAAATAACTTAATTTTGGATACATTTCTTCACTGATAAAGCCACCACTGAATAACCTCTTCTACTTGAGATTCAACATTTAAATTTGAGTCACTGAGTCAAGTTCATGTGGATCATCCCCAAAGGATGAAATCATTACCCCCTGACCCCCCACGCCTCCTGCACACTTCCTGTTGGGGTTCACTGGCGCCAAATATCTGTATGCACTCGAAAAAAAAAAAACAACCATCACTGGAGAGAGCGAGATTTCCATTAGTCACTGTAATCCTGCACGTCAGAGGAAGAACACTCTGCATTGTCATAGTATTAATTATCTACTTTTCAGTGACCTGTAAAGTTAAATTAGCACCAAGTAGAAACTTTTACATTGCACTTCTGTACTTTTTATTTAATTTTTTTTTTTTTTTAGACAGTGTCTTCTTCAGACATTAAATGTGCTAAACCGTACATACTTTACTCAGATGAATCGGAAAATAAATGACTTTAGTGCTGGTTAGTTCATGTTTTTAATATATATGATAGTGTTATTCCACATATATGCTGGTTTATGTACATGTATACAATGGATTTGTAAATATTCCACTAGAAAGAACTTTTCAAGTGAATGGATCATAATGTGCAGACAGTGTTTTCAAGTAGATCTGAGATCGATATTACTTTAGAGTAAAAAGATTATGTTCCAAATACACAAATAAATGAACCAATGAATAATAAGTGTATTTAGCAAAAATATTTTAAAGCTGATTTGCTTCTATGGGATCCACAATGACTAATAATACATTTTAATTATAGACACCTTTCAGGACACTCAATTTGTATTTGTCAAAATACAAATAAAATAGACACACCAGTGATGCACAGGCTGACCCAAAGTGAGCGGGCGCCTGCGGTCACCCGCAGTTGTGGGTCATTACAAATATTTTTAATGATATTCGGGTTGCGGTTGGTTGGCTCATTTGTAAATATTGTTAAATATTGAAATAACCTGGAAAATCATTGTAATATAAATATTAGGTCCAATTTTCTATTATTAATACATACGCTTTATTGACTGAATTTCCGTGAAGGTGACGTACAACGTCCTATGATATGGAGGGAGCAAGAGAAAAAGTCAAGATGGGAAAGTGGAAGTTCTAGAAACATACAAACAAAAAAAGGAAGGTGTTGGACACATTTACTGTGATTTTTAAAGATGATGAGCAGCTCCCATTGTTTTCTTTTCTGTGGAAACTGGGTTCAAATGTGTGTTTGGGTGTTAGAGGTTGTCGACCCCTGGTTTAGATGCTGCACGTTGATAACTTTTGAATAATGAAGCAGGACAAAAATATTTTCTCAACATATTAACTTACAAGCAATGACATGGAATTATAACACAGACATAAATGTGAGTAAGGTCATGTGATGTTCCTAAAGACCATTGGCTACTTTTTAAAAATGCGGGTCCGGTGTGACCTTTACTAAAATATTTCTTGCGGTCCGAGTTGCGGGTGGGCTAGTTTAAAAAAAATTAAAACGGTCGGTTGTGCGTTGCGCATCACTGACACATACATATATATATAAACCCTTGGGAACATAAAATGGCAGAATAAGGTCAGGGTTTGTTTTTCTGTACATGTTTTAACACCAGAGAAACAGTGAAAGCTACATCTGAGCGACATCATAAGTGCTGAAGTGTGAGTCCTGTTACAAGTTTTGGATTTTCTCAAGTGGAGTCAAATTATGAGGTGTGACCTGAGTTTATAAAGGTCAAGTTACGTGAGCTAAATCTGCAAGTAATGAATAAATAAAATAAAACATTGTCAGGTATTCAATGTCATATGTGTAGCGTTTGTGTCGAGCTGCTCTGATCCGTTTAACTTAGTTTCAATGTCATTCAGCCCTTCCAAATAATATTTAGTCTAGTTTAGTTCATACTGACATTATCACCATCCTAGTGTTTGGCACATTTCCTCCTCTGTCAGATGCTGTACAAAATTAAGTGAAACTGATGAAGGTGGGGGAAAAAAATGTGTGACAGAAATACGGAATGAGCAAAGAAGGAATTATAGGATAGTGTCAGTACACAGTATATCTAATAATTACAAAACAATGAAGTTAGATGACAGAAAATACATTTGAAAAAATCCTTAATTCTCTCACTCGTGTGGGATTAAACTCATGTTTTCGGTATCGAGAAAAGAAAAAAAATCTGTGTGACAATATGCATTTTACGCTAGCATAAAGGCTTCTCTCATAGAATTCGAAGTCTTGGAGCTTTGGCAGGCCAAAAATAAATGAAATTGTTCATGATAGCATCAGCAGAGATAGCAATACAATACTAAAGCTATTTAACTGGGACACTGGCATATCTCCCTGACCAAATCTGACTCCAGGCCTTTTTATCAAGCTTATGAAATAATGTCTCAGTTGATTTGTTTTAATGGGCAAAGAAGGATTTTGGAGGGAGATAAAACACTGGATTTGACATTGCTCTAGGCACACATTATAAGGGATAATACAGCTGTTTATTCACCTATAAATTGGTCTTTGAAACATATACCTGTTAAAAAAAAGTTTAAGCCAGTTGTTCATTTCTGTAGCGTCAAATAGATATTTATTTATCATTACATCTCAAAATGAAGATGCTGCAAGTCCATGTTACAGTTGTGCTCATAAGTTTACATACCCTGGCAAAACATTTGACCTGTTTTTCTCTATCTCTTATCAATTTTGGTGACCTTGACCTTTGACCTACAGTTGCTGACAAACCTCTTTTTAAATCATACAGAAACTATCCAAATGACCCTGATCATAAATGTACATACCCTAGTTCTTCATCCGCTGTATTGCTTCCTTTAACATCAATAACAGATGAAGTTTTTTGTGGATGAGACTTTATTTTAACAGATGTTAAAGCTGTCGGTTCTTCTGGGCAAACTTAACTCCTTCAGTCCCTTTAAGATTTTGGGTTTTCTTACATGAACTGCATGTTTGTCACCTCCCCACAATTCTGAATGAAAAAAAAATTTAATTAAAGCAATTTCCTTCATGTTTACATGGAAATGTTAATTCCAAATAAAGGTTTCCATAGGAAATGGGTGTATTCTGCTTTAGTTAATTGGGCTTTCAGAGCTGGTGGTATAGAGGGTTCTGATTGGACAGAATAGAACAGAATAGAATAGAATAGAATAGAATACAAGTACTTTATTGATCCCACAATTGGGAAATTTCTTTGTGACAACTGCAACAAATACAGCAACATATAATAATAGTGGATTAGATTTATATAGCATTTTTTTTCCCCACACAAAATGCTTCACATTAGTGACCCATTATTCATTCACTCTCACATGCACACTCTGGTGGTGGTAAACTACATATGTAGCCACAGCTGTCCTGGGGCAGACTGACAGAAGCGTGGCAGCCATTTTGCACCAGTGTGAGTGACACTGGAGGCAAGGAGGGTGAAGTGTCTTGCCCACGGACACAACGAACTGACTAGGACAGAGCCGGATTCAAACCACCAACCCTTCAGTTGCAAAAAAGGTCAGGTGCAATGTCATATTAAAGTGTCCATAACTGAGTAGTGCAAAGTAAAGTAGTAAAAATGTAATTACATGTGTTATTATGAGTTATTTACAGAAAGTCCAGAATGTAAAACAGAAATGAGATGTGATTGTGATTTATTGAACAGTGCGATGGCTTGTGGAAGGAAGGATGTTCTGAAAAAGGGACCAAAAGGGCAGCCAGGTTACCATTCTGCTGTTACGACTCTGGACAAGACAGGTAAAATAAATAAATAAATTCACAGTACACAGTTGAACCTAACCTGATTTGTATAAATAGTTTAGAACTTTAGAAAAGCAGATCCATGACAACTTGATGCATATTTATAGACAATAAAGTGTAGCAGTACACATAGAAATACAGGCTCATATTGACTTAAATAAACATCAGTGCACGCGTACATGCACGAACAGTCGTGTCAAATCAAACCCATGGAAACAACAGCCTTTCTTCCTGATCTCCTCTGTGCGCTCCACTCTTAAATATGATTCAGATGAGTTCTTGATTCAGTGGCGTTCAAAGACACTTTAATGTTATTCCTGGTGTCCAATTAAAAATGTCTTCAAACTTTTTCCGTGTACAGAATGGTGCGGCTGACTGCATACCTGGACAGGGATGGGACATCTAAAGATAAGATAAATAAATAAATAAGCCAAGCAACCCCAAGTGTAAAAAACTATTTACACCCCAGAGGATGTGTGCGCTTTCTAAAAATGGGCTCCGATCAGAAGAGATAGTGTGTGTGAGAGAGAGAGAGTGTCTGGAAGTGGCTCTGTCCATATGATGTGGATCGTTGGTGCAGAAAATATAACTATTATTTGGTAGAGATGCTGTAATGAAATGATAGTTTCATTGCAGTAGCACCACAAGTGTGTGAAATAACAGTCGTAATGTGCCATTCAGTCTTCTTTCGGTGTGTATAGAACTAAACTATGCTCCGGCATCTATGTTTGAAGATGGTATTTTGTATAGTACTGTTGTTGGTTGGAGTTGTATTTGTTCCTAATGCTTTTTTAAAGTAGTGCCAAATAACCTTTTTTTTTTTTTACTGTCTCTTTAACAGCAAAGTATTCAGGTTTTAACCCAAGAATGACCCTACCTATTCTTGTTATAATTTATTGAAAAACCATCCAGCTTCTGCACTTGTGAAGTCAATGTTATGTTCTATTTAACAGAATCAGCCTGCAGTGAAGGCTACTGTAAAGCAGTGTATATACTATACACTGTAAACTGCATCACTGTAATAGTGACCCCTGAACAGCAGAAGTTAACCCTTATGAATAATACAGTGAATGGTATTTCCTCGCACTGAGGTAAAACCTCGTTCAGTCGGCTACACGAGTTGGAAGTCCTGGATTACACATGTATTATAGAGATGCAGAAGATGTAGCAACAAAACAAATGCATCATGACAAGGCTTGGCTTGCAAGGTTAATAAACCGATGCGCATCCACTGCTGCTCAACATCTGTCGAGGTAGTGTGGTTTTTTTAGCCAGAGGTCTAGGGTAAAACAAGTCATCAGGTGTAGAATAATAACATTATGAAGCTCGATAAGATGACATTAGAATCCAACACATCTGCAAAACATCACATATGTTTTATTAGAATATAAAAATATCTATTTATTTTATAGGTATTTTTGGAGGGAGGTTCATCAGGAAAACCCTGTTAGAAATGATAATCATGACCCCTCCCACAGCATCCAATCCTCTTCTGCACACTTCCCTCGCTCCACCGCCCAAACCCACTTAACCCAGGGAGGGCAGAGCCTTTTCTATAGCCGCCCCAAACCTCTGGAACCCCCAACTACCTGTCACTATTCCCACCTCAACATTTTTAAAAACCCATTTATTTAGGATTGCTTTTAATGTTTGATTACTATTATTCAGATATTATCATTATCTTTTTTTTTTGTTTTGTTTTTTTCATTTTTGGTTTTGGAAACAAATAATGAAGAAATTTGTTTCATTGTATTTTTGGTTTTATTTTGAAAAAGGAATGAACGACTGATACACAGATTGTAATTAAACATCGGCACAGCAATTTGGATTTTACCAAATATATTAGAAAAGGTCGCCGTGATCCATAACTGAAGGTTGTACATTCAACCTGTCAAAGCTTTATTAAATCACACACATCACTCAGTGGCTCAGTGGTGGGATACTGGGGGACGCCAGTGCAATCAAACTATCTGGAAATGAGCCAGTAGACAGAAAAAGAGCAGAGCATGACATCCAAGAAAATGCTTGAATGTGTAAAATGGGGGGAAGTGAGGAGGAAAAAAGGCACATAAACACTCTAACACACACAGGGATAGGGAATAGACCACAGCTGTACAAAAACACAACTGTTCAATCCAATGAGGATATGCATCAAAGGTAACAATGGATCCAAAACAAACCAGCAGAAATCCCCGTCATAAAAACCCTGACTCCCAGGACTTGGATAAAATGGGGAAATGAAAATCTGTATGTGTGTGTTTTTGAAATATTTATCTGGTTCCCATCACATCCTCAAGTATTCCAGTTCACACATGGACATTCATACTGAAGAACAAGAACACAGCACATCATGTATCATACGCAGAAGGTGGTAAAAGTACTTAAGTAGAAGTACAGGAAGTACAGCTCCTTGTGTAAAACTAATGCTAAAGGTAGAAGTACTGATTGAACTCATTTACTGAAGTAAAAGTAAAAAAAAGTACAACTGTATAACTTAATTGTTCATCCAAAATCCAAAAATACAGTGATTAAAATTGAGTTACTGTGTGTTTGATCAGGTTACAGTGCTTAGTTTTGTGGGTGTCGGCAGAAAATTATAAAAAAAAAAAAAAACAGGGGGGTGGGGGGGTGGGGGCACAATTGAGATATGTCAGAAATATGAGATGCAAATGCACAAAATGCATTATTATGAGATAAAAATCTGAATTATGAAATAAAAAGTCCAAATTATGAGATAAAAGTTATAATTATGACATAGGAAGTCATGATTTCTCTCATTCTTATTCTGAGGATGTTAGGAGTATAAAGTACAGATATTAGTGCAAAAATGTAATGAGTAAAAAGTAAAACTACAGCGGGAACGCATTTTAATTATGGTGTTGTGTGGATATGTCACTTTTTTTTTTTCACTGGTTGTATTTTCTTTTTTCTTCTTTTCTCTGTGATCCAGAATTCAGGATTTCTTCTGGATCACCCCCAAAATGAAATCAGGTCTTCCTGTTCACATTTCCAACATATCCTGAAAATTTCATCAAAATCCATCCATAAGTTTTCGAGTTATCTTGAACAAAGTTAGACAAACAAACAGATAAACGCTGGCAAAAACATTACCTCCTTGGCAGAGGTAATTGATAGATAGATAGATAGATAGATAGATAGATAGATAGATAGATAGATAGATAGATAGATAGATAGATAGATAGATAGATAGATAGATAGATAGATAGATAGATAGATAGATAGATAGATAGATAGATAGATAGATAGATAGATAGATAGATAGATAGATAGATAGATAGATAGATAGATAGATAGATAGATAGATAGATAAAGTGTTTATATCCAATGCAGACTGAATAATAAGTAGCTATACTCCATATACCCTGCACTGTACCACTGGTTGTAACCTTCACTAAAGTTACAGTAGTAATTTTAAATATTTAGTCTAAAAGCATGTCATCCATCACTGACTAAAACTTAAGCGTGTTGTTTTAAAAAGCTTCCCTGAACATTAATGACCATTAGTGATGATATGAAAAGTTGTTGTTTTTTTTTGCCTTTTTTCTCTTTATTATAAAGGTGTGACATCAAAACACAACAGGACAAACTGAGTAGTGTCACATTAGAGCCACTCAGTGCCATTAAACACAACATGTGCAACATGCTACAATCACCTGAACCCAACAAAATGATTAAAACCAAAAAGCAAAGAAAAAAAACAAAAACCTGTACTGTGGAAAAGACCTTTATGACTCTACTTTCACCAGGGGAAATACTGCAAATTGGATGGGAAGGATTATGTTGAAAATATTACAATTCTTGGTAAATCCGTGTTCTGCTGCGGGGCACAAATATTAGCAACTCGGTGCACATACTCATACTGTAGGTTACCCATAATTCCTAGCAAATGGCCTTTAAAGGATTATTGAGAAAGTTACAGATGCTCAGATGTCAATGTATGGAGGAACCCAAACAAATTTACCAGAAGATTTCTACAAAGTTGAGAAACAAAGGGACTAAAATAGTAATAATAATAATAATAATAATAATAATAATACTAATAAATTTATTTACTTACAGCTTTCTATCTCAAGTGTGCAGTTTTGTTCGTCCAGTGGATACCGCCGCAGATCCATCATACAAGCAGCAGTGGTGGTGATCCTGGAAAGATACAAAGCATTCCATGTTAGTGTCAGGTTGATAATGTAGTGGCTGCTATAGTAAAAAGGTCAATTTTACAGCAAACATGCACCTACAAATGACTGAACAAGATTTCTAAAGGACCTTTTTGTTAAGGTTTGGGGGGTGGGTGGCAAGTGTGAGGACTCCAGTGGGGATTACAGGGCCAAAGCTAATCCTTGTGTCCCAGTTTTAACATTGTTTGGATAATCCTGTGGGTCCTCTTCAGGCCCTATTGGAGAGGTGAGTCACTACAGGGATCAAACTCCATGGGACAGCAATGACAGCAATAGGCCAGAGATAACATGAGTGGAAGTGGCCTGTCAGAGCCCCATGAACTGTGAAGGCTAAAGGGAGATCTGCAAGCTGATTACCTTCTCAAGTGTTGCCTTGTTTTATTTATTTTTTTCTTATTTAAAGGCCTCCTTCCACTGAAAACCACTTTGTGTAAAGTCTTTTCACAGAACTGACGCACAATGCACTCAACCATAGTGGTGACCATAGCAGTAACCATCCAAGTTGACCTTTAAGTACGATAAAAATGTCGTCTTTTCTTTTAAATACTAGTAGCAGTTGCAGCAGCAGTTTAGAGATAAGGTTAGTAGTGGCCTTAAGGTTACACATTTAATCTGATGTGGTTTATATTGCATTTCTGCTGCATGTTTAACACAGATTAATCCATCGATCATGATTAATCTGATCAGAAATGTTGACATAATATATATTTTTGGATATTTACTAGTAAACGAAAAAAAAAACAGTGCTCTTTTTGTAGCAGTTCCAGATAAATTTTTCCTATATTTAATTCTTTTTTTGAAGGAAATATGTGTGTCTATATATTTATATGTAGATACAATATACGTGTGTGTGTGTGTGTGTGTGTGTGTGTGAAGATGAGTTAAACAGAAATGATGTGTTAATGTTCATCAAAAACATCTAGTTTCCATTTCTTTTTGCAGATAGGTCACTTTGACCTGGTACATTTCCACCTGGTACTTCTTCAGATAGAGGCTATTCGAGCAAATGGAGACGTAGACACTATCAGGACGTGGGGAGGGGGGTTGCAAGTGGACACATTTCTTCTTATGGACCTAGGGGGGCTGGAAAGACTAGATCATGTGATGTGACCATATAAAAATATACTCTCTCTCTCTCTCTCTCTCTCTCTCTCTCTCTCTCTCTCTCTCTCTCTCTATTCATACCTATATTTCAAATGCATATAGCTTATGTATGGTAAGGTCAACAGGGTATCTGCATTAAAGGTGTCATTCCGCTGAAAACCACTTTTCCACGCTCCTTTTGGAATCTGAAGGGTCACCCCAAGTTACCAAAACATGCTGCCTTTGACAGTGGTTTGTCACCTCCACTGGCTACATACCGCATTCCCCCCCATTGCAGCGAAACTGAAATAGCATTAGCGTTAGCATCTACAAGAGATGACGGCGCCACAGTAGCTGCTGCACAAACTTGAAAAAAATGGTGGATCAAACTGGTTCATAAAGACTTTTTTTCCTGCACGTTTTCAGAACAAGCGACGGCATGAAAACTAGCTGGATGTTACTCTGGTAAAGGTAAACACATACAGAGAGCCAGAGGGGAGGGGAGAGTGTTCCTTCACACATTTTGAGCCAATCAGAGACACCTCATCACTGCGTCATGGACATGTATGAGGAAGTACCAGTAAACTGTTGTTTTCTACCCTCCAAAAACAACTGGAAATAAAACAATCCAGATGTTTGTTTTTGGGGTTTTTTTATGTTTTAAAAATAAAATAATAGAAAAAAATGTCTAAAACAAAACAAAACTGTTCCATTTTGCAAAACCCCAGCCTGTCCTTGGTCTCAGGAGGATATATAACTGTTGGCTTCCTTGTGTGTATTTCTTAATTAATCCCACGTATCTCCCAAAGGCATGTGTTTGTCATTCGTAAGGTCTTTGTGAGTAGAATAAAGGTGTTTGGTGCAGTTGTCCGTGACATCCTCTACAGATTTGACTGACAGTGCTTTGCTTTGTGATCATTGTTACTGGTTTTGAAAAGTTGTATGAATAAATAAAAACACAATAATAATAAGAGGCCGTGGGAGGTTTAGTGCTTGCCTCCCTTTAGAATCAGCTTGATGTGTTGTAAATATTATTCTACCAACCCCAAAGTGTCAGCTGAGAGAAAAGAGTAGAGCGTTGGCACAATGCGAGGACACAAAATATAGTGTGATGTAATTTATCGTGAGGTGCCGATCTTTAAGATAATGAAATTATCTCCCTTCTGCATCTCCAGGCGGCAATGAAGTTTAATGACTTTAGCATTCACACACATAAATAAACCTCTCCAAACATTGTGTAAATCAGGGGAGTTGTTTTTACTGTGCAGTGAAATTGGGAACTGACACTTTGGTGTACATCTCATCCTGACATTGTTCATTAACAAAAGAGTTATTGTTCAGTTAAAAAGCCTCATCTGGCCGAGTAGTTTAAATGAATAATGCAAAATACATTGTCCTGTAGTGGGAAACGATGGGATTCAGCTTTCATCTTTAGCACCTGAGAAGCTACAAATCACCTGCCTCTCTGGAGCAAGGGGGAAACAAGTCAATAAGTTTATAGATTATTATCTCAATATCAACTTTGGCCTTAACCCATAAAGTCCTAAACTTCCATTGATGACTGAAAGCATCTACTGATGTAAAATGTCTAATGAAGATCCACTCATTTAATATGTGTAAATACTAGGGCTGTCACATGATTAAACATTTTAAATGAATAAAATAAGTGAATGAATAGAAAAATCAAATCAAATTAATTAAATAAATAAAAAAATAAGAACAAAATGCAGACAAATTAGAAAAAGGACGAAAAAAGAAAGGGAAAAGAAGAAGAAGGAAGGGAAGAAAACAAAACCTCTATTTGTTACCTACTTTCCTATCTGCTCATTTGTTTTTTTTTTGTGTTCTGTTTTGCTTTTTGTATATATTTATATGTTTAGTACTTCAGTTATTTATTATTGGTATTGTTATTATTGTTATTTTTATTATTATTATCATTTTTGTACTATAAGATGAATTCAGGTTATTGGGGAAGTGAAGAAGGAGTAGGATTAAATAAGCTTATGCTTCATCCTACTCCTTTTCGGACATGTCATTGTTATTATTATTATTGTTGTATTGATTATTGTTGCACTTTGCACATGTTCGAAATAAATCATTCAAATCAAATCAATCAAAACAGATTAATCACAGAGTTGTCATGGGTTAATTACAATTAATCATGATCAATATTAATTTTTAATCTATATTAAGTTAAGTGTGTTTCATTTTGCATGAGCAAAAAGACTCGAGAAAGAAGGGAACATATCACCACTGCACATGTTTGTCCAAGCTGGGTAAAGTTTTAGCAGAATTCCTGACTCCAACGTATGCTTCATGCTAAGCTAAAGAAAAGTTCATAAAAATACTTTATGTTGATTGACTGTTCTGTCAGTTCTGTTCTCTATATTTTATGTTTCCCATAAAATATATATAAAAATAAATATACTAAGAAACGCACAAAAATGTAAAGAAGAAAAAATACAAAACATGCTGAAATTCACTAAAATAATCTACGGTATTTTCTGTACTATGAGCTGCATCCGCTGTAGTTTGAAAAATATAATAAAAAAGAATAAACAAGCCACACTGGGTTGTAAGCGGCAGATATTTATGTTGAATAATCATATAGTTAATGCATGTACAGAAGGGTGTTGAACTGTAAATATAGTTACATGTATGAACCAGAACAGATTTATTCCTAACAGTGACTTTTAACACGGTACCAACTTTGCTGAACAGAACCAAGAGAAAGAAAAAAAACAAAAGTGTATTTACTGGATTTTTCTTCATTTCTCCCGTGTTTTAAATCACAAATCACTTTAATTATTTAGTTTTCGTTTAGTTTATTTCAGTTATATATTCACTTCAAAGCAGCAAAAGAAAAGAACAATGTAGAATTTGACAGAAAAAGGCCCAGATGGAAGCAAAGCTTATTAATGTCCCACTCTACATCTTAAGCAACACAATTCATAATACTCAATTTTCTTCTCTGAAACCAATGAAGTCGTGTCACAGTTGAACAACCTCAGAAGCACTTGATCACATCTGTCTCCATGATGAAGGGGTGAGGATTTGAAAAGTTGATACGCCCATGAACTATCTTATTAGTAATCTGCAATATAAAGTGTTACCAAATAAACAGTTTAGATCAGTTGATGCTTTGTGTCACTAGTGGCTGGTTGAGTGTTTATAGAAATTGGAACTTCAGCTTTACTTTTTGCATGTGTGTTTATGCCTGGTAAGAAATAACCATGGCAAAAGGGGTACAATTTTTAACCTTTTTTTTTTTTTTTTTTTATAGAAAAGCACTAAAACCTTCCAATCATTACCAAAAGATGTGCAGAGATCTGGATAATAAAGTATAAATACCAGCAGGTAACCTTGAGTCAATAGATAAGGGTGCGTTGTCTATCAGACTTTGTAACGGGAACACAAGGACCAGGCTGTGAGTAATAGGTTGCCTTTCTTTCCCTGACTCTGGTGTTGTGTGAGAACTTGACTCCCACTGAGGGAGTTGCCACAGAGCAGCACAGCATGGTGGGTAATCGTCTAGGCACACCTGACAACATAGATAAATTTGTGCCAGAGGAGAGGCTCATCTTGAGTCCAGTCCTGTGTGTTCCACAGCAGAGATAATCAGCTGTGTGTGTGTGTCTCTGCGCCCCTCTCACTCTCTGCTGTCTTCATACTCTCTCTCTTCAATTATTCACAATAACAGCCACTGCCAGTCTTTCACAATTTGCATTTTCCAGCTATCATAACCGCATACAACAAAATTGTCCCATCACGACGTCTGTGTGTTTTAACATCTAAATCCTTTATGAACTTGCATATGGGACAACATGAAATAATGATGCATTTTCTGCAGAAATCATGAAAGGATGATGCAGAAATGATCCAATAAGAGATGGAGGCTGTGTCCACAGTAGAATAGTTTTTTTTTTTTAATGTGTCTACATAGCTAAAATGGAGCAACCCATGGAAACAACTATCCCTGTTTTAGTTTAGAAACTCTAGACCTTTACTGAGGAGAAGGACAAAGCATGGGACTATCTATCTATCTATCTATCTATCTATCTATCTATCTATCTATCTATCTATCTATCTATCTATCTATCTATCTATCTATCTATCTATCTATCTATCTATCTATCTATCTATCTATCTATCTATCTATCTATCTACCTACCTACCTACCTACCTACCTACCTACCTACCTACCTACCTATCTACCCATCCATCCATCTATCTATCAGGTCATTATAATAACAAACACAGCTCAGTCACTGGTCGTCACTAGTATAACACATGTCAGTTCGTCTAAGATTGGTCGGTTACCATGGTTACACAGCCTCGACTGGGGAAAAAGGCTTTTAGGGAGTGACATGTATTCACATTGTCAGCACAGCATCTAGAAAGATGCATTTAACTGTTAATTTACAGACAATGATGGTTGAACATTGCTATAAAGTGTGTCGTACATGGGACAGGGTTTACAGCGGCCCCCAGCTGTGTATTCAACACAGACACTGAATAATAAGTGATTCTTTCCTTCGCAGCTTCTTTTCATTATTTGAAGCTTTTACTACTAACTACGTTCACAGCAGGCGATCGTATGTCCAGTGTTCTTATCACACACACACACACACACACACCTCCTCGTTCAGAATGCATTTCAAGTGTAATTCAATGTTTGGAGATTATCTCTGAAAATGTACAAAAGCGCTTGTGTAGGTGGAAATTTCCTTTTCATTCTAAAGCACTGTTGTAAAATGAAAATACATTGGAGTAGCAGAGTTGAGTATTATATATTTAGAACAAAAAATGTGAATACATGCATTTAGCTGTAGCTACGCGTTTGTAGAATATTCTGCTTTTTAAAAACTAATGGGTAATGATGGGGAGGGGAGGAGAGTGGGGGGGGGGGGGGGGGGGGTTATAACTCACTTTAAAAACACAGTCTGTAACTGTTGCCTCCACTCTTACCTTCAACATGACGGCGTATGTGTTCACTTCTGGTATTGATAACATAGGTTCAATATATCATAAATGTGGTAAAACTTTACATTATGGATCACTAATAAGGTTTAATTCTATGATAATTGTTTATCTAATTTCATGGTATTAATACCTTTGTAACTGCTTAATATTATTATTTTATCCATTTGTTTTTAGACCTATTTATATACTTTGTTTTAATTATGTTTGTTAGCCACCTTCAGAATCTTGAAAGGCACTGATAAATAAAATGTATTATTATTACTGTTATTATTATTATTGTTACAAGTAATATTCATGCAGTTTCCAGTGCAATTACTTTGCAGTTTCTAGGTAATAGCGATGCAAATAGCTTTCATTAAGTTCTATGGCCATTTCAATCTAATTTCATGGTAATAATTATCAACACAGCTAGGTAATTAAGTAGGAAGAGGCAATAGGACATTCTACAGCTCTGATACCATGTAATTTCCATTAAATGACTTCACTTGTTCCAGTGTAGTTACAGGGACATAATATCTTTTTTCCCATCGTACTACTGCACTGACTTGATTTAGTCTTTTTCTTGGTAAATAATTAAGTGGAAACAAGTGATTTAGTATTTTATGGCCCTGATACTGTGTATTTTCCTGGAAATTACCTCCTTGTTTTTCAGGTAATTAAAGAAAAAAACAAATAAATCCTGGACTCATCATTTCAATAACTCCAGATTAATTTCAAATAATTACCATTTTATTATATTAAAGCTGTTTGCATCATTATCACCTGAAAAATTGCATGGAAATGACTTGTAATAAGCAGTTCCAAAGACATTATTACTCTGAAATGACATCAAAATGACCATAGAATTAACACCTTATTAGTGAAAGTGTTACCATATAAGTGTATCTGTACCACAGTTGTCTATGCTCATCAGATGGTGTCTAATGGGTTGAGTTGACCTGTAAATTTGAACTTCATTTTTCACTCATTTTATGCTGTTGCAAAAAATAAATAAATTAATTAAGATTTTAAAACTTCCAAAACTGTTTTTTGTGTCAAGTATTATGTAATTTTTGTGCGTATCTTGTCTTGTTGTCAGTGTCTAGATATTTTAATCATGAACAACAGATGAAAATGATCCCTGATACGATGCATCAAAGATTGATTTATTTTAAATAACCCTGCCAACATCATCTACTGTGGGTAAGTCAAGCAAACGGGCTCCACAGGCACATATGGTGGACAGGTGGGACCACACCTACAGACTTCAAAACAATCTGTGTAGAATACATTTCTAGGTCAGCAGATAAATGAGTATTACATTTGTGGTGCAAAACAAAAAATATAAAAATAAATTATACATTTAAACAGAATGTTCCAAAATCTTGAAGGTACAGTAACAACTAAACAAACAAGTATTCAGAGAATGCCTAATCATGCCCCTATTTTGTGCCAATCTAAAGTTTCTATGACAACCTGTTTTTGAATTAGAGCCAATAATGTGATTTTGACCTCTGCTAAATGCCATCTTGACCTTTGACCTTTTGCAATATTGATAATTTCGTTATATATGTATATATGCATCAGTGTGTGGAATATTATGATAATATATCCAGTATTAATTAAATTATAGCGTGATATGTCTATGCTTGACACACACGAACAGTGTTAGAGAAGTTAATTTTGCGACATGTCACCTTTGACCTCCAAAGATCTCAAAACTATTGGTTGTAGGTGATAACACCAATTATGAGAATTGTATAAATCTTCATTTCACATCGTTTGGTACCAATCTGAAAGTTCTGTGACCCTCTGTTCTTGAGTTAGAACTGATAATATGATTTTGACCTTTTAGTTAATTGTGATCTTGACCTTTGACCTTTACTCAAATGGATCATTGCATTTGATGTGCATTAGCTATATGTATATGTCCATGTAATTTCCTGGTGATATCTCAAGTATTCATTGAGTTATAGCATGATATGTATCTGCAGACACACACACACACACACACACACACACACACACACACATGGTGATGACAATAATCTCTCCAAACCAATGTTGGGCAAAATTAACAAAATAAAAGTCAAGCAATGTACAGCTATTTCATTGTGACTCATCAGCAACACATTATTCCTAAAGTGGAGTAGGAAGAAGTCAAACTGATATTGTCCTGTCCCCAATTTACACAACTTGGTTTAATCAGCTAATGTAAGAGTAATTTTACTTGATTTTTTTTTGCCATTGAAGGTAATTGCGACACACAAATACACACATGACTTTGAAAATAAAGAGTAAATGAAAGCAGATACATGAAAAAGAAGAAAAAGGAGGAGATAAGAGAAAGGTCTAAGATATCAATAGATAGTTGACTATCATAACAGTGCTTTTTAATACCAATAAAGCTGTTCAGAAGGAAGAGTGATGGCATTAAAATACTGTTTCATATCACACACCTCAGGGGTTTTCACCCTCAGAGTGAGACAGAAAGGCTGTTTGAGTCTTAAGAGGTTGAGATAGATTCTTCTTTTCTTTCTCTCTTGTCCCCTGTCTTTGTCAGCGTTTATTTCTGTCTGATGGATTTGCTGCTAGTGATGGGGCTCTGTGACTTCCAAGTGTTTAACCAAGGAGTAAATTGCCGGTTACTTTCTGGGCAACTTTCTGATCTCTACGTCAAGATGGAGTCAGCGGTGTAGAACTGAAAGCAACAACCCCACACACACACACACACACACACACCCCGGAAAGGATCTTTGAAAAGACTGTGAGGGAAAAAGGTTTTACACGTTTGTGCTGCTGACGATCTGGGACTGTGTGTCTAAGTACTGCAGCAGCTTTTCCACCACCGTAGTTGCTTGGTTACTGCCTGAGGACGCTGCCAATCGCACCAACTGAGCCCCCATATGTCGCATCACCTGGAGTGACCCTCCGTATTTACCAGACCGTGCTCCAAGACTCTGTTCCTGAAAGGATCAAACTCGTGGGGTCAAATCCAGGCCAAGTAGCCTTAAGGGTTTCCAGCAGTCATTGGATTTCACGCCAAGTTAAACGGGGGTGGACGGTTGGTCACACACTCAAGATTGTGCATATTTTGGCCAAATCAGGTTATCAAAAGGTCTTGCACTCAATTTATTTTGTAGATCAATGTCTTATCTGTTTAACTTTACTCAACCACTGGTTTCCCCAATGGGGCCACAGCTCCAGTGACATTATGCCTCTCATACACATTTTGCTGATAATGCTAAAAACATTTCCACCTAACTTTTAAGGATTTTATCAGGGTTTTTACGTTGTATTACTGCTGAGTACATCTATCATTGCCTCCATACTTTTATGTGTTATTGGATATTTATGGTAATGACAGCTTTCAGAGACCATTTGTTTCCATGGCCAGCTGCTTCCCACCCACAGCCGACCAAGAAAACATAGAGAGTGGGGCAGCCCTGCCAAAGCACTTGGATACCATTAGAGAAACGTCATACATAGAAAAAAAAAATCCACCATTAAAGCTGGGAGTATTTAAAGGCCAAATATTAAAGGTGTCATTCTGCTGTAAACCACTTTTGGAATCTGATGGGTCACCTCGACTTACTAACACATGTTGCCTTTGACAGTGGTTCATCACCTCCACTGGCTGCATACCGCATTCACAGAAAACAACAAGAGGAACAAGGGACTCAGAAAAAGCTGTTGTTTAGCGTCACCCAAGTGAGGTTAAGCCCGTCTCCGGCAGCGAATCTGAAGTAGCATTAGCATTAGCATCTACAAGAGAAGACGGCGCCACAGTAGCTGCTGCACAAACTGGAAAAAAAATGGCGGATCAAACTGGTTCATGTGCTCTCTGTGGAAATAAAGCCTGTTTTTTTTCCCTGCACGTTTTCAGAACAAGCAACAGCATGAAACTTAGCTGGATGCGACTTGGGTACATACACAGTGAGAGGGGAGGGGGGCGTGTTCCTTCATGCATTCTGAGCCAATCAGAGACGCCTCTTGACCACGTCATGGACATGTATGAGGAAGTAGAGGTAAACTCTGTTGTTCGACCTCAAGTCATTTTTCTACCATGAAAAAACAGCGGGAAATAAAGATATCTGGATGTTTTTAGTTTTTTTTATAGAACCAACACACAATGTATTCAATAACAGTGGAGAACACAGTAATATTAATAAAATAACCATGGAATGACAGCTTTAAGCCATAACATTATGTTGTGACTATAAATTCAATTCAGTTCTCAGTAATTCAGTGATTTTTCTTAGGGTGACTTGCATTTGGATATTTAAAGGTGATGAGCATAAATGACAAAATACCAAGGAAAACATGCAGATTAAAAAAAACAAACAAACAAACAAGCAGGAGAGTTAAAATGAATCCACTGGGCAACAACTTATAAGCAAGTTAGGAAGGTAGAAAGCCAAGACACAAAAATGACTGGCCCTTTTCTGCATGTCAGTCAAAACCCTCCAAAAAACAGGGGTGCTCAATCCTGGTCCTTGAGGGCCACTGTCCTGCATGTTTTAGATGTTTCCCTCTTTTAACAGACCTGACTGTCATTATCATTCTTCTGCAGAGCTTGATGACAGGCTGAGCATTTGAATCAGGTGTGTTAGATGAGGGATACGTCTAAAACATGCAGGATAGCGGCTCTCAAGGACCAGGATTGAACACCCCTGGTCTAAACGGATGCTTTATAGGACAATATAAACTGTGTTTCTATCAATATATTATGATAATTATTATGTATCTCTGTCAAAGAACGCCAAAGAATCTGTTTGTTAGTTTTCTCTGTTAGCAAAACAACTGAAAAAGTTATGAATTTGGATGAAGTTTCCAAGAAATGTTGACAAAGATACAAGGAACATATGGTAAAGTCTTTGTGGAATTGGGGGGGGGGGGCTGCCTTGTAGGAGATCTGTGCTGCGTCTTTCTAGTTTGAAGATAGGTTTGTGTTTATCATGAGTTTTGTCGTAAACACAGACTAATCTGCATGTTAAACACAGACTCACAGAGTGTGGTCAATATTGTTTGTCTTTTAACCACAATAATGAGTCCCTGCATGGGACAGTAGTTTGGAGGCGCAAACATTAAATGTGTGAATATTCATCAAGTGTTTGTACTTTTTTTTTTTTTTCTGTTTGGCCGTCCGCTATTATCAGCATCTATAGAATTTCAGCATCCAATTACATTTCCAATAAACACCCTCAATGAAAAGACTATGCTTCTCCACAGTGCATTTCATTGCATGTGTGCACAGATAATTTGGGTGCTGTTTGCTTATTAAAAGTAAACACAATGTAGATCTGTGAGAGGACAATGCACAGAATCAGCATTACTGAAGGTCATACAGTACATAAATTTGTGACTTGTAAACTGTAATTTGTACAAAGGTGTAGTGGTTTCTTCAAATGTTTGATTTGATTTGATTTGAATGATTTATTTCGAACATGTGCAACAATAATCAATACAACAATAATAATAATAATAATAATAATAATACACAATGACATGTCCGAAAAGGAGTAGGATGAAGCATGAGCTTATTTAATCCTACTCCTTCTTAACTTCCCCAATAACCTGAATTCATCTTATAGCAGTAGAGTGCATAGTACAAAAATGATGATAATAATAAAAATAACAATAATAACAATACCAATAATAAATAACTGAAGTACTAAACATATAAATATATACAAAAAGCAAAACAGAACACAACCCCCCCCCAAAAAAACCAAATGAGCAGATAGGAAAGTAGGTAACAAATAGTTTGTTTGTTTGTTTGTTTGTTTTCCTTTTTTGTTCCCTTCCTTCTTCTTCTTTTCCCTTTCTTTTTTCTTCCTTTTTTTCCTTTTTCTAATTTGTCTGCATTTTTTTCTTATTTTTTTATTTTATTTTTCTTTTCATTCACTTATTTTATTCATTTATTTATTTATTTATTTTTATTTTTTTTATCTTTTAACCCCACAGAGGGGGAGTCAACATTGCTTGAGATCAATGCATATTCCAGTCTTGCAGCCATATACTATACTATTTAGTGCATGTGTGTGTGTTTGGGAACTTGCAAATTAAACCATACCTTATTTGTAGACATATATCACGTTTTGCATGTGCATCTGTCTTGAGATTTAATTTGCGATCCCTTGGTTCTTTATATGAAGTGTTGAATCTGCATTTTCACATTGTTTAACCCTGCTTCCACTTACATAATTTTTAGACATTCCTTTCGCACTTTTGCCAATCTGATCCAAACGCGAAGGTTTTACAACCCAGACTCAAGAATCATAAACCCCAGTAGATGGTGCTGTTAAATCCTTCACTGAAGTTCACTCGTCATCAGAAACGCAAAGGGTTGTGGGTAAATTTGGTCAAATTCTCCTCGATGTACATAGACTAGAGTTGTGCGCTAGTCAACAGCTGTGTAAATAAAATAATCACATAAATTCATTAACAGCCAAAATTAACATCGACAATGCAGCGGGCTAATGAAAACAACAGTGAACCATGCCGCCTAAAATGGAATCCAACCGCAAAGATAAAAATAAAGGGAATCAAAGGGCTGGATCCCTATGAGCATGAGAACTGGTCCACTGACATCAACCTGCTGCTGAACCTCCAGCACCCATATATTTATAATTATATGATTTTAAATGTCAGTGTATACAACTATACAGCAACTTTACATTAGAAATTATGTCTTTGCGCTTACAAATGATATCATTTGTGTGGATAATGGTGTTTGAACATATAAATAACTAAGAGACATGTCTCTCTCCATACTTGTCAGGTTACAATTTAAATTTACCAACTACTAATGATGCATTTGTTTTAATTAGCACTTCCTACAGCATGCTTTCATTTTGCTGATGTAAATAGCAGCCATTTTGGATTTGGCTCTGGGGGTCAATGAAGTTTTCCCAACTTTTCTCAGGAGGTAATCCAACCTCAGGGATCCTTCAAGTGGAAAATTTCAACAGGGAACTTAGACGTTCTGACTTCCCTATCAAATGGGACACACCATTAAAACAACTGACAACTACTGTACGGGAGCTGATGACTGAGGCCAATTAAAGTAGAAAGTTATGGATAGCCACCAGAAAACCTTGGCTATAGTTGAATCCCATTATGAAAATGAAAAAAAAAGGGAATCATAGCTTCAGTTGCTGTAAATTGCTCCTCTAGTAACTGAAATGGGGAGTGAATTTAGACATTTTCTCTGTTAATCAGACCTTAAAGTTAATAGAAAAAAAAAATTGTGTGAGAAGTTGAAAGGTGTCCTGACATGTAATTTCATTAATTTTGTGTTTTACCATGGACTCTAACATTTTTTGTGGGAAAAAAAAGATCTCAGGTATGAAGTTTCAAACCATTTTAATGGACGACTCGGCTCATTTTGTGCCAGTTCTCATCAACGTGTTCATCTGTTTGACTGATTGGCTAACAGGTAGCCAATGAGAACCTGGCTTTTGATTCGACTGTTGCAATGGTACTACTTCAGGCTTTGACAGCAGCTATTTTGCCAAGATTCTAGTCAACTCCCCAATGTTGATGAAATCACTCTTTTCCAAATGTGAGGAACAGAGGGAACAGTGTTGTGGAATTGTTTCCAAAATAAACTAAAGCCATTTGATCCTCAAGTCTGGATTCTTGGGCAACAGTTCTGTTCAAGCACAGCGCACAAGAACATTGACATTTAGCCACCTTTGCTGAATACGAAAACTGTCACAAATTTTCACCTGGACGAGCTCATGAATAACAATGAACTCATGCAACAACATGTCCGACTGACCAGCTTTTCTAATTTATCTGATTTCTCTGCATGTTTCTGTTCACTGGCAAAGGTAACAGTGGTTCATTTTCACATTAACAACATAACACAAACACCTATGGACCTGACATGTTTTAAAGAATACAAGTAAAACAGGTGATGTGACTAAAAGGACAAGATCCTGGATACAAGTGGCCAAAATGAGTTTACTCCACAAGGTGGCTAGGTGAGAGGAGACAGCTGAGGTGGCTCAGGTTTCAGTTTCGGATGCCTCCCAGAGGGAAGGGCATGTTCCACAGGGAGGAGGCCTCGGGAAAGACCTAGGAGAGCTGGCGAGATATCTAGCTCGAAAGACGTCTTCCAGTTAGAGGAGGTGTCTGGGGAGACGGAAGTCTGGGCACCTCTGCTTAGACTGTGAACTCTGTGACCCCACCCCAGATAAGTGGAAGTGGATGGATGGATGGATGGATGGATGGATGGATGGATGGGTGGTTGGTTGGATGGATGGATGGATGGATGGATGGATGGATGGATGGATGGGTGGGTGGGTGGATGGATGGATGGATGGATGGATGGATGGATGGATGGATGGATGGATGGATGGATGGATGGATGGATGGATGGATGGATGGATGGATGGATGGATGGATGGGTGGGTGGGTGGGTGGTTGGTTGGATGGATGGATGGGTGGGTGGTTGGTTGGATGGGTGGATGGATGGATGGGTGGGTGGGTGGGTGGGTGGTTGGGTGGTTGGTTGGATGGATGGATGGATGGATGGATGGATGGATGGATGGATGGATGGGTGGGTGGTTATTTGGATGGATGGATGGATGGATGGGTGGTTGGTTGGATGGATGGATGGATGGATGGAACAACAGAAAAATACTAAAGTAATACACACAAACTCTCACAAGCTAATAATACAGTGTTGACTTCGCACCTTTGGCACAAACAGAGAATTGTATCATAAATTAACATCATGAAACTGATAGGATACTAATTAGGACACATGAATTGCTAATTAGTAGTCCTGAGGGATTACTCCAAAGTCTGGCTGTCATAGCCCCTCACATCAAATGATATATTATATTACTGAAACAAATCATGATGCAATGTTTACCACTTGACTCTTATTATCTTTGTCCTTTACTTCTGCTTCTGAATATATAAAAGCACTGAACCTGGGGGGGGCTGTTCTGTAGCCGCCCCAAACCTCTGGAACTCACTCCCCCCAACCATCCGTCACTGTTCCGACCTCAACACTTTTAAATCGCTTTTAAAAACTCATTTAATGTTTGATTACTTTTATTCTGTCTGTTTTCATTTGTGATTGCTCTGTTTTCTATTGTTTATTTTTTTATTGTAGTTGGACTTTTATTGTTCTATTCTTACTGCATGTAAAGCGTGCCATGAAAAACGCTATATGTATTATTGTTATTATTTTAAAGTCCTTTTTTTTTAATTTATAGATAACCTCAGAATGACTAAACATAATCCTTTTTGTTATTCTTTGGGCTGTAGATTTACTACTCATTGCTTCAGTGGCCCAATTTCATCACAGGGACCATTAAAGTTTCACATAATCTAATCTAATTTACTGCCATAATAAATCAAATGACTGCATAAATTCTATCAGGCCTTCAGCGGACAACAAAATGCTGCGTCTGCAAGTGTCGTGTGGATTTGTGTTCGCTCATGGACGAGTGCAAGATCCTATGACCCAATTTAGGATTTGTAAAAATCTGGTCATCCTACTTACATGGTATTGAGCGTCAAGGCTGATGGATTTCTTCTCCCAGTTTCAATCTAATCCGACTTCATCCAAAGTAATATTTTGTGCAGACTTTGTGTCACAACCTCTGCTGTGCATGGGAAAGCCTCCAAACCGTTTTCCGAGTGATTATGGATATTACATTTGCATATTGGATTGACTGGTTGGATTGATACATGCTGGAGGTCATCAGTTTTAACTCAAATGACCTGACAAGGGAATGATTTGCGATATTTGAGCACTTTTTCCGCCATAATCCTCATCCTTTAAAATCCACCCATGCCTCACTAGGTTTCTTGTACCTATAATCATATTCAAAGAAAACACTTTAAAACAGGAATCCAGGCACTGTGCTATAGTTACAGTAATGGTAGAAGATCATAGTTTACTTTATTTGTCAGCGACAATGGACAAATATATTCATCTCAAAGAAAAGAAAGGGCATGTTTTCATCTTGACAATATCTGCTATCGACTTTACAGTTTATTGGACTGTTTTTATTTTTATTAAGCTACACAATTCATGATATCAAACAGGTAGAGAAAAGAAAAACAAAATAAAAATATATATATATATATATTTTATCTAAAACTTCATTTTAGATTTAAAAAAACAAAAAACGGCGCGGCCATCTGAAGAGGTATCTGTTAACCTGAGTGATATGAGCAGCATTAGCTAGCTACCCTGTGTGATAAACAGTCCAGACATCCCGCATTAAGACAACACGCTCTTTTTCCCCCCAAATATGATGTGGACAGTGTGGGGTTCATCTTGTCGGCCGCTGCCTTAAACTTTTTACACTTAATATAAAGTGAGGACGTGTGACAAACATGTGGACAGTCCTGTTTTAGTCCAGACAAAATGCAGACATATGTTCACCTACTGGTGTTGTGCAGTTCAATTTAACAGAAAACTCTTTGCTAATGTTAGCCTTTGTTTTATTAGGATTAAAATGTTGATGTTTGTGTCTTATCAGTGGACATCGTTACATTGCAGTGAACTTTAATACAAGTTGCTCATTGCTGGACAAACGGGTGTCCATGTTTTGGTTTTTTTTCGCTGTGTATCTGTGTTGTTTCTCCATTGACAATGTGATGACGTCATCACGACAAGTCGACTTTATTGACGGATAAGTCGACTTGAAAAAAAACTGAAGTCGTTAATGCCCTAGAGTGGAAAAAGACTATAATATATATATATATATATATATACTATATATATATATATATATAAAAGACTAATAATAACTTGAACATTTCAAAGGCCAGTATAAAATTAGACCTTATGTTCAAGTAATGGACGCAATTTAAGACTCGATTATCATGCTTTGTTTTGTTTTTTGTTGGTTTTTTTTTTAATGATTAGAAATTCAAAAAGTCCTGCTGCAGTAACTTTTCCATGTAACCTCAAGCCCTGAGCTGTTGTTATTTTTGGAAACTCTAAAATAAGTGATTGTTGTTTAGACAAACAGATTAGGATTTCACAGTAAGCATCAGTTGATTTTAGGCTTATTTTCTGTCAATGTTCTTTCTCAATGTTCTGCACCTCAGTGATTTGACAATTACTTTTTCCTACATGAAATATTACTGCAAAACTCACACATAAGCCCTATTCATATAAGGACCAGTCCTACCTGTGATATGTAGTTATTGTCGAGGTCTTCTGAGATCTTATCCTTTGTGAATCCACCATGTCTGTACTTTGTAAAATTAAAAATTACCCTGCAAATGACCTTTTCTATTTGACTACACACATATATCCTGTTATAACATTGGTCCTGTACAAACTGACATCTCTGTAATTTAGGGTCTTTCACTCTAATTACCTTGTTGAAGACTATACAGTTACAGTAATAACATTGTGGGGCTGTTACAATATCTATGGTTTAAACTGTTTACCCGCCCGGGCGACACAACAGCATGTGTAAATGAAGCGCACCTCAGTTCACCGTTAATGTAAAAAGTTAGCAAACAGTCATCAACCAGTAAATAATGTAAAAAATAAGAAATGTTACCGTTGTTTTTTCAGTGATGTTCCCCCTGAGGAACATATTTTTAGTCGTCTCCCCTGACATGGACATTTTGTAAGAAAAAAGAGGTTCAGTGTCTGTAAAGCCAGTGTTTGATTTTTTAAATCTAAACATATCAGATTTTTATCACATAAATTTTACTTTTTATCTCATAATTTTGACTTTTTATCTCATAATTTTGACTTTTTATCTCATAATTTTGACTTTTTATCACATAATTTAGACTTTTTTATCTAATCATTTTCACTTTTTATCTCATAAGTTTCACTTTTTATCTAATAATTTGGACTTTTTATCTCATAATTTTGACTTTTTATCTCATAATTAGACTTTTTATCTAATAATTTAGACTTTTTATCACATAATTTTTACTTTTCATGTCATAATTTTACTTTTTATCTCATTATTTTGACTTATAAATTGAATAAATGTTTAATTGAGGAAAAACACATATATGCCATATATGACTTTTTTAATATAAAAAATTTCACCATTAATGGATAATTGTTCATTAATTTCAACCCAGAACACCCCCACATTTTAAATGGCTGTCACGCCCCTAATTTGACGCTCCTTTACTGACCACAGAGGCAATAAAAAAAAACAAAAAAAACAACGTAACCATGAAAGCAGAAGACATTATTACCCAGTGTCGGCATCACTGACAGAGGAGACCAGAGAGAACGATATCATCAACATTCCTTTCTGATCCTGTCTTTAACATCTCTCCCTCTAACTCCCAGGCTCACTGTCTTTCTCCCTCTATTTAATTTCTCCCTCCCTCAGCAGTGCTCATGTGCTGCCAGAACAGCCATTGAGATGTTATGCTTTTCAATAACTTTTTATAGAGTTTGGGCATTAGAGGCCTATTTGCAAAATGAACTGATGAGGCATCAGTGGTGAGAAAAGTGAGGTGTCATCATTTTAACTTTGAAAGGTTAAAAGTAACTCACAGGAATGGTCAATCAATTTGTATAATGCTTTAAAGGTTGATGCATTTAAGGCGCTGGTTTACAACCTTTTATGCCTTATGACCTCATTTTCACATTACACATTTCTGGCCATTTACGGGGACTTTTTTCTTTCTTTTTTTTTTAAAGCTATAATTGATTGTTTTTTATAATGTAGTTTTCTATACAATGTTGCAAATAAACATTAATTGTAGATTTAGACTGTATAATATATATTATTATTATCATAGATGAAGGCAGAAAAGCCAGGTGTAGATTACTGCTATTTTATTTTCTTTAGTCAGGACATGTACAGTCAGTCCAGCTTGTATTTACAATTAATACTGAACAAATGATAAAAGAATCTGGACCGACCACAATGAACATTTAACAGATAAACGGTACCACATTACTTCAGTTTCAGCTTCAGTTTGTCATGTCTTTTATGATTGTATCTTAACTCACCATATATATATTTTTTTATTAATAAGTTTTCATTTTTAATATTTACTAGAAATTTCAAATGAACCCATTTGAATTCCAGGTGACCCCACTTGGGGACCCAACCTCAAGGTTGAAAAACAGTAGTTTAAGGCAACTGTGGCATCTGATGTAAACATAAAATATTGATTTATTATTGTTCAAAGTATTAACTAAAGTGTTCTGGCTTGTAAAAAAAACAAAAAAAGAAAAGTCACACCATTCTTTGATTTCAATAACCTTGGTGGATTCAGATTTCCTTAATGGTTTGTGTTTCCATTAAGGATTGGAATCAAGAACTGTCAGCTGAGAACCAGTTCTAAATTAAACTCGGTGATAAGAGTGTCACGCCTCCAACTTGATGATTCCCTTTCCCCATTGTCTTATGGCTCTGTGTGAATATTACACAAGGGCATTGTCTCCTTTTCATGTCAGAAGCATCAGTTTTTATAACTTCCATGAGAAGATGAAGAAAAATAATCTTTCTAGTCATGAAAAGACAAATGAAAACACCAGGAACAGTCGGGATCTTAAATGCATCTTCACTGATGACAGTATTGTTAGGGTTAGAGTTAGAGTGTATTCTGTGACTTTGTGTTTGACAACATTAGGAGACAAAGGTAGTTATTTATTCCACTTAAAGCTTCAGTTCTTTAGACTTTTTTTGGCACCTATAGACAAAAATCCCATAATTAAAGATGTCTGACAGGAAATTACATTTATGCGTCTTGGCTCGAGTCTACCCCCTGATGGAGATTTCGGCTACTTTTAAATACTTTTTGAGATGTGCGGTTGCCAGCTTGACAGAGAACAAGACTGAGACAAGACCAAGACCCAAACCATGGCACACTAAGGTAGGACCGAAACCAAGCCTTGTCGAGACCAAGTGCAAGACCACAATCAAAAATAGACCAGCGTTAGACTCCACATGACATGATGAAGCATATTTAGGGATGTCCTGATCCAATCATGTGATCAGATATCAGGGCCAATTCGAACAGGGTCAGTTATTATGTCCCAATCATTGATCGGCTGCCATTGACGCCTGTAGATGTCAATCATGATTTTTTAATGGGAGGGGCTGAGGGGTGAACTGGTGAAAATTAGGTTTATGATCATAGAATTTCATGTACTGATGAACACATAAATAACTAACATTAAGTGATATAACATATGTACTATCACAAATAAATAACAGGATCAGTAGGTGTGGGCAGCGAAGCAGGAAGTGATAGAATGGGATGAGATGGAAAAATTAATGAGTCTGTGTGTGTCAGTGCAGTTCAGAAAAAGAGACTAAAGCTACGTTTCCATTACCCTTGGAAATTTGCAAAATGCAAATATCGCAATAAAAAACTGGTAATGAAAACACCTGAATTTTGAAAAAACACTCAAATATTGATAAAAAGTTTTCACACTTTCATGAGGTGGTTTTTCGGACATTTTGATATTCTAATATATCGCAAAAGCGCAATGGAAACACTTTTTCCACAATTATATGTCACAGGATGTATACACTCAATGTAACCTATGGATAGACTCAATGTAAACTACGTATAGACTCAATGTAGCCTATGTATAGACTCAATGTAGCCTATGTATAGACTCAATGTAACCTATGTATACACTCAATGTAACCTATGTATAGACTCAATGCAGCCTATGGATAGACTCAATGTAGCCTGTGTATAGTATGTTTCTTGTTAATAAATATGACCACATTTGAAATCAATTCTTGGCTTTAGTTTACATTCTTGCAGTTTATTATTTGCATTTCTGTGTGCATTTACAAATGTCGCTGAGCACTGAAACTTGAATTGATGAAAATCGTGAATGACATCAACATCACAATATGTAAAAAAATAAAAAAATAAATAAAAAATCTGTTTAATTTTTTTGTAAAATCATTCAGCTCTAGTATTTACACATCCAAGTGAAATGGTAATTCAAAGTGTTGTTTTACAACAGGGGTGTCAAACTCATTTTAGTTCAGGGGCCACATTCAGCCTAATATGGTACACAGTAGGCCGGACCAATAAAATAGTATATTAAAAAAAAGGATAAAAATGTATAAATAATATCAACTCCAAAGTTTTCTCTTTGCTTTTGAGCAAAAATAGTACAAGTCCATCATAAAAATATTTATATGTACAAACTGTACACGAACAAATATTACCAACCTGAAAATTCTTGGGAAAAATAAGTGCGATATTATCAATATAGTGCTTTAGTTTATCATTTATACATGCGCATCACAACTTAAAAATAATAGTGGACTTACAAATACACACGACATTTAGTAGTATTCAGGATATTGGTAAAATTCCACATACATGTATTATTCCTTTTTTTTTACACTAAAACAAATAATGACATTTTCATTTTTCTTTTTCATCATTTATTGTTTATTATGATTATGGTCAATCCATTTCAGATTGAATTAATATCAAACTTTTTCAAATACCTTCTGTGTAATTTTTTCATCCTAGGGGCCAGATTGGACCCATTGATGGGCCGATTTTGGTCCCCGGGCCACATGTTTGACACCTCTGTTTTACAAGATTTAAAATCTCACCTTAGACCATAGAGTACTGTCCCATCCGGGTGGAGTCGAATCATTCTGTTTTTCACCGTCACTCCGTGGACGAACGATTTCTTGTCGTTGAGGAAGTAGGTGTCGGGAACCCAGAGCTGGTCAGCGACCCGGTTATCTAAGGTCAGATTGAGTGGGATCTCAGAGTAGGACAGCCTCTTGTCTCGCCAGGCCTGCTGGAAGTACATTGTCAATGTGTAGTCCTGTAAAAAAAAAAGGGGGGGGGGGGGGGGGGGGGTGAAGTGGGAGGAAAGCAGGAGAGCCAGGGATTACACAGAGGGATGATGGAACAGAACAAGAAGACAGGGTTACTCCAAAAAGCAACCATTTCACCCAGCTGTAATGTGGGTTTTTTTTCCCCCACTGTGAGCTCTCAGATTAGACCAGACTAGGCTTCAATATTGAATGAAGTTCACTTAAAAGCAAATGGAACACTAGCAGTACAGGCCAAAAGCCTCTCTGTACAAAACAAGAGGGAATTCCTACTGTTCACAGAAACATGAGGTTAAGTCAGAGTGTGTGAACGAGTGTGTGTGTGTGTGTGTGTGTGTGTGTGTGTGTGTGTGTGTGTGTGTGTGTGTGTGTCAGAGGGAGGACAGAAAGGGGAGACGGAGAGACAGATGGTCCCGGTTTGGTGAGTATGTGTCAGTGTGGATCTGTTAATATATGATAAAGGAGTTCAACATATGTGAGTTTCTGGTCGGGTTGGTGCATTTGTGAGCAGTACACAAACAGAGAGAGAGAGAGAGAGAGAGAGAGAGAGCAGGGGACCACATGTTCTAGACAAATGAAAATAACCTCCAGGCAACCCCAAAAATCTGTTTTACAAAATATTTTCTATATGCTCTATTTGCTTTGACAGTAGCTGTCTTTCTGGGATTAAGTTTTGTTTGTGAAATGAGCTCATTGTCCTGTACTTGCATAACAACTGCTGTTCGTCCCAGACCCAAAATGTTGAAGTATCTTCTCATATCACATCAAAAATATGCAGCCTTTAAGCGACTGTATGTCCTCTTGAGACCCAGGGAAGTGGAAAGTTTAGCTTTTTACATTAAATAACTAGCTTGATTGCAAACAACATGACGTCCCATTTTTTTCCCCGCAGATATATACATGAATATATATATTTTTTTCAGGGCTATCAAATGATTACAATTTTTAATTACATTAACCATATGGCTTTGGATACATTCCAATTAACCACAATTAAATATTCATTTTTAGTATTAATTGCATTTAATTTCCAATGAGCAAAAAGATGCATTTTATGTCTGTGTGTCTTTGTGGTATTTCTGTCATTGTTAGTGTCTGGGCTTTATTACAAATCACTTCAATGATACATTTACTGTTTAATGTGTTTGATGGAGCCAGTTTTGTGTGTATGCGCAGGAAAAATGAAAAGAAAAAGTTATAATTGAGATTAAAAGTCATCATTATGAGACAAAAAAAACCAATTCATATTAGATTTTTTTAAAATGATGAGTGTCTTCCAAAGATAAATGTAAAATTTGATTATTTTTAACCAACAGGTGCAGTGTTTGTATATCTGCTTTACAGGTAAACAAAGAAACAGTTGTAAACACTGCACATGTTGGTTAAAAATAATCAAATTTTACATTTACACTAGTATGAACCTTTACAAGACGTTAACAAATAGGTAAGAAATGGTTAATACATAATGAACAACCCATTTATAAATGAGTAATAAATGGTTAATACATAGTTAATTGTGTGTAGGTATTATAAAGTGTTACTCATAATACTTATACTTAGTTACTTCCCATATGTGTATGTAATAGTCACAGGTTTGAGCACTTTTGGGATGATTCTCAATGAGTCTTTTTTTCAGAGGGCTGTATCTTTCTCTTGCAACAGCGTACATGATGCAATGCGTTGTCATCCCAGTAGAGACATGTTAACTGCACTGACGGGCAGCTGAAAGCGGGACAGTTCCAGTGTCCACCCAACGGAATAAGAAACATCTTTATCATTGTGTTTTATGCCATTGCTTCAGCAGAGTGTCAGTGTAAAAGTAGGATTAAAGCGTGATTGTGTGCAGCCACAAACAGCTCACAGTTACTAAAATGGAATGATTTCAACTTATTTCAATCCTTCACAGTATCAAAGCATGTTACATAAATTCCTGCGTAATATAGTGACCTTAAATGCAACACTTTAGTGCTGACAGATTTTATAAGGAAGTGAAAAAAAAGAAGAAAAGTAACATTTCTGGTTTTAACAAGGTCATTTTAAGGAGAAAATCATCTTATTTGAAGGAGCGACAAACTGTCATCTCAATAACTTGAACTGCTAAAAACAACCCATGATGCAATGTTCTTTTTTCTAATAATCTAATTGCTGTGGTAATTTATATTTATACCTAAAAGTCAACAGATTTATTTGGAAAACACTGAATTCTACATAAAATGTGTCTTGCACTGGCAGATTATAGTCTATATTATAGTCTAGAACAGTGGTTTTCCCATTGGATGGCTGCAGTTTAACCCATATTAACCCACATTAACCCAGATTAACCCATATTAACATATATTATATTATTTTAACATGTCAGCCATTTGAGTTTTTAAACAAAATATACGCATGAATCGGATATTAAACATGACAGTGAATGCCGTCTAATTCATACTTAATCTTGCCCAGGGGTAAAGGTTGAGTAAAGGTTAAAGGTCAATGTCGCAATTAACTAAAAGGTCAAAATTACATTATCGGTTATAACTCAAGAACGGAGGGTCACAGAACTTTCGCATTGGTACCAAACAATGAAGAATGAAGATTTCTGCAATTCTTATAACTGCTGTTATCACCTATGACCAATAATTTTTGAGATCTCTGGAGGTCAAAGGTGACATGTCGCAAAATTAACTTGTGTAACATTGTTTGTGTGTGTTAAACATAGACATATAACGCGATAACGTAATCAATTCTGGATATATTATCATAATATTACATAATGTGACGCATAAATACATGTAGCGAAATTATCAGTATTGGAAAAGGTCAAAGGTCAAGGTTGCATTCAGCAGAAAGGTCAAAATCACATTATTGGCTCTAAATGTACAGCCTTGATGCTGTGTATTTTCCTAGAAATTACCTCCTTGTTTTCAGGTACAGTAATTGGACCCATCATTTCAGTAAATATATATTAATTTTAAATAATTACCATTTCAATGAAAGCTGTTTCCATCGCTATTACCTAGAAACTGCAGTAACTGCTTGTAATAAGTGGTTAGAAAGGCATTATTATCATAAAATTACATAAAAATTACTATAGAATGATCACCTTATTAGCGGTCTGTAATGTAAAGTGTTACCATTTGTTTCTTATGTATCTGCTCATGTTTATAGAGAACCATAAGTGTTCAGGAAAAGGGTTACAGTAGGGAAAGTTCGCTTCGGAAATATTAACTATGATTGAACGCAGCCTTAAAATTATTCTCAAAGACAAATAAATACAAACGTCAGAACACATACAGTAGATGAATAATTTAAAGAGTAACTGTGGAACTTTGATTACTCGCAGTCAAATTCCCTGTCAGTAAATCTAGGACACCATAAAATAGTCACGCCAGCAGTCAGATGTTCATGTAGCGCACTGAAGTATAAGAAGCATACCAATCATCCATGAAAACTTAAATAAACTTGCTGTCTCAGGGAACTTTTTGTCATGACTGGCACATCCACTTCCTGGCAAAGAGGCTGAACATGCATTTTTGAATATGCCCGACGGCTACAGATCTGACATCCCACTGCACCTTGGGAATTGGAGCCTTGGATATTGACTGGGTAGAGGCACGGAAACTAAAGCAGCTCGTCTAAGTGAACTTTGTGTTTGACTTAAATGGGTTTTGTCATGTTGTTGTTTGTAGCTTCTCCTGGTTGGGGATAAATAAAAGTTTGGAGTTTTTTTTTTTGTTTTTTTTATTCCACAGATGATAGTTGCTCTTACAATATTCAAAACTGAAACTGAAACTGAACTTGAAAGAAAAAATTCAGGGGTGAATACTGTGTCATAACTCAGACTTAAGTCACTCCCACAGATTTATTTTCATTTACTAAAGAAACAAAATGATGTTTAACCCTTTGTTGGTCACATTACAAAAATCACAATACTTTTTTTTTCCACCTCAGAGGGACTATAATAACATAAAACTGATTATTTTTTACTGACCCTAAATTTAACTAAAGTATTAAAACTCAAACATTACACCTTCACCAATCTTACCAACATAATTGTGACTTGATGTAGTAACTCTTTGTGTTTGCATCATTAGTGATTAGCATTAGCATTAGCGTTAGCATTTACTCTACTGTTTGGTTGAGCATATTTTCAAAAAATTCTGATGAGGATTATTTATATAAAACAGAGTCTCTAAAAGTTAATAAAATATATTAAAAAAAAAAAAGTCCTGCAATTTTTTGTGCAAAAGAAAAGATCATAGCAGAGGTGTTGTCATTGTATAGATTGTTTTTTGGTATGTTGCATATATGTGACAGTAGGTGTTACAGGGTTAAACTGAACATTTTGTTGTCAAGATGTTATAAAAGTTAAAGTAAATGCATCATGAATGTGTCTTAACCCTTTAACATCTTAGTTTATATATATGTAAAAAAAAGAAAGAAAAGGAAATGCTAAATTAAATGGAAATAATTAATTTAATTATAATGTTTACTGTATAATGTAGTAAATGCTAAAAAGTATATAGACTTTTTTTTGCTTTGTTGCATAAATGTGACAGTCGGCTATAAGGGATTCATTCACCTCCACTTGTTATACATAAAAAAAGAAAATTAACCAACTCATCTTTCTGAATATATAAATCATTATGAAGTGCAACAGTGAAACCACATCCACAAAAGACAGTGTATGGTTTAGCAGACTGTCATCTGATCATCTACTGATGTTCCAACAGATGAGGTTGTATTTATAATCTGTAATGACATGATGACAGACAATGAGCTGAGATATATGACAATGGTATTTTTAGATTACAATACTAGGTTGGACTTTTTCATTTTGTATGTGAAATACTTATTTTCAGAAAAATATGTGTATTTGAAGAATTCAACAGTTATTCGCTTTTTTGTTCCCCAAAAAAAGTTCCTAATGTAGCTACTTTAGGGGAAAAAAAGATAATTCCCTACATTTTCCATCTTTAAAATGCATAAATATAGCCATAAGGGAAAAAAAGTTCAAAAACTGTAATTTTTTTACAATTAAAGTTGTCAACTTTCCACTGCACTGTGGTGGTGTGTCAGTCCATACCTACCAAATACAGACAAATACAGCCTAGTTTTCACACAAAACATTCAGGTGAGGGGGGAAAAAAAGTGAAATATATTAGTGTTTTTTAAGTGTAAAGCTTTTTACCTGTTAAATAAACAGTAAAGGTGAGTGTTTTCACTCAAACTACATGATGTTACCTTTACAAAGAACCCATTATCTGTACTCCAAACATTTGAAGAACAGCTGACATTTTCATTTTGAGAGGTATTTTTCAGACTTTTAAAGCAAAATCACCCCAGAATTGGAAGAGGTTTAGATGTGAAAAACACAAAACATGTGAATTCCTGTGTTAAATACAGAAATTGCTAGAATGAAGAAAAAAAAAAAAAACCTAACAAGAAATAACTAAGCCCATTGTTTGAGCAGTTTTACACTTATATCAACGAATGTGAGGCTGCACGTGGTGCGTTCAAAACACTTCTATCCCCTGTTGATGGTTATGTAACGGTTCACACTCCGCTCTTTGTGGAATGCTGCGCTCCACAGCACGTGTGGTTGGAAGCAGTCGTCCTAAACTATTTCCTCTGTTCTTATCAGGACATAACATCAAACAGCAGGCTTCACTGTCATGTATTAAACATCAGGGCATCTTGGCCTGTCTTTCTAGTAGACACACATATATTGTAGACACACATCATTATCATCTGTCAGAAATATTTCTATAACACCTCAGTACATCACTGGACTGTAGAAAGACATGGAAGTTACACAATGTGTTTTTATAGAAGATATAAGATGAGATCTGAACAAGGACCTGGAGATTATATTAATATAATTATCTATCTATCTATCTATCTATCTATCTATCTATCTATCTATCTATCTATCTATCTATCTATCTATCTATCTATCTATCTATCTATCTATCTATCTATCTATCTATCTGTCTGTCTGTCTGTCTGTCTGTCTGTCTGTCTGTCTGTCTGTCTGTCTGTCTGTCTATCTGTCTGTCTGTCTGTCTGTCTGTCTGTCTGTCTGTCTGTCTGTCTGTCTGTCTGTCTGTCTGTCTGTCTGTCTGTCTGTCTGTCTGTCTATCTATCTATCTATCTGACAAAAGAAACACTTAAATGTACATATTTTCTTGATAAAAAAACAATCATTTGTTTGACCATCAGTTGTAATCATATTTAAATTGCATTACGGTTGATAACATCACACATTCAGAGTTTTCACACCTACTAATAGGAGCATCTATTACAATTTGAATAGATATTTGAAAGATAACCTTTTAGCCCCGCCTCCCCTGACTATGAATCGTTCCTAGACCTATTCATGTAATGAATAGGGCTAGCGCGGCTAGGCTAATGATATATAGGTAAATTTGACCTTTTGGTTGATTTAGGTATACTGTAATTTATGAGATTTTAGGTGTTAATCAGGTACATCTGAATCTAATTAACATTAGGGGTAAAGATAACAAAGACAAAAAAAATAAAAATAAATAATAATAATACACTGCAAATCTAAAAAGTATTTTGAAAGGAATTGTCACCACTAGTTAGAGGCTGTTAGTTTTAGTTTTTACTATCTGTATTAACTGTGCTTAGCACCATGGTTAGCAAAAGCTTTCCAATGTTATAAAATCTATTTTAATGTGTAGCAGCTGGGATTAAATAACAAGAGCCACGATCTTGTGAAATACATCACTTGTAGCCCTCGCATGCATAATAAGCTTCATTTGTAGAAGCCTTCTGTCACTTTGGCACACACATAATTCTACCAAACACAGAGTTTCCTGTTTCTGAAAGGGGAATACTTTACATGTAAAAAGCTGTAAAATCTGAGGAAACCCAGACAGTCGTGATGATATAAATATGATGTCACTGATCGACAAGTAAAATGGTGCTGGAATAAAACTGATGACATTTTACATGTGTGTTACTGGTAAAGAAAATAGATTGGTTCAAGTTTACAAAAAGTCTTGTGTTAAAATGGGAAATTCTTAGAATGAACAAGAGAATAGGTTTTACACTTTATAGGTTCTTTGTAGTGGAATACAGTGGTAGCTCTATTTACGAAATTAGTGTTTTCGTACCGCAACTTTTTCGGAAATAGAGTCACATTTTACATGTAAAAGGGCTGATTCATTCCAAAGTCCAAAATACTAATCCCTCAAACCCTTTAAAAATTATTTTAAAAATTACCAAATTTATATGAAATATGTGTTAAAAGTAAAAGAAAATGTAGATTTAGATTTTAGATGTAATTTATTGGTCTCAGTGGGGAAATCACTGACTGAACATCATTATTCAGGCAGTTTTATTATTATTATTATTATTATTATTATTATTATTATTATTATTATTATTATTATTATTATTATTATTATTATTATTATTATTATTATTACAAAATAAGTAAAATATACAAAGAATTTAAACAGAAATTAAAATGACACCTCTATACCTTTTTCGAAAGGGTGTAGGATGAAGTTAACAAAACTTATCTAGTCCTACCCCTTTGTGTTACTCAGTCAGAGCATGTATATATACAACCAAAAAGAAAAAGTGCATCAGAATTATTATTATTATCATCATCATCATCATCATTAGTCAATCAACCAATTAGTTAGTTAATAATAATAATAATAATAATAATAATAATAATAATAATAATAATAATAATAATAATAATAATAATAATAATAATAATAATAATAATAATAATAATAATAATAATAATAATAATTCTGATGCACTTTTTCTTTTTGGTTGTAACACAAAGGGGTAGGACTAGATACGGTAAGTTTTATTAACTTCATCCTACACCCTTTCGAACAAGGTATAGTTATCTAGGATACTAAAGAGGTGTCATTTTAATTTCTGTTTAAATTCTTTGTATATTTTACTTATTTTGTTTTACCTGTTCGAATAAACAAATAAATGGAAAAAAATGAAATAATAATTATAATTATAATAATAATAATAGTTTAGTTGTGAGTTTTCCTTGCAACATGGGTTCGGTGGTGGTGCTACAGCAGCTAGTTTACTGTGAACGTAAAGCTCTCACAAAGACGGAGGCAGCGTGCTTCTGTCGTTCTGTCTCTGTGGGAGGAAGAGGTTGTAAATCACTGGAGTAAGTGCAGCAGCTGGGTGAATGTAAATGCAAAGGAGGCTGTCATAACAACAGTCATAATGACCATGAGTACATAAAAGTTGGAGAGAGAAATAGAAACAGAAGCAGGCTGAGAGTGATGCAGGAAGAATGATGGTGGATTTAGAAGAGCACAATACGCCACGCTGCCAAGGAGAGGATAATACAAAAGTGATCATTATATTCTCACAATTGAAACTACTCAGTTTCTTGAGTATTTGATGATCCATTATAGCTAATAACCAATTCCACAGCATGTTTCCTGCAGTGTTATTGTCTCCGTTTGGATTATTTGTGACTTGTTAAACTGCTTATTTATAGAGTCTTACAAAGAAAGAGCATAGAAGTAAAACTATTCAAGTTGTGTATAACGTCTAATGAGTGAAGTGCCAAAATTTGTGTTCTGTGAACGTACCTATGAAAGCGTCATGTTTGATTATGTGTTTTATTTTATTTTGAACTTCAAAACACACAAAGACAGGGTTTTGTGTGAGATTCACTTGAGCTGAAGGCAAAAGCCTCAAAGCAGTCAAAAAGAAAACCATTACACTTTCAATCAACACTGGATGTTTTGAAGTCCAAAATGGGATAAAAAAAAAAAAAGTGGCTAAATAAACAATACTGTACTGACATCTGGTTGAAATGGCATTTTATTGTGAGGTTAAAGATAGCCTTATAGTATATTGATTGGATAGAGAGCAGACAGTGATTCAGCCGCATGTTTAAATGAGAAACAACAACATGTGCTATTTCAGATGAAGATAATACATCTATGTTTAGTCTTTTATTAAACTATTAAAAGTCAAATGTTTCCAGAATAAAAAGCAGTGATGATACATATATAAATAAATGTACAGTAGAGTTCATCTATGTATATAACACGTGATCATATGTAATAGTTTTAGAAGTGTCGTCCCACTTTTTTAGGGGGATATTTTAACTTCTAACCCTTGCAACTCATTTTTAAGGAGTAGAAATGAGGGAGGAATTGGGATTGGGTCATAGCATTTTGGAACCAATCGCTTCATATGGTTTGAACATGATACTAAATGGATGCCACGAACATCATCTTATTGTAATTACCTCAGATCTGTTTTAGTTTCAGACTTTTTGGTCCCCCCCCCCGTTTTTTTTTTTTTTTACTTTATGTGACCGGACTATTTCCTCTGCGTTGTGTTTGTTGTGAAAGGAGAACCTGAAGTCACCATGGCTCATGCAGAGACAGACTCCGTGTTTTATCCTGGATAACAGGGAAATGTAGCACTTAGCAAGGATGCTAATAAGTGCCAGTGTAAAAGAATAAAAGTTGTCTGATTCCTCTTGCCATTCCAAAAAGCACATACAAACATACATACTGTTTTGTTATCTTCGAGGGTCTTTGAACGCAGCAGCCCTGCTCGTTGGGGTCATAGAACCCAGAGGATAGTAACAGTAGTACCTGGCCGTCCTCTGGCTATGTATGACTCCAACGAGCTCTGCTGTTTGCTTAAAAATTACAAAATTATACTAAAGTTTTTATTGTTAAAGGTGTATTTTAATTCATCATTGGCTATCAATTTGGTTTCATAATAATTAGGACTGTTTGGGTTTATTTTTCATAAAAAAATTGACTTAGTTTCTTCTTTTGTTAGCTAACTGGTTTTCCCTCCATTTAATTTCAGACAGATGTGTGTGTGTGTGTGTGTGTGTGTGTGTGTGTGTGTGTGTGTGTGTGTGTGTACGTGCTGCTACTGATGCAACCAAGACTGAGTCATATTTTTGTTCACCAGGTACCGTACAATGAATAAACAGGTCATTTGGAACTAAAGAGAGTGTCTGTGGTCATAAAAAAGGCAAAGAACACAACGCAAGAGTACGACCGCTACACCCGTACCCAGATCTGTAGTGAACATTGGCAGATATAAACAAAGTTAAAGGTCACAATAAATTCAACTTGATAAACATGAATGATAAACACATAGAAATACAGACAATATAATTTTACAGACACTAACCTCTGCCAAAGGATAACATGACAAAGGGCAGAACTATGGACCCACAGGGTATTTATACTGTGTATTGACAGAGGGACCACCACCCCAAACAGGATAGGAAACATACCAGGTATGTATATGTTATTATTTAAACTAAGAACATTATAACACAATTTTGTGTAATTATATGATTGCACATAATTTGCAAAAGTCAACTCTGAAAGTAAATCTATGTTACTAATAGATACACTCTGAATATGTTAAGTCACAGCACTGGTTCTCAAATCCGGTGTAATGGCTTTCAGGTGTGATGGAAGAGGGAGATATTTTTTTAATTTATTTAAAAAAAAAAAAAAAAAAAAAAAATATATATATATATATATATATATATATATATATATATAAATTGCTTTATTTTGTATTTTTGTTAAGGTTTTTATTATTATTATTATTTTTTTTATTTATTTATTTTTTTAATTAATTGTATTTGTAATTTTAATTTTCTTATTTTTTTTAATTAAATTAAATGTATTCATTTTTATTTGTAATTTTTTTATTGTTATATTTTTTATTTTATTTTTGGATTTATTTTTTAATGTAATTAATTTTTTTAAATTTTATTTAATTTTATTTATTAAAAAAAAATAACAAAAAAAGGTAGATATCTAACACATGCAGGACAGTGGGCCATGAGGACTGGATTTGAGAACCACTGGGCCACAGTAAGAGCTCAATGTTTCTGACTTCAATATAAAATCTGTGACATGGTCCAGCCCACGCTCTATAATCTACTTCCAGATGATGTGTTTCCATGAGTATTTTGCGAACTTCAAAGTTGAAAGTGTACATTTTACAGCCAGGGTCAGTGAGTGGGTAGATTCCCTCAAACTGAGGCAAATATTCCAGTCGATGCTACTGTATATATTCTTGGTTCGTCAGCCCTTCAGGCAGGCAAAGACTTTAAAATCTCATATTGACATTTGATACCATGGGTGTTGTACTTTAGAGTTATGGTACCGTCTAATGTGATTTAACTGCCAGTGAGGCTCATGGAGTCATGCCAGAAGTGGTTTCAACGAGGCTAACTGTCAGATACCACTCACAAGATGTCACATGCTTTGCGTTACTATCAGCTGGACTGGAAAGTGTTCATCGACAGCTATTTACGTCCATGTAAGTAATGTGTAAATCACTCTAACTGAGTGTGTGCAGAAAGGAAAACAACTGGATGTCAAAACAAAAGGAAGATGCTGCAGCTGCCCACTTTGACCCTATCAACCCCACTCATCCTCCATGCTGCCGTGTCCACTAACCCTTCACATGTCATCCCCACCCGCGCAACACATGGCTCCCTCTTGGAATGAAAACAAAATCATTTAGATACATTTGTCTTTTTTTCTGGCATTTTATAACATGAATTTGGGTTTTGTAAAGATTTACATAAATAGATGAGTAGGAGAATGTACATCAATATATAAATCTTAAATACTTTATTTTATTTTAAAATTGTGTTATTATTGTTATAATAAGTGCATGAAATGTGAGGAACAGCCACATTTCTTATGAATATGTAATCAAAAATGTAATGTTTTGTCTGGAAAAAGTTGAATGACACATTTGTCATTGGCAATTTGGTTCCAAAATATTGCTTCTGTTTAGTTGATGAAGTGCATTTTGGTTCATTGAAGATAATCCTAGTAAAAGAAAAATGTAACATCATTACAATTCTGTTTTACGACACAAAAAAAGTTGTGATTTCTTATATGTCAAGTATGTTAACAGACTGATGTGCAGTCAGTTACAAATTCACTTGGTAGGACCAGCAACTTTCGGGTTCAATGTCCTGCCCAAAGACACTTCAAGTTATGTTAGGCTACGTTATGTTATGTTAGGCTACGTTATGTTATGTTACGTGACATGATGCTACGTTACGTTATGTTATGTTATGCTATGCTATGCTATGCTATGCTATGCTATGTTATGTTATGCTATGCTATGCCATTTTATGTTATGTTACCTACAAACACAGGTCAACAGTAACAGTGATTCCAAACTGAATCAGAAAATGAATACAATACATACACGTATGACTTTACTTGAATACCAGTACTTTGGTTACAACTTTGGATACAATCTGAAAATAATTAGATTGCTGAGAATTTGAGAAAAGCAATATATTGAACTGTAACACTCATTAGAATGTAGATCATAATGTGAGGGAGATGAAGCAGAAAAGCAGTGGATAGAGCTGATAAATAGTTGAGGAGCATAAGGGTGGCTGGGAGGAAGAGTACGATGGAGGAGGAGGAGGAGGAGGAGGAATGGGTCCATTGGGAGAAGAAGAAAAAACCAGAGATGGTTTTGAATGAGATGACTTAATAGTGAGCATTGGTTCTAATGGTCTTTCTTCTTCCTCTCCTTGAAGCCAGTTTTCCATGTGAACGCTGTGGGATGGTGTGGTGAACACGCTGGAAGGGATGAGGGTGTTGGAGGGTTTTTTCCAAGGAGGGGGTAAATGAAAGGCATTGGAAAGCTCAACAGAGCAGTGATGCAAACTGCTCTTATTCTTACAGCTCTTCACATCCACTCTCTCATGTGAGCATCAGCAATGACCTCCCTTTGCTCCATCCTCTGTTTTGTTTTGTTTCATCCCTCTTTTTATCTGCTCTATGTATTTATGCACGTTATTTTCATCCCATTTTTTTCCCTTCTGTATTCCCTTTTCACACATTCATCTCCATCTCAGAGGAGCTCCTGTTGCATATTGTGTTTGAATCCAATAAGTGAGGGCAAAAAAAACCCCCCAAAACAATAATAATAAAAACAAAAAACACAGACAGGGCAAACACATTGGAGATGCATGTGAATGGCTCAGATCATTACCACCAAACAGGTGCAACCTAGGGAGCCATCCACAGAACATGACGGTGTTAGATAACCCTCTGGGGTACCAAACAGGCTCTGAGTGGCCTATAAAAGATTTTAATATGCACCTACAAACATCACAATGAGAAATAGATATTTCCAAAAATAATACATTTGAAATTCACATAGAAGACCAGCCAAACATTTTACAGCAAATTACAGGAAATATTAATATGTCAGACTAGATAATATTATCATCTTACACATTGTTGTTCTGTGTCCAGTGGAAATAGATGCCTACGCAGTGATGATACATATTCAGTAGCAATAGATGCATAGCTAGTGCTGATATATGCTTAGTCAGTGGTGATAGATACATATCCAGTGGTATAGATGCCTATTTTGTCATGATATATGTACAGTATATTCTGTGGGGAGATATGCACATCTAGTGGTGATAGATGTATATCTAATGATGACAGATGTATATTTAGTTGTGATAGATGTATATCCAGTGGTAACAGATACCTATTCTGTGGTGATAGATGCACATCCAATGGTGATAGATGCCTATTCTGTGGTGATATATGCATATCCAGTGCTAATAGATGCATATTCAGTGGTGATAGATGCATGTCCAGTGGTAATAGATGCATATCCAGTGGTGATAGATGCATGTCCAGTGGTAATAGATGCATATCCAGTGCTAATAGATGCATATTTAGTGGTAATAGATGCATATCCAGTGGTGAGAAATGCATATCCAGTGGTGATAGATGCATATCCAGTGGTGATAGATGCATATCCAGTGGTGATAGATGCATATCCAGTGGTGATAGATGCATATCCAATGGTGATAGATGCATATTTAGTGGTGATAGATGCATATCCAGTGGTAATAGATACATATCCAGTGATAGATGCATATCCAATGGTGATAGATGCATATTTAGTGGTAATAGATGCATATCCAGTGGTGATAGATGCATATTCAGTGGTGATGGATGCATATTCTGTGGTGATAGATGCATATCCAATGGTGATATATGCATATTATGTAGTGATATATGCATATCCAGTGCTAATAGATGCATATCCAGTGCTAATAGATGCATATCCAGTGGTGATAGATGCATATCCAGTGGTAATAGATACATATTCAGTGGTAGATGCATATTCGGTGGTAATAGATGCATATTCTGTGGTGATAGATGCATATCCAATGGTGATATATGCATATTATGTAGTGATATATGCATATCCAGTGCTAATAGATGCATATCCAGTGGTGATAGATGCATATCCAGTGCTAATAGATGCATATTTAGTGGTAATAGATGCATATCCAGTGGTGAGAAATGCATATCCAGTGGTGATAGATGCATATCCAGTGGTGATAGATGTATTTTTAATACTTGAAATCACTCCTATTGTGCACTGACCTTGAGGAGTGGGCTGAATCCTAAAGCAGCCCACCTCTGAATCTCGACTGTTTTTGTCTCCCCACACTGATATCACATTCTCATCTTGTTTTTCTATGACATACATTTAAAGAGAGAAGGATATTTGATCTTTCCACTCAATACTATGTCCATACCACACTCTATGACCCACCTACTTCAGTTTCCCAAAAAGCCCTTCAACAACAAGTGGCTTTGAATTTCCTGTCACACGTGGTTTTCATGCCATTGGCGACAGGGTATGAGGAACCTGGCATAGGGTGCAGCATTTGTGAAGAGACCTAATAATAGACACACTGATCCCTACAAAGCTGAGTGACATATATTCCTTAGTCTCTGGAGATCTGTGTATAGAGTCCTTAGGTTTCGGCTGTGTGTCAAGAACAGCTTGTGCGCTGCGTGTCGTAAAGCTGCAACAGGAAGGCGTACAGTGGCTGCTGCAGGGGTTTCATTTGGCCCATTTGCCACAAAATGAATAGTGTTGATCTTTTTTTCCCCGTTTTTTTCTCTCTTTTTTTTTCAAGTTTGGTAAGAAAACCAGTGTACAACAGTCACTTTACAGCTCCTAGGGCTAAGTATTGAACTTTAATACTTGGAAGCAATTGTTTCAGTCTCATAGAATACAATAAACAAGTAGCTTGTACCAATATCAGCTGGCTGTCTCTTCTATAATGTTGTTTCCCATTAATTACCTCCCCAGATACCACAGTTGTTGTTGCTTCGACAAAGCACTAATGTTAAAATAGGATTATTATATAACTTATTTTCAGTCACCGTGACTTTCCATAGTTTCCTCAGTGGCAACAAAACATATTACACAATGTAAGTTAAAGGTGAATTGAACTGAAGAATTGTAATATGACTTAAATATGTTGCACCAAGCAACAATAATTCTTTGAAGTACTAATAATGCAAAGCTCTTTGTAAAATATTGAATATACTGGTAGTTAGCCCAGTTAAATTAACACACACACATGGAAATTGCCAACACTGGACTCAAAATCAAGATCTTCTTGTTGTGAGGTGATAGCGTTAAACACTGCACAGATTATACTCACAGTAAAGTCAGATATTCTACGGAGACAAAAATGAGATTGATGCCATTGCTTGTTCTGAAAACATGCAGGGAAAAAAAAACAAGTCTTTATTTCCACAGAGAGCACATGAACCAGTTTGATCCACCATTTTTTTCCAGTTTGTGCAGCAGCTACTGTGGTGCTGTCTTCTCTTGTAAATGCTAATGCTAATGCTACTTCAATTCGCTGCCGGGGATGGGTGTCACCCCACGTGGGTGACGTTAAAGTCCCTCTGATGTCAGACAGACTGGCTTTTTCTGGGTCCCTCGTTCCTCTGGTTGTTTTGTGTGAATGCAGTATGTAGCCAGTGGAGGTGACAAACCACTGTAAGTCTGGATGACCCATCAGATTCCAAAAGGAGCGTGGAAAAGTGGTTTTCAGCGGAATGACACCTTTAATGTCACCAATATTGATCTAAATCAGGGATGTTTTCCTCTTCCATCACTCCTGGAAACCATTCCATCATTATCAGTCTTCTGCAGAGATGATGAGGAGGAGCTGATTATTAACTCAGATGCCTTCTGATGGATGGTTTAGTGGAAATATTCAGAAAAATAAAACCATTCTCCCTTTTTTTTTTTACAGTGTTTTTACAGAGTTCTGTTCATGGAACAGGTGTCAAAAGGCAACTGATTTAGAAAAAGGAAAAATTGTAACTGCTGGGACCAAATTTCAATACTTGCAAATTTCCCCATGTTATTTATAATTTTGTAATTGTAATTTTGTTTTTGTTTTCATTTTATTGCTCATTGTTTATTTTTCTTCATGTCGCTTTTTATTTTGTTATTTTTTCTTTCATTTTGCTCCATTTGTGTCTTACTTTCTTCATGTTTTCTAATTATTTTGTCAGTTTACTATTCATTTTTGTTCATTTTATTGATGACTTTGGCTATTTTACTTCATGTTGTTGCTTATTTTAATTTATTTTACTGTAGTACTGCTAAAGTATCAGGAGTTAAAGGGTTAAACTGAATCATGTGGAAGAGGGAAATATTTAAAACATGTTGGACACCGGCCCTCGAGGACTGGAGTTTGACACCTATGATCTAAATGAACGACAATCTACTAATTGAATATAATAATGTCTTATATACATCTATGAGCGTTTCTTGTGGGATCATGTAAAAAATTCTGGTCAGCCTGAGGGTGAGTCTGTGCGTGTTTTGTTAAGGTCCCAAAATTAAATTCCTATTGGGGAATGACTCTGTCCAAAGCTCTTAGACTCAGTACACTTTGTAACCCCCCACTCTATAGACCATTTCCTTAGTTTATGACATGTCAGAACATAAATGACGAATTTCAATAAAGGCTCGAGTCTTGTTTGTTTACTTGTACTTTGTCTAACCTCTCTCTCCATCATACCCCCAGCCCCCCTTCCCCCTCCCCATATCACTATTTGTTTCTCTCACAGCTGTGTCTAAGTATCCCCCAGCCCTTTCATACTTTGCTCTTTCATCATTTAGTTTAGCTTGGACATGTCTCGCTATACTGAAGGTGAATCAAATTTAGAGGAACCTTTTTTTTTCCTTTTTTTTCCCTCTGAGTTCTTCCAGAGCAGAGGTTCACAGTTTGCCAGTTGGCAGTTGTGCAGCTTAACTGACTACATACAATTTATTAGAGTCGATTGGAGCATCTGCAGGCCCTTTTGTGTCCCTGGAGAGGAACAGAGTGGAGTGGCAATTCGGAGAAGAAGGAGGAGGAGGGGGGGGGGGGTTACAGAGAAGGGAGGAGAGGGCAGAGGAGGACGCAGATTATTCGGGTGCTTTTGAATCCCAGCGGTAGACAGGAGGGATGCTGATGGAGGTTTCAATCTCAGCTGTCATTTGGAGTAGATGAAAGAGTTACCCGGCCAAAGACACAAAGAACACTAAAAATAATAATAGGATTCTGATGTTGCGTGTGCCGTTTGTCTGGCATGAACACACTAAAAAGGACATGTGTCATTCTTCAACCTGTTCAGTGAAACAACATGTTGACCCTGTATATTTATACAAACTATAGACACACATGATGGAGTTTGTCATTGAAGGGTCTTAATACACAGGATATGGAGGAAAACCCATGGATAAATGTCATACTTTAGTTTTATCTTTTTGTATACACTGCCAGTCAAAAGGTGTTTCTTTATCTTCATGACTGTTTACATTGTACATTCTCACTGAAGGCATCAGCACTACAGTATAAATGAGCACATGTGGAATTATCATACCTGGCAACATTTCAAAAGCAGAATCAGGGAAATTTTTGCGGCGGTGGTGGGTGTTGCGTTTTTTTCAGGAGACATAAGCGAGCAAATGTTGTTTTTATGATGATACATGATGGTAAAGTGGTCCTGGTTTTAGTTTCCAGTGCATGATTAAATACTAATAGAGTGTTTTTATCCAGAAATATATTTAAATGTTTTCAATGGATGGCATGTATCGTTAAATTCACATTAACTTTATTAGTTCATTCCCACTTTAATCACACACACACACAGTGACAGATATTTGCCCGATTAATGTTTTGTGCTTTCTTACATTAAAACTGACCTGCCATCATTGGCCTGTGTGTGTGTGTGTGTGTGTGTGTGTGTGTGTGTGTGATACTGTCCAGTGGAAAAGTTTCAACCTGTGCAGAGACCAACTACGCATCTATGGGTTGTCAGATAGTCAACAAACTACATGTATACGTTCCATACATGATCTGTGTCAACTGGAGGACATCATCCAAATTTTGTTTTTGACTTTCACACGTAATAAATTAGAGGAGATTAAAGGGAGAAATTACAAAACGGGAAAGAAATATGAGAGAGTCCCGGGAAAAACAGGAATGCAGGCAGCTATGGGAATTATGTAGATGAAAAAAAGGGTCACAGAACTCAAAACGTGTTTTATATTTTACTTCAAAATAGACACATTTTGATCTTATTACTGCTTTGCACATTCTTGTCATTTTCTGGATGAGCTTTATGAGGTAGTCACCTGAAACTTGTAGGTGTTCCCAGTGATGCTGAGCACTGGTTGGACATCTGTGGTCCATCTATTTAAATGAGGTGAGTCCAAACTTATGCCTGGTTGTATAAATACCAATAAATATAATTTCATCACATCTTTGTAGACCATTTCTGTTTTAAACCAATCCCTAGTATCTTTAAAAAAACAAGCTTGTCAATGTCTAATTGTAATTGTAAAGATAACACTAAGAAACACACTTTTTGTAAAGTTAGGAATGACAGATGTTTTTAACACATTTTTGGTTGTGGAATCCAAAACTGATCTGTTTTTCTTTATCATGTCAAGTTCTTGAACTCTAGGATCCTTGTTTTCTTTCTTTCTTTCTTTCTTTCTTTCTTTCTTTCTTTCTTTCTTTCTTTCTTTCTTTCTTTCTTTCTTTCTTTCTTTCTTTCTTTCTTTCATGATTCATGTCAGCTAGAGTTGTTCATGGGAATTTTTGTGTGAAAAGTGACCTTTTAAATCTTTTAAATGCTGACATAACATCACTATTTTCACCAATGAGAGCACTTTATATCTTAACATCATATTCAACTGACCTCAAGTCATTTTTCTATCGTGCAAAAACAGCTGGAAACAAAACAATCACAACTTTTTTTTTTAAATCGAACTAACACACAATGTATTCAATGACAATGAGGAACACCGTAATATTAATAAAATAACGATGGAATGACACATTTAACATCATACTCTACTGACCAACAAGATATAAGATGTGAGTCTCGCGCTTTGAAGCATTGTGAGCTGATGGCGCCTCGTGACAATTTGCTAGGGCAATGCTGAAAGGTTGAAAAATGGTAAGGAGGTGCTCAGATTGTGACAAGGAGGTGCTGCGCACTTATGTTAGAGTGTGGGGAGAGTGTGAACATGATTATGTTTTTACAAAGGACATGGCTCCTGTAATTGTACTGACCTATTGGGAGCTGCACACACCTCTCACCACACTGTCTCCATGGTAACTGCACAAACAAGTTTACATGTGGCTGTAGATGAGTCCAATTGTAATCAGCTGCTAAGTCTTATTACAGCTAAAAAGTGGAATCGTGCTTATCTGGAGGGTAAGCTGTGGAGGAAATAACTTGGGGAAAAAAAAAACTGAAAGCAATATAGGAATCAGCGTGACAGTTTTAGTTTCAATCAGCATAAAAATCTAACTCAACAGGACTTTTTTTCAGATTGTTCCCCAGTGTTATCAAAGGTGAAATGTAAAACCTGACATTGACTACACTAATAATGTTTTCAGTTCTGACCTCCCATCATTATGCAGTGGTTTATTTACCTCCAACAGACCCGAGTATCTGCCTTTATTCACTATTTGTCTCCTATTTTGATGTGCCAGCATGTTTGTATTGTATCTCCGCCCACCATCAGCAGTGTGTGCTGTGTTTGGGCTGACAATACAACAATGAAAAGACTGTGGATGCTTCTTTTAGCTGTGTAGAACATTCCCATATGAGTTTTACAAAGGTATAGGTGTATTTATCTGACATTTTACAATGCAACCACAATGACAGAACCAGGAAATAGCATTTATTCTTCCAGTTCATGCCTTTTTGTCTCGCTATCAGCACTTTCGCTCTTAATGCAGCCTCCTGCTCTTCTCCTTTTTTACAGAGTGTTGAGGAGGGAACATCCAAATTTGAACAGCTTGTTTGCAGCACAAGCAAGACATGTTATTCACTTTCACTTTAAATATATAGAAGCAAAATAGACTGCTGTAAATATTCAAAATTCATTCTGAAAGTAACACAAACACAACTGCAAAATACTATTTGTTTACTACAATATTAGGGCTACATAACAAAATAATATCAATGCTCACTACAAGAATCAATCACAAATTACCAAGATAAAACACACAATTTTATGAGAATAAAGTCAAATACAAAAGAATAATACTCTCATGAGAATAAAGTCATAATTTTCCAAGAATAATTTAAAAACAGGCAGGAAAAATATCCTTTGTGAGAATGAAGTCGTAGCCACTCGTTGCATAATGGAGAAATTGGAACGTTTTGACAGGTAATATTTTCATATGTGATTTACGCATGGCAAAACACTGAGCATATTATCTTCTCAGTGATATAATCACCAGTAGCCCTGGAGCTGACCACTTCCTGTCAGTTCCTCCGTCATAAAAGAGGCAATTTTCTCCAAATCTGTTTGGTTCTTATAATGAAACAAGCACCAGCGTGTTCAAATTCACTTCAAAGTCCTTCAACTAATGCTAATGTGTTGACGGTGGAATGATAGGCTTAGTATTTGGTCATGCAAAAACCCACAAATCAAAGTATAGCCTGACAAAATGTTAAAAATTCTCCATTATACCCCAAGTACTGTACAGTAGGGGCGACACTTAAATTATATTTTTCCCAATTTCATTGAATTCAGGTTTTATCTTGATATTTTAAAACTTTATTCTCGTAGTGAAAAGCATTGTATTTTCTTATGTGGCCCTCATACACTCTTATAATGAAGAACAATGATGCTGAAATGAAGATAATTCACATAGGGACTCCATTGTAAGTGTGTTTCAACTATGGTGTTTTCATTAGGGCAGAATAGAAAAAAATTAAACCTGTGTGCATCATGTGATATTAATCATGTGATGCCAAAGGATCATCCCTGGTTATGACTGAAAGTATTAACTAAACAAAAGCAATGATTAAACTAGAAAAAGCACTCTGAGAGTGCAGACTTCTGCAAAGGTAGACTCCCCCCCACCCCCCCCACCCCACCCCATCAAAGCCAAAACCTAATCATTTCCAGATCTCCCAATTAACAATATACCCTGAAAATTTCATCAAAATCCGTCCATGATTTTTTTAGTTATCTTGTACACAAACAAACATCCAAACCAACCAACAAACGCCGGCAAAACATAACCTCCTTGGCGGAGGTAAATAAATATGGATAGAAATTATGTGATACGTGTGTGTTTAAATCATAATTCCGTTTCTGCTCTCTCTGCACTTCTCGGGGAAATATCACGAGATTTCGCAATATATCATTACACAGACCTAAAACAGTACTTTCGGTTCCGGTTATAAAACAGGAAACTGAGCTGTAGCAGGTAAAACCTCATTCCTTTAAACTATCAATAACTACCGCTGCATTGCCGTTTTCACCGACTGATATGCTTCTCATAACATAGATGCGTGTCCCATCGCCACCAGAGGACTACAATTGACGCACGATATATGTTTGAAGAGGGAACTAGGGAACTGTTTTGCTTGTTGTGTCCGGAGCTAGCATGCTAACGTTAGCCTCCAGGTTGGTTTTGTTTAGGGCAGACAATGATAGCTGCCTCTAACTGTCATTGTCAGTGGCCCATACACCTGCTACATATTTCCTCTGTCCTCTAAATGAATGTTTATTCTGAATGCATAAAATGTGGTTATTTGTGCATGTTTTTTTTCTAAACAATGATGTAATATAAAACATACATGTACTATTTAAAAATAACTTGCCATGGTAAAATTTTAATTTAATATCGGTCCTGTTGTCCACTGGCCAGGTTTGTTCTCCCTGTGGAGCCGTTGTTCCTGTGGAGTTTCTCTATTGAAGTCAGTCTTACTCCAAGCATCTTAAACTTCCAGTCCTTGTGGTAGGAGGCGCCCCATAGCCCCCCCTCCCAATATGCTCCTCAGTCTGGGAGGGGAAAAAACACATTTGGGCACAGTTGAACTCTGGTTTTCTTTTTGTATGTTTTTTTTCCTGAATTGAGTTTTGGGTCTATGTTTAATTTGTGCACATTTGTTTTCACTAAATGTAGTTTAATTTGGATTATTCTTGTGTTTGTGTGATTTTAATCAATTTACTTCTGAACCTATCAACACTGACCTATTATTAATCTAATATTTAAATAGCATCTAAATCATATATGCTACATGTGATTGAAAATGGCTGTCGCTGGTGTGACATGTTGTTTTTTACATTTTGGATTCTGATGGGTCAACAATGGCTTTTTATGTCTATTTCAGTAATACAATAATAATTATTCACATAAAAAGCGTTTTGGCTCTGAGAGTTTATATATGGGTGCTTCTATGAAACGTGTCCCTTAAAACATATTTCTTTCAGAGGAATTAAAATGTAAAAAAAAAAAGTAACGTGGGCAAGTAGAACAATTGAAATTACATCATAATTAAGGTTCCAATTGAAAAAAATGGCATTATCCTTTAACAGTTTATGTATGTTGTTTGTTCCATTTGTGCCCGCTGAAGTGTCTAGCCATGTTTTTCTCTTGTAGAAACTAAAATTAAACATAATTAAACCAGTGCAAAAGACCCATGAAATGTGCTAAACCTAAACACATCTCAGTATTTTGCTAACATGTTAATAAAAATCACATGCTTAAAACAGTTTACTGAGGTCTTTAAAGCAAGGGCACAAACACTCACTTTTAGCATGTAGTAACAAGTAATAATGACTTGAACCAACCAAATCCTTAATACCCTTTGCTCATCGAACACAAAACACATACATCAAGGGCAACACTAATCCTCCCAATGTTATTTGTTGTTCCAGAGTGTTGTTTTTCCTCATCTCACCCTAACTGACCTCTTTAACTGGTAAGAGAGATCAAGATTACAGACTTGTTTTTTCATTTTATTTCTACTGGCAAAGGGCGGAAAAAGGCCGACAATCCAATCTGATGTGTTTGTCACTACTTGGAGACTAAAACACTAAATAACAAGAAGTATATTTTTTAAGTTTAATTAAAGAAGTTAAAAGAAATTAAAACGACACCTCTTTAACATCCTAGATATTTATACCTTGTTCAAAAGGGTGGAGGATGAAGTTAACAAACCTTATCTAGTCCTACTCCTTTGTATTACTCAGTCAGAGAATGTATATATAACCGAAAAGAAAAGAAAGCAGATCAGAAAAAGGGAAATCTGTTCCTTGCTAGAAATTCATATTTCCATTTATTTCCTCTATCCATGGATATGTATCATTTTGACAATAAAAAGAAAAAACGGTTAAAAATTTCAATTTCAGAATTTAAAATTTCATACAATTTTGTTTAATACGTTGGTTAATAAGGTTTAAAACTGGATAACATTGACTTGCATTCATCATATTCAAATTAAAAAAAGGGATTTTTTTCTCAAACCCGTTATAACGGATAGGTCTTCAAATGGAATAAATACAGACAAGAAGTAGTAAATGAATCAAACTGTACCAGTGCCTTATCTCTTGTGACGCTATCCCATTATCAGCTCTCTCTACTGTTGTGAAAACCAATCCACACCCACTGTCTCTGTTATTTGACCATTATCAACTTCTTGTATTTTGACAAGCTGTGATAAAGCAGAATCAACTCCTGTGCTTCAATTGACAGTTTGTGGGATTAGTTTTCATGCACTGTTGGATCTGAGAGTTAGTGCCAGACACAAGGCGACCACAACTGACCTGCGAGACTGAAAGCCTGCGATAACAAGACTGTGCAAATCTGTTCGGCTTGTAAAAAAAATAAAATAAAAAAATACAGTTGCTAAACGGCATTTACAAGCCTCCATCTAAAAACTTGAAAATGTCATCTGCGTCTGTTTAACACCTTCACACTAACCAAACCCGCAGAGAAATACATTTTTTAACCACAGTTTCCCTTGTGTGAATGAACGCAAGTGATTTCAGAGATATCCTTAAAAATGTTCATGTTTTAACAACAAATTAAATCACTTTAATTTTCGGCTACAAAACACAATTATTTAGGGCCATACCACCATCCTTAATTAATACAAAATAATTACTACAGGGAGTTATTAAAAATACTGTTTTATTTTGCCCTAATGAGTTTAGACAACAGCAACCCCTGTGGTCATCTTTGGTTATCTGAAGTACTATTAATAACTGACAAACGGGTTTAATTAATTCAATTTTAGTTTTTTTTTTATCTACACAGAACTGTCTGTGGATTCACACAATACATACGTTTGTTTCTGCAATATAATCATAATAAACTTTATTTCTATAGCACCTTTCATACAGTAGGTTTAGCCCAAAGTGCTTCAGTGATTGACAGTTAAAATGATTACACACAAAATTATAAAAGTACAAGAATTAAAATATGCAAGAAATCACAATTATACATACATTTTAAGATTTAAAAAGTGCAAGATATAAAATGAGATTTGCATCAGACAGGGATGAATCAAAATGCCTCGTTCCTCTCGTTGTTTTATATGAATGCAGTATGCAGCCAGTGGAGGTGACAAACCACTGTCAAAGGCAGCATGTGTTGGTAAGTCAGGGTGACCCATCAGATTCCAAAAGGAGCGTGGAAAAGTGGTTTTCAGCAGAATGACACCTTTAAATAGCAAAAGTGAGCAATCCGGTATTAGAGGTGTTGATATTTTAGGATTGCTCTACCCATCACTAGTCTACACCTGGTTTGAATTTTTAGTCCCATGTCCTGTTTTTAGGGACCAGTTTCATCGTTCCTATCTCCCAAACTGTTTTTCCAACCTGAGACAACGGGACTAACCCTCATATGTGCATATTTGATGTTATACACAGGTACACTATATTACCAAAAGTATTCGCTCACCTGCCTTGAAAAACACTCAAGTGACATCCCATTCTTAATCTATGGAGTTTAATATGACATTTCTGTATTCTGCAAGTGTGTGTGTGTGTGTGTGTGTGTGTGAGAGAGAGAGAGAGAGAGAGAGAGAGAGAGAGAGACACTTTGGATATTTTCATGCTGCCAAGTTAGTGGGAACAGTAGTGCATAAAGTAAGGTCCATAAAGATACAGGTGAGAGAGTTTGATGCGGACATGGGCTAATTTTGACAATTTGTTTTTGTTTGTTTTAGATGTTTTTGTTGGACTATGACTGCATTTATTGCAATATGGTTCCTCTGGATAATTATGAGATATAAAGGTTCAGATCAGCTGATTGTACCTGATGTGGATATTTTATCTGAAAGTGTCTTATATCATCTGATGTGTGAGAATCTCTTTTGTCAAACTACTTTAGGTTATGTGACATTTGGGACAGCTTTGGGGCAGTTTGATTAACATTTTTGAGCGACAACATACACTATATTACCAAAAGTATTCGCTCACCTGCTTTGAAATACACTTAAGTGACATTCCATTCTTAATCTATGGAGTTTAATTCTGCAAGTGTGTGTGTGTGTGTGTGAGAGAGAGAGAGAGAGAGACTTTGGATATGTTCATGCTGCCAAGTTAGTGTTAACAGTCGTGCATACAGTAAGGTCCATACAGACATAGGTGAGAGTTTGATGTGGATGAATGTGACTGTCCTGAACACAGTCCTGACCTCAGCTCCACAGAACACTTTTAGGATGAATTAGACACACACAGAGCCAGGCCTTCGGTCCAACGTCAGTGTGTGATCTGAGGAATGGTCCCATAAACACACTCCTAAACCTTGTGGAAAACCTTCCCAGAAAAGTTGAAGCTACTGTAGCTGCAAAGGTTGAACCCATATGACTGTATGGATTAAGAATGGGATGTTAAGTTCATATGGAAGTCAAGGCAGGTGAGGGAATATTTTTGGTAATATAGTGTATGTCTCTATGAACACATGACGAAGTTGACTTCAGACTTTAGACCAAAATATTGAACATACTTTAACGAGCTGCCAGTAAATATCACTGATCCAACAGACTGCTTATCGTAACTGTGTAAATCCAAAAAACACAGTGGACGTCACGCCATGATACACACCCCATCATGTCACACTTCACTCTGTCACATGAATGTTGAATGTGACAAACATACACCGGAGCGATCCTCGCAGTTACACACTCACACAGCGTTGACCTCCGTTAGGTCAGAATGGCTGAATGAGCTGAAATGAAGCAATCTCACTCTACTCACACTTCATAGGATATCATACTGAGTGTGTCAGTCTGAACACGTTACCTTGATTAACAATCTAAAAATAGGTCCCACACAGTAATGAGTATTTTTGCTCTGCAACACACTGTAGTTAAAGCAATGAGCTTGGATGTTTCACACTAATATCTCAAAAATCTAATCTTAACCACACAGACTGGAATGAACTACAATAAGTAGAATTCTGAAAGTTTTTAGAGTTTCAGGAAATTTGGTTCTTTTGATGCATTAATAAAAAACAAACTCAAAACAAAACTGGTTGTTTTAGTGAAACACATGCTATTGAAAGGGATACGAGCATAAAAAATTGTTTCAAATGTATAAATAATATGGATGATATGATAAGAGTAAAAGCAATGTCCAAAAATGAAGCAATTTAAAAGGATGCACAAAGACAGTTTTCCAGAGTTACAGGGATGAGGGAGGTGTTGGGTATCACTGGGTGTTATTAGGATGGAAGAGTATAGGATATGTGTTTATATTAATGACAAATTGCAGAATTGTGATCTGTAACATTGAAACAGCATTAAACTGTTTGATCAAATGATTATGGTGTGTATGAAGAAAATGCATATATTTGTATTTCCTTCATTACTGCTGCACTTTTTATCCTTTTCCTCCACATTGCCAATGATTCAAACAGAATTATGAGAAATTTCTTCTACCTCTCTGCTCGTCATGTGGTCCTGGAAAATCCTTGTTTCCAAGGTTATACAGGCCTCCACCTTAGCCCTTCACCTCCATCTAAATGACAATTGAGGCAGTGCTACCCCTTCACTTGTACGTGCAAAACAGAGGGTGGGGGTAAGGGGGATTGCCAAGGGGTGAATTGGGATTCGGCCACATTATTATTACGGTTTCAATGATCAGAATGCCAGATTATAAAGTCTTATGAGACAATATAGAATTAATTAATACAGTATGTTTAAATGTTATTTTGCTAACATTACAGCTAATACGAGAACTTTCCACATTAGTACATTTAGGACTGTTGCATCACAATTTACCTGCAAATTAACCATTTATAGTAGTGCTGTTAAAATACCTGCCTGTGCATATCATGCATTAAAAAACAGTGTCTAGGATAGCATGAAAAAGTCACAGACTAATTTCTATTGTGGTCCTTGCTCTTAAAATACAGTACAAAACACACCCACATCACTTACAAACACATAACACATATACCCCTGTCCCCACCTGTCAATTAATTAAAGTAAAACACTCAGGAAGTTTGGTCTACCTCCCAAATAAATTAATCACAAAGCTCAGTGAAGTGGAATGGTAGGCCAGTTGATTAACCCACTTGGAATTGTAACTTTATTCTTCAGTTCAGTTATTTTTATTTGAGCAGCAGAATTCAGGCTATTATCAAACAGTGCCGCTGGAAAGACTGTGAAAGTGAGAGGAAGGTAAAGGGAGCGAACACGAGCAGAATAGAGTAACTCTGGTTCAGAACAGGACAGGTGTGGAAATGATTTGCCCTGCGATGTGCAAATGGAGGAGTGGCAACATGTTGTCAATTCCCCGCGCTCTTCTTACCGACATGAAAACAAGACGCTGCTGTTTAACAGTTAGACCTGCAGCTGGAGGGACCGGGTGGCTCAGCTGATGGCTGAACATCCACTCCATCATTCACTGTCACAGGCGGCGGTGGCTAAGTGGTGAGATGCTTTAACCTAGGAAAATTGATTGGAAGCTTTTGTTCCCCTGACATTTGGACTGCGTTACTAATTGTAGAACAAGGGCTGTCTGGAACATAAATGGCAATCTGAGCAATACGCCATTAGGGGATTGTTATGGTATGTACACGAACGCAGGTATGTCACTCAATTTTTAGGTGGGGGGGGGGGGGGGGGCTTCTTCTGGGACGACCATGGTTCAGTTAGTAGAGTGGGTCATCCATTAACTGAAAGGTTGGTAGATCGATTCCCGCTCTGTCCTAATCAGTGGGTTGTGTCCTTGGACGAGACACTTCACCCTCCTTGCCTCCAGTGTCACTCACACTGGTGTATGAATGTTTGGTGGTGGTCAGAGCTGCCACGCTTCTGTCAGTCTGCCCCAGGGCAACTGTGACTACATATGTAGGTTATCACCACCAGAGGGTGCATGTGAGAGTGAATGAATACTGGATCACTCATGTAAAGTGCTTTGGGTGCCTTGAAAAGCCCTATATTAATCTAATCCATTATTATTATTATTATTATTATTATTATTATTATTCACAACCAACAGATAAAGGAAAAATACCCACAGCTGAATTGTCATCTTTTAGATACGAGGCCTTTCATGGTGACATTACCAAACCACTGCTGTATATTCAGGGCACCAAAATGCTAATCTGACTGTATCTGGTATCACGATACCATCTGGGATCCTTCCACAACCAATTCATTTTCAAAGGAGGGCCCTTATCTAAACACCTGGCATGTGATTAGATGAAGAATCTGTCCGTCATCTTGACTGACGCGCTGCTTCGGCCACTCACATTGGACTCAAGCCGTGACGTAGCTCAGCAGCAGACCATGAAAACAAACACGACGGTATGGCTGCACCTAAATGGACCACTGCATTGTTTGTAAATGACCATTGTCGTATGTGCAGGGAAAATCTGAGGATAAAAGACAACATCGGCAACAGCCAGAAGATATTCCTTGAACTTCCCTATGGAAAGCAGGTACACTAGCGGCTTGCAGAACTTGGTGTTAACGGGTCGGATGTTCCAGAAAAATCCTCTGGCATATGTCTGAAATACCTGTGCTTGGTAGAGAGACACCAGAGTACTGTGGACACTCAAAAAGCTGAAGAGGAACCGAGTGCCCAACAGACGACGGAGGCATCAGCCGTGGTACAGACAGACACAACGCCGCCCAGTCATAGGAAGTCCCACCCGGTTACACTTCGTTTTCAGAAAGCCTAAGCTACACGATTCTCAGATGGGTGCGTGAGCCTAGCGTGTAGACGTGAAGTCGGGTTACCAAAATGCCCACAGTATTTTGAGAAAAAGAAACTAGAACAAAAGGCATAGTTCAATTAGGGTCAATTGAATAGTTTGTTTTCTCTGTATGATTTTAAAAAGAGCAAACTAATTTGTTTGATAATAAATGGCTTCACCATGAGTGAAAGAAATATTTTTGTATTATCATTTATATTCTCAAGAGAAATGGCCAAATAATCACAAATTGTGCTCGGGTTTGTAAACATATGAGCGCAACTTTATGTCTAAAACAAGTGAATGTAAAGAGTAAGGCCAAACTTTACCAGCCTGCAGAACGGTGTTGTACAGACTACTGATGAGACACTCAGCTCGGCAAATAAAATGGATCAACATTTCCATCACCATTTATGCAGATGTCTTTTCACACTGAGCTTATGAGATTTTCACAAAAACCTTTAGTAATCTTGTCATGGAAACAGCTGCTCCATCCTCCCTGCCTCTTCCTCTTCTCTCCTTTCATTAATCCAAACCGTCCTTCTTATCTTGTCGTTTTTAGATGTGCTATTCCTCACCTGTTCACTAACTGGCACTACTGAGTTTCTCAGGTATTCCACCTTGTCATCAGAAGCCAAGCAATCACCAAGTCACATGACTGACATCTATCCACATTTGACGTCATCACCCACTCAAGCGTTGACACTACACGGCTCATCACCCTGGTAACAAATATATATATATATATATATATATATATATATATATATATATATATATATATATATATATATATATATATATATGTGAATGCAGATTATAACAGAGACAGACACGTGTATTTTCGAAGCTGTTGGTTAGTGTGTGATGTCAATTAATTAATTAATTATACAAAGGTGGTCAATGTCCTGAAATACATGTCCATCTCAGCAGTTTTATATGAGAAAAAAAGAGCTGTGAGTTCAATCAGATGAAGTACCATCCTTTCTTCATACAAACTGTTCATGCAGCTCTCATTACTGATGACCTATAGTTAGTTATCTTGACCTTTGATCTCTGGCCATCGCAGTCTAATCACATGGAGTCTTAAGTGAACATATATGTCAAATTATCAGAAATTCCCTCTGTGTGTTCTTGAGATATTACATTCATTAGAAAAGATAGTTATGAAGTTACAGTAATCTTGACCTTTGACCTTAAGTATGTTTTCAGTTAACTCTTTTCATTCCTTATATATATATATTACTCACACACACAATGGGAACCAACCGGGAATTCCTGATTCTGATGTTTTTTACTTGCACTAGCTGCGTTTCCATTACCCTTGGAAATTCGCAAAATGTAAATAACGCTATTAAAAACTGGTAATGGAAACACCTGAATTAAAAAAAAAAAAAAGACACTCAAGTATTGATAAAAAAGTCGACTCTTTCATGAGGTGGTTTTTCAGTCGTTTCAATATTGTATTATATTGCAAAAGCATAAATGGAAACAATTTTTCCGCAATTATACGTCACAGGACGTGGTCACATGATCACTTCTCTCAGAGTGAAAATGATGTGATACAGAGATGGAGGAGATGGAAATAATTAAGTAAAGCATAACTGCCATTTTAAGACGGCAAGCACCAGAGAAAGGCACCATGCTATCAAGATATCGAAAGGCAGGAGAGTTACGATGGTCCTGCTTACAATGGAAACACGTTCAAAGCACAAATATACGTTGTTGAACTTTTAGGAATATCACTATTGTGCTGCAAAAAACTGTAATGGAAACATAGCTACTGAGACTTACACTGTGTAAAAATTAAAAGACAAAACACTATAGACCAAACAGACATCCATAAATACAGACAAAAATACCTGATTATGGAGCATTTAACAATATATTGTGCACAACTGGCCTGTTTTATCTGTATTTTGTATGCTGCAATGTTTTTTTCAGAGTTCCTTGACATATCTCTTTTCCTGTCTTTCAACTATTTATTCTACAGCCCTCTAGAACATTGTGACAGCTCCCATTCACTTTGAATGGATGTTCCCAGCGTTCTGTGGGCAGATTTTTTTTCAATAACCGCCCGCTGCACCATTAACACCCGCTACCAATGGCAACTTCAGATTCACGGTACCATATCCACAGTTAGTTCGGCCACTTTGAAAGTAAATATTCGTGACGTTGTAACAGCTATTTTATCCAATCTGTTAGAGTAGTAGCAGAAATAAGCTGTAATAACCCGTAGAATAAGCGGGATAATTTATTGCCCATGCATGACTATCGAAAAATATGCTGTTCAGCCCCGCAGGAAATATTTTTCTGATAGTAACATGTGTGCAATACCTTATCCTTTACTAAAACCACTTAAAAACATGTGAACTCTAGAAATACCTTTCAGTTTCACGAGAGTCAAACTGTTCCAATATTACTCAATAATTTTACCTTAATGTACTAAAGAAGGCAATTCTAACTGAACATTGCAGTAGTGATTTAAGTAAATACCTTTAAGAGGAGCTTCTACAAACTAACCTTTCAGTCTTTCATCTAAATTGCATTTTGACTTCTCTGAATTGAGGCCATGTCTGAAAACGCCATATCAAGTATTGAAATTCAGGTGTAACTCAGGCATTACTTACAAAACGGGTCTGAAACAATCTGAAACATCATTCTTCGACACTCATCATTCTTTTACATTGACTCTTTAAACGTTAAACTCGGGGCCACATTTGCTGTGAAGTAAACACACAAATGCCAAGTATTATAGATGCGCCCACGCTAACAGTAATGAGCGCTGTTATCCGAACCTATCTTCAGCTGCAGCGGATTTTAACAGCACGTTCTTTGTTTGGACTCATCTTATGTTTAATGCACAAGCTTTCTCCTTCATATAAGCAACACAAGCACCACCTTCATCATCAGCTTCTTCTAACACCTATGCATTGTCATAGGAAATCCTCTTCCAGGCTAGCAGATAACCCACACAAAGTCTGCCTTTTCACTGAATTCCAGTTGCAAAAGAGTGTAATCTAAATGGATTACTAAATCTCTACAGGCATATGTATCTAAACCTACCACCATGAATAATGTAAGGCAGAGCATGGGTTGTTTCAGCACTCTGCTCACACAATCCATCCATCGCCCTTTACTCGTTCTTTCCCTCCCATGTGACTTGAGCCGCACGAGATCACAGTGTTGTTGTAAGTAATGTAGTATATAGCATCTGTGTAGGTTGGAGGCTCTTTTTTTTTTAATCTGTTGATCGTCGTAGCAGGTTGCTGCCAAGCTCTTCAGGTGGAAAAGACTAACATTTAAATACGTGACTGAATGGGCTACAAATATTTTCATTTTATAGGTACAGCACGCATTGGAATCACATAAATTGTGCGTTTATGTGTTAATTCTCAAACAGCTATTAACGACCAAAACCATCTACTGATCTAAAATGTCTGCTGATCCACTAATATTATCAGTACATGTAAATAATTGGAGTAAAATGCAGTTTTCTATCTTTTCATGGTCATCAGATATGACCCATTTGGACATTGAGAGGCACTGTCGTTACCATGGAAACGACTTCATTTCCAATGACATTGATTCACTAGTAAAACCTATGGAGTTGAATCAATGACAATGGGTGGGATCACTTCCTTCATATTCAGTTGTTGAAAATATATATATATATATATATATATATATATATATATATATATATATATATATATATATATATATATATATATATATATATGCTAAACAAATCCCTTTTCCTTCATTTTTTTTGGATTTGATATAATAACTTTGGTGTGGGGGATTATTTTATCGTGCCTTTGACCAATAAGTATATAGTATAAGGAATCACATTTGTAGGATCGATCGAAGTTGTTCTTTTTTGTTCAGTTTGGCCCCCCCCCATTTAGTTTTAATGGGAAACATTTCACATTTCTGGAGCATCAAAACTATTGTTTGTATTTGTACTAAATGTGGATTATAGATTACCAGTGACAGAATAGATGTAGATAGAAAATAGAAATACAAAAGTAGGGGAATATTCCATTTTTTTGTAAATTTGTTTGCTAGCTTTTTCCACATTTACAGTACTTATAATGGGTGACACTTCACCTGTTACCTGTGGGTGGGCTTAACCCCATGTGGGTGACACTGATGTCCACATGACGTGTAGTGAACAGGCTTTTTCTGTGTCACTCATTTCTGTGTTATTTTCTATGAATGGTAAATACAGCCAGTGGAGGGGACGAGGGGACACACCACTTTCAAACGCAGCATGTGTTGGTACCTCGGGGTGACCCAAAGGGAGCGTGTAAAAGTGCTGTTCACCTTTAAGTACAAACTTATCTTGGCTGGAAACCAAAATGTACTTGATGAACAAACACTTTGACATACTTTGACATACATACAATAAAATATCACACATATTTTCTGTTTAACACAGACATGTCCAAACTATTCCACAAAGGACCGGTGGGGAATACTTTGGACATGTCTGGTTTAACCCATCTTCATACATATATATTTTTCCTTCAGTGTGTTTTTTTTATAAAATTATCTGACAAAACAAGCTCCAAAATGACTTTAGGATGTCTTACATGTCAGGGAAATGCATCACGTGTCTTTAAGTAGCTCAATATTGTAGATGAATATTATTATTGTGGAAGGTTTGTGTTCATTCTCTGTTACTGCACCCAGTCAAAGCATCACTGAACCTTGGCTGAGTTTGTCTCTGCTCTGTCTATTACGTAAGCCGAACAGCTACTTTCCTGGAGGCTACGCTAACACACCAGTTGGGACAAAACATGACTGTAGTGGAGGATTAGGATTTGTGAATGTATGTATATGTACGAGGGGCAGAGCTTACATGGTTACCAGTGTTTGTCTGTTCTATCTGCCACCAGGCAACATATAGACTGTGGATTATACTTTCAATTAAAAATGTATGTGAAAAGTCATTTTATTAACTAAAGCTCTTCTGAACTGAACGTTAGCTTAACAAGCTAATTTATGAATTTCTGGTCACAAAAGTCCTCTTCTTAGTATTGAAACAAAAATAAAAACAGGCCTGAGATTAACTTCAATTGTAGGATCTCAATGTTGCAAAAAATCTAAATCTTATCAAGTATATGTTTCTCATTTCTGGTCAAAGTATCTCAACACGCTTAAAATTAGAAAGTCACCTAAACAGTACATTTTCAGTGAGATATAAACAGCTTAATTTTAGATAGATTCTTATTTCAAGAACTCTTACTCAGATAAAATGTTCATCTGTAAATTTTTATACTAGTGTAAATTTAAAATTTGATTATTTTTAACCAACAGGTGCAGTGTTTACAACTGTTTCTTTGTTTACCTGTAAAGCAGATATACAAACACTGCACCTGTTGGTTAAAAATAATCAAATTTTACATTTATACTAGTATGAACCTTTACAAGACATTAACCAATAGGTAACAAATGGTTAATACATAGTCAATTGTGTGTAAGTATTATAAAGTGTTACCAAATTATCTGAGTGGAAATGACATGTGTGTGTATATATATTATTATTATTATTATTATTATTATTATTATTATTATTATTATTATTATTATTATATATACAGAAGGGTAACAAGATGAAATATGTAAAAAATAAAAACAACTTTATTTTCTAATCGCTGTTAAGTTTACATCAGATGTAATTCTAAGTCTTATACTCATTATAACAGTAATTATCATCTTTATCCTGGTTGATGTTACATTTACAACCAATACCGTCGACTCTGGATGGGTACATATCAGACAGTGTTCCAGATGGATTGTGTTTGTCATGTGTTCCATTCCAAATGTTATATTTTGTTGATCAGACAAGTAGAACTGAGGGAAGATGTTAGTTTTGTTTTTTGTTTTTTTAATCTGCTGACAGTTTCAGCTATACTGTAGCTTCAGCCTTCATCACATCTGTCAAATGTTTCCTGATGTGACGCATCTAAAAACAACTGATGGAGCCAGAAAACTTTTCCAAACATTTCTCAACCCAACCATATCCGTTCTCCGCTCCCCCACTGCCAGTGAAACCATCAGCAGGTAAAAAATAAACAGATTTCCTCAATTCTACGTCTTCCTTTTTTCCCCCTTTCTCTCTTCAATTTTTCAACTGGTATTCAGCGTTTAATATTTAATTTCATTTTACCCTTTTTTTTATATTTATCTGAATTTATTCCATGCTATCCAAGTGTGTGTGTGTGTGTATATTTAATTAAGTATATGTGAGCCGAGTCTTGTTTCGTATGTTTTTGTAAAATTAAATAAAAATAATATAATAAAAAAATCAACTCTAACATATACTTTTCTGCTTGTGACATTTACAACATAATGTATTAATTCAGTCTGTGCCTAATTTTTAAAGTACTGTGACTGTAAGAAACTGTTGGGTTATAGTCAGAGTCTTAACCATATGACACTAAATGTATCCCTCTACATTACAGGTGTCAAACACAAGGCCCGGGGGCCAAATCCGGTCCGCCAAAGAGTCCAGTCCGGCCCTTGAGATAAATTTGTGAAATGCAAAAATAGGCATTAAAATATTAATCATTTTACTTCAGGTTCCACATTCAGATCGATTCAGTCTGAAGTGGGTCAGACCAGTGAAATACTATCATAATAATCTATAAATAATCACAATTCTATTTTTTTCTCTTTGTAAATGTAAATATCTTCACTAAAACAATGTAAAATTTCACAAAATATTTGAATAATCTTGAACAAATCGAGACAATTGGAATAAATTATTACATAATGTGGCAAAATTTATTACAAAATGAAATGAAAAAGTTATTATATTTTGGATGTTTATTACAAAATGCAGCTCAACAAGCCAGCCTTTTGTTTTTGGACAGAAAGGAGACAACTGCAGAAGGACAAATGCTGCTCTCAGCTCCTGCAGCTTTAAACATATTTTGTCCACAACTTTTTTTTCTTGTCTCATAATATGACTGGGGACTGAGGTCAGTCCCAAATTAGCTTGTTATGAGTTCTGAATATAGTGCAGAGATCACTTTTAACAGTTTGACAGCTCATTTATGACAATAAAAAAAAAAAGCCCATGTGTCATAAATTCTCACACTGTAATTGAGTTTAGCACATTTCTTTTTATATTTATTTCCTCCTCCACAATTGCAGCACATTATAGTGGGTGAAGCTTCACACATTGTCTCTACACTTTCATTAGTTACTATGCAACCATCAGCAAGCAGGAGTTTGGAGATCGTATAAAGTCTGATGAAGATCAGTGTTGGTTTCTGTAAAAACCTTATTAAGATGGAATGGCATGTACATCCAGTTGCTAAAAAGTGTGAAAGATCCCAAAAAAAACTGTATAAAAGATTATTAAGGGATAAGGTCCTGTGCAGACTAGAAAAAAATATAAATCTTATCAAGTGTATTTTATTTTTCTAGTCAAAATATCTCATCACACTTAATTAAAATAAGACATAATCACCTACAGAGTAACTGTTCAGTGAAATATAAGAGTTTATTTCGCGACATTTACCCAGATAATTTTCATTTAATCCATTGGCAGATATTTTTCTTGCTCGGAATAAGAAAATAATACATGGGTAAGATTACTTGAAATAAGATTTTCAAGATTTTATTTGTCTAAAAATAAGTGAAAAGTTCATTTGCAAAAACAGATAACTCCATTTTTCTTTTTTTTCCCACAATTTTTTACTTGACATTAATACTCATTGATTTGATATATTATTTATTTAATTTGGTAATGTCCACTAAATTGAATAAATAATATATCAAATCGATGAATATTACCTGGAATGTAGAGTATAAAAGGGAGTTATCTGTTTTTGCAAGTGAACTCAAGTTCACTTAAAAGTTATGCTTTAGGTGATTGTTTTATTTTAAGTGTGATAAAATAATTGGACTAAAAATATACACTTCTGTCAGGGCATCGGTCTACTAATTATGATATCACGTGACAGGAAATGCAAATTATTTAATGTTTTTAGCTGAAAGTGTCTTTAAATGCATAATAATGAAGTTTCTTAAAATGAATAGAAATATAATGATCAATCACTTTAAGTTAATGCACGTTAATAATAATAATATATTTTTATTTGTAAAGCACTTTATATTTGAAATCAAATCTCAAAGTGCAAGTTCATATAAATACACTGATACTTTAAATTCAAACAAATCCATTCTAATACACTAATCAAATGTCTTTAATGTATATAAATAACCTCAGCTAGTTTCTTTAAATTCATATAAATTCTTGCCGAACAGTTATAATAGTAGGATGCAAGATAATATTATGACATTGGAAAACACAAGTAGTTGTATCAATGGTTGAATGGTTTAATGAGATGTACGAGATGGTTTCTTATGAGAGGTTGTGCCACAGAATGATGGGTAAAAGAGGAGGTCTATGTGAACATGTGGGGGCATTATTTAGATATAATACAGTAAGTTGGTAGCCTACTGTATAGTTTTTGTTGTTGTTTTTTATTTATCAATTCTCTCAATTTTTTCCCTTTATTTATGAGGATATTTTAATATTCATTGACGTACAAATGTATAGAATTACTTCACTTACTCAGTATATGTAGTGTCAAATCTGCCTGTAACCCTCCGATGGTTTGTGTTTGTTTGTTTGTTGCATTTGTGAAAAAACAATAAAAAATGAATTACAAATATGCATATGAGACAACAAATAGTATTTTATATATATATATATATATATATATATATATATATATATATATATATAGTATTTTCTGTGTGTATTTTTCCCGAAAGTGGTGGCAGAATGACAGCAATTACTGATAACACAGCATTTGCATTACTTCTCATGTGATATTGTAATTAGTACTGTACATAAACATCTGTGTCATGACCCGTCCCATGTCTGATGAAGAACCGATGCTCCAAACGTCACAGTGTGGTAAATAAATACATCTTAAGACGTCACAGGTTGTGTAAAATCCTGACATAATACAAAAAAAAAAAAATGAGTACAACGTGCAGTGTCTCCCTATAATTCAAAGAAAATTAAAAAGAACTAGGTCTTACTATGGTACAGGGTTGATTGTGTCACTAATAATGAGCATAATTAACATTACAAAGAGGTAATTAAGGTGAGGCTTCCCCCATTTTCACAGTACTTTACATTAATGTTTAGATCCCTGCAGGAAAACCTTTTAAAACGATACTATCAAGAAATATTAGCTGACGTCAACTCCTCATCAATTTCCAGTCTGCCCACATCAGCAATAACAGTATTGAAGACTGCAGCGAAATGGATTCAGACAGAACTATAGATGAAGACTTATCGTATCATTTTACAGCTCTTAAGTCAGGATGAGATATTACGCAATACCACCAAAGTGCTTTCACAATCTTTCTTTACTTTTATTATCATATGGCAAAGCAATAATGTCTCTCTTTTCATCCAGCATCCATAATATTGTATCACAGCTCTATAGTACAGTACTATAAGGACCAGTTTTTAGTGTAAAAGTGATTCATTTACGGTACACATCCCATCAAGGATGTGCTGAACTGTTCAGGGAAGAAGAGCCAGAAATCACTAGGTACTAAAATGGTGGTTCTCTGAAATTTGCGGTCCTTTTCCTCCAGTCGATAAGCTCCCCTTGACCTTTATGTGCATCAATAATGGTATTTCTATCTTTTGAAGGAGGATATGAAGTTTAGTTCATCCTCTAATCGGTGTATTTCATCCCCTGTGGAAACTGTTGGTTTAGCAGTCAAGTGGTGCAGAGGAAGGAAGGAGGAAGGTAGGAAGAAAGATAGAAAGGAAGGAAGGAAGGAAGAGGAAGGAAGGAGGGATGAAAGAAAGGAAGAGGTAGGAAGAGGAAGAATGAAAGGAAGAGGAAGGAAGGAGGGAAGAAAGGAAGGAAGGAGGGATGAAAGGAAGGAAGAAAGGAAGGAAGGAGGAAGGTAGGAAGGAGGGAAGAACGGAAGAAAGGAAGGAAGGAGGAAGGTAGGAAGGAGGGAAGAAAGGAAGAGGAAGGAAGAAAGATAGAAAGGAAGGAAGAGGAAGGAGGGATGAAAGGAAGAATGAAAGGAAGAGGAAGGGAGGAGGAAAGAACGGAAGAAAGGAAGGAAGGAGGGATGAAAGGAAGAAAGAAAGAGGGAGGAAGGAGGAAAAAATGTCTAACAGCAAAAAGTTGTCAAAAAAATAAAACTAAGTGAAAATACACTGCAAAGTTGTTTATTTGACAGGATTTTGTGTTAATGATTTCATCAAATATAGCTGTAGTTTTTATTTTTTACAGGAGGAGGATGTTAACAAAGGAAGATTTGTACATGAAAATGATGTATTTCTAGTGTTTTGAAAAAAATATGTAAGTTAAAAAAAAAATAAATAAATATATATATATATATATATATATATATATATATATATATATATATATATATATATATATATATATATATATATATATATATATATATATATATATATATATATGTCATTTATGTTAAAAGAACATAACATTGATATGACATGCTATATGTTGTTTTTAAAATAAAGAAATTAATGTTTTAACAATTTAATATTTAGCTGTGGTTCAGTTCACAAGTCATCCATTGACCAAGGGGTTGGCAGTTTGAATCCTAGTTCCAACCCTCAGCCCAGGAGGTTGTGTTTTTGCCTGAGTTCGTCTGTTTGTCTGTCTGTTAGTTAGTTAGCAAGATAACTCAAAAAGTTATGGATGGATCTTGATGAAATTTTCAAGGTAGGTTAATAATGGGGAGATCTGGAAATGATTAGATTTTGGTGGTGGTGGGGTGGGGGGGTCTACCTTGGCAGAGATCTGTGCTCTCTGACTGCTTTTCTAGTTATTCTACCACATTCATAAGGGATAATGAATTGCTCACGTGTTACTATTAGAAAAATAATAGGAAAAAAAATAGACGCTGAAGTTGGAGGGGTGTTGTTTCGCCCCGAAGGGAAATATTTTTCTTTTAAAATCTTTATTTTAGATCCTTTTGAAATGTTCAGATTTTTCCTGGTTAAATAAGTATTATTGTGTTTATGGAGAAAAAATAATAATGCAGTGTTACTTTTTACTTTTGTACTTTTTTTCGTGAGATGTTACTTTTTAAGTAAAGGAGTTGAATCAGTACTTGTACTTTGTTCACACCAGTAGTTGTACTTCTACTTTAGTACAGAATGTGAGTACTTTGACCACCTCCTCTTTGACCCGTGGTTTAACAGTAGCCAAACCGCTGGCCTTAGGTTGAATGTCCAACATGACATTGGTATTCTGTATGTGTGTGTCCTCCCCTGTACGTCCACCTCTGAGTCACACAGACTGAACCCTGGGACGCTCTAGGTAACATGACCTTCCCGCCCAGGCCAGAGCGCTGCTGGCTCTCCACATGTGAACTTGTTAATGTCAGATCGCTCTCTCCTATCCGTCTCTGTCTCACTCTCCCTCGTCCTGTCACACACAGCGAGGTGAAAAAGCCGACCCCTCGGTCTTACATGATCATAATCCCATCCCTTTTCACCCTCTAAGGCGTGGGACATTTGCCTCTCACATCCACAACTACTGACCTTTCATGGGGATGTAATCAACACCAGCTCCAGTCTCCTCTTTCTATGTCTCGCTCTGGGCCTGAATGATATATGACCATTTCTACATGCTGTGACTCTGACCTGAAGAACCTATAAACTCACAGAAACCATTACCAACTACCTAGGGCTGTGACATATGAAAAATAACACATACACTGATACAGGTACCGTCATCGCCACAAACCAATGTATAATATATGAATGCTTTTGGCTGTAAATTCAATGACAAAGTGACAGGAGTATAGAATTATATAATTAGTAATGCTATTTTATTTTTGCTCATTTTAATTTAAGCATGTAAAAAAAATCATGTAGATTAATTAAATATAAAACGTTCATCATGTCACTTGTATTTTGGGCCAAGTCAAGTGATTATGTAAACCACGGTTATGTCTTCACTAATGGGCCCTGAAGCATCATCTGAAGGAAGAAATCATCACCGTAAAGAGTCTGATTCACTGCACAGTTAAATAAATTATAGAACATAAATGTAAGGCAGGCTATCCTGGTCTACAGTGGAACTTGATCACGTTTACATTTCTTGTCCAGATTTACATCTTCATATATATATATATATATATATATATATATATATATATATATATATATATATATATATATATATATATATATATATATATGAAAATAAAGAAAGAATACAAACATCATGTTATTTTCTCTACTGTATATCATCCAAATGATATAGTCTGCTTTTGTACAACTAAATAGTGTACACAGTACTAAATGACATGTAAAAATATATCTAAGGTTAACTTTATGACGGTATGATAGTATAATAAGTACTTTTGGATAACTGCAGGTCCTGATTTACTGCAACTGGAATGACATTAGGTGCCAGCTGGTTTACCTGTATTTTAGATAATTTTTTTTTACATTAAAAAACTGAGTGTAATTATTATAAATTAAAATAATAAATATATAAAAAAGATTATTATTATTGTTGTTGTTGTTATTGTTGTTGTTGTTATTATTATTATTTCCTTCTCCAAGGAACAGTGGAGGTAATATTGTGTCTGTTTGTTATTAGCAAGATAACTCAAAAAGTTATGGATGGATTATTATTATTATCATCATTATTACTATTATTATTATTATCATCATCATTGTTACTTTGTCAGATCTTCTTTGTATTTATGTGGCTACCATTGGGGGGGGGTATAATGAATGCATTTAGTCCATTATAAACTATTCTCATAAAATGATTTCTTTTAAAGTTGTAAAAAAACTAAATACATCTATAAAACTTTACCAAAAAATGCTCTTTTTTGAGTGTCCTCTGACATCACAACTGGTGATGTGACAACTAGATGGAGAGGACATTGTGTCCAGTGGGTGGTGTCCGTATGCTTAGGGGCTGACTGTAACTGGAGGTCTTTGTTGCCTCTAAATGGGTGTGTGTTCTGTGACATTGGTAACACGGTGTTAAAACAGACAAATCTCTGTACACTTCCTTATTTTAATGGCTCCATTGGAGACATCAAATATATATCGTACGTTATCAGTAGCACATGTCTCTCTTTTTAATGTAAAGCCTTTGACAGGGAGCAGTAGCACATGATAAAAAAAAGAAGTAAATATCTCCTATAATACACACCAGAGCACGGACGTCCCACTCTGCCATAATGGCTAATAGGGCACTGCTGGATACATCCCTCAGTGACATCTCTCCATTATCCCCTTCCCTCGGCCTTATCTTCCCTCTAAAGAAAGTACACAGGGTGGTTCTATCCTCGCACCAAAATAAGTGGCAGACAGAGAGCCAGATGGGGGAGAGGAAATGGGAAAAAGGAAAGTGCTTCTACACCAGCTGCTATCCTGAAAAGTGGTTACATTTAGAGGAGGGGGGGGGGGGGGGGGGGGGAGATCAAAGATGCTGAAACCATTATACACACATGTGGCTTGTTCTTTTTATGAGTTTCCAATGGGTCAGGTGGTAATGAGTCCCCGTTCACATTAGAGGCTGTTTAGTGACAAAAGAAAAGGATGATCAAAGAAGCTCTGCTGCACGGCGACGACTGGTTCAATATGAGGGGGGGTCGGGGGGTTCAGTGATGTTAAAACCCTAGAACTGGGTCTCAGCAGAAGAATTAATAAAACATAGAGTAAAACAAACTTCAGGATGTTCCCTATATTTGCTATTCAGAATAAAATAATTCAAAATTAAAGCTACTTCTTTAATTTTCACTTTTTTTGACAAAGGTTTATGTGTTAAATAGACAGAGGTGGTGAAAGTACTTCTGTACTGAAGTAGAAGTACAGCTACTGCTGTGAAAAATACTGTGAAAGTAGAAGTACTGATTCAACTCCTTTACTGAAAGTAAAAGTAAAACAGTACAACTTATCAACTGCAGTAAAAGTACTTCATTACTATACTTTTTAGGTATCTGTACTTTATTTGAGTATTTATTTTTCTGGTAAATTTTTATTTTACTCCCTACATTTTTGTATAAATATATGTACTTTATACTCTTTACATTTATATAAATATCTGTACTTTATACTCTTTACATTTATATAAATATCTGTACTTTTTACTCTTTACATTTATATAAATATATGTACTTTATACTCTACATTTATATAAATATCTGTACTTTATACTCTTTACATTTATATAAATATCTGTACTTTATACTCCTTATATTTATATAAATGTATGTACTTTATACTCCTTACATTCTCAGAATAGACTCATTACTTTTTCAAACTAAACAAATATGACAGTGTGAAAAATAAGTCGTAAATTAGAAGTTGACTTACTATATCATAGTTAACAAATCAGATTTTTTTCTCATAATTTTGACTTTTTATGTTACGATTTAGATTTTTTAAAATCTAATAATTAGGTTTTTTTTTTAAATCTCCTATTTATGACTTTTTAATTTTTCCTAAATGTCGTGTCCATACCCACTAAAGTGAGTAAGTACCATGACCCAATAAAACACATCATTGACACAGTAACTCACTTTTAAAGGCTTTATTTTTTTTGGAGATTTTTGACATTTTCAGTTTTTTTCCTGATTAAATAAGTATTATTTCATCTATAGCAAAAAAAAATGCAGTTTTACTTTTTACTTTATTACAAATGAAAAGATGTACTTTTTAAACTTTTACTTCAACAAAGGAATTAAATCAGTACTTCTACTTTTACCAGAGTATTTTTTCACACCAGTAGCTGTACTTCTACCTAAGTACATAATGTGAGTACTTTGAACACCTCTGGTTACATTATACTACTAATGAAACTTTCATCATCATCTTCTTTTGCTGACAAATAAAAAGTTTGATAACATTTATGACACATCAGAGTTTCTTCATGGATGCTACTGTATTAAAAACACTCTTTTACAGGAACTCACATGTTCACAAATGTAATTGGAGTCGTCTGAAAGGCTTCTATAACTCAGGGGAATACAAATTTAATTAAGAGCTCTGCTGTGTGTGTGTGTGTGTGTGTGTGTGTGTGTGTGTGTGTGTGTGTGTGTGTGTGTGTGTGTGTGTGTGTTCTGGTCGACAAACACACAATCATAACATAACCTCAAATATTCTAGTGTGTAAAGTAACTGCAGCAAAAGTACTTCATTACTGTACTTAAGTACATTTTTCAACTGAGTATTTATTTTTCTGTCATCATTTTACTTTTACACCCTACATTTTTGTATAAATATATGTACTTTATACTCTTTACATTTATATAAATATCTGTACTTTATACTCTTTATATTCTCAGAATACACTCATTACCTTTTTAAACTAGACAAATTTGACACTATGAAAATGAGTCGTAAATCAAAAATGATGACTTTGACTTTTTATCTCATAATTATCTGTTTCTTCTCTCATAATTATGACTTTTCTCACATAATCTTGACTTTCATCTCATATTTTGGAGTTGTCCTCATAATTTTGACCTTTTATCTCTTTAGTTTTCCAAACTAAACAGATGTGACAGAATAAAAATAAATCATTTCAGAGGGAAAATCAGTGGAGGAGAAAAAAAACTGACTTTTTATCTCATAATTTTTGAGAGTTTTTCTCATAATTGTGCATTTGTTATCTCATATTTGGGACTTTTTTATTTTACAATTTTCACTTTTTATCTCATAATTAAAGATTTTTTTTATCTCAATTGTGACTTTTTTTTCTTTTTTCCTAAATTTCCCATCCATACCCACAACACTAAGTAACCATGATCTGATATTATTTTGTTATTCACAAAGTAACTCACTGTTAAATGTTTTATTTTTTTTATACTTTTATAATATTGTGTGATTCACTAAGTATTGTTTCATTTACAACAACAAAAATACAGTTTTACATTTTACTTCATTACAATTGTGAAGTTATACTTTTACTTCAATAAAGGAGTTAAATCAGTACTTCTACTTTTACCAGAGTACTTTTCCACACAAGTAGCTGTACTTCTACTTAAGTACAGACTGTGAGTACTTTAACCACCTCTGGTAATGATGTCACAACACGACTCATATCACAGCTCCTGAATAAAAAATAACCTGACAACTCCTTAAAAAGTAGAAGAAAGCACAAATAGAGAAAATCCAGAAAAGAAAAAAAAAAAGTACAAAACAAACAGACCTGATATAAATCTTATGATAAATCAGTAGATTTATCAGTTTTCTCACCTTGTCGCCCTCGTCATAAATGTCAAAAATGACCTTCAATGAGAATGAAATACAACTTTTGACTTTCTTCACACACACATGCAGTTCTGTGATCTCATCACTAGGAGGTGCACTTGTATGAAGCAAAACTTATCTGCACTTCTATTACCCACAGTCCTTCAGTTCCTCCTGTGTCTTCAACAGTTTTTATAAAGCAGTAATAAACCAAGTCTGACACCAGTGAGGAAACAACATATGGAGAATTAGGGTTCCTTAGGGAGGAGGGGGGTGTAAAGGATGTGTGTCTTAAACACATTGATTGTGTTAATAAAAATAATCATAACAACACTAACTCATTCACTGCCATTGACGTGTTTTGGCATCATTTTAAATCCAAATGAAGAGTCTACACTTTATTTTGATGACCAGAGTATTTTATTACAATATAATATGATATGATATGATATGATATGATATGATATGATATGATATGATATGATATGATATGATATGATATGATATGATATGATATAATATGATATGATATGATATGATATGATATGATATGATATGATATGATATAATATAATATGATATGATATGATATGATATGATATGATATAATATAATATAATATAATATAATATAACATAATATAATATAATATAATATTGACTATATTCTTAGTCAATATTCTGTTCTTATTCACCTGGCAGTGAATGAGCTAATAGATCATTGATTTTATTTATTTATTTATTTATTTTGGGGGGAGGGGTGTAAGTTATGATCTCCTGTGTCTTTACTTAAGCCAATGAAGCAACAATCAGCTCATGGGGACAAAAGCATTCATCATTCATCATTCATCATCATTCATATGTCAGTCAATATCACATATACCCCAGGGAGGGTTCAGTCATCAAACCTCAGATACAACCATTATTATTACATCTGAAGTCTCAACCCACAGCTGATTACAGTGATCAGTGATAGAGGAGGTGATGATGATGATGATGATGATGTGTATGTGTGTGTGTGTGTGTGTGGTGGGGGGGGGGAGTACAGTCACAGTTACTCAGAGCTGCGTAAAAGAGGGGTTTCCCTGGTTACTTTGGGATGGCACAAATAGGATTATAAAGCCACAATGGTCAACTATTGTCAAAGCAGAGGTGACACTGGCCTACTTACCATGTTGACTTCTGATACCATGTCTATGCTGGCTATGTCTATATTCATCCCTACACCAACCGGAGGACCTGGGATATAAATATAAATATAAGGAGAGGGGAGGGAAAAAAAAGAGACATGGTTTAGGAGTGATTGTGCTGCTGTTCTACACAACAACACTTCAGAAGAAATGGTTAATACTGTGCGCGTGATGGGAACACAGGTGGAAACTTATGCTTTTTTGCTGTTGTCAGCCGGATAACAGTTGACAGTGACGGGGTTAAAATACACTGAGGTTCCGTGAAAGTACAGTATTGGCATTTAGTCTAAAAGTTGTTGACATGAACTGATCTAACATGACAAAGGATGTGCTCGTTTGGACACATGTACAACAGCCATGCACTGAGAGGCGGAAAATAAAGCTTTTTTTTTTTTAAATTTATTTGTTTTTTTGTTATTTTTTTAATCAAACTACTTATATCTGAGGACATTATTTCCCACTTCGGTGTTTCTTTGATTTATTTTTTAATTTTTTTTTTTTTACCAACACTGTATGATCAAATTCAATTTAACATCCGCACAAACAGAGAATAAACCTTTTTATTATTATTATTATTATTTTACTTTCCGAAATTACAAAGACAGTTGTATTCACGCGCAATAATTGTGGTCTTTTTTTCTTTTTTTTTTAAACACTGTGCTGTTACGAAGGCTGACAAGGCACAAAGTCGAACAGTTTTAGGTGATAAAACGAGTTGATTTACCTCCGAAATCTGGCCTCAATCGTATATCATAACCTTTCAACAATCTATCCACCGTTTCTTTGACCAAAGACATATTGCTAGGGTCACTGACACTGGCACTAAAGGAAGAGAAAAACACAACACAGCAGAGTTAAAAAAAAAAAAAAAAAAAAGCCAAACGTTCCTGGAGCATTAAGTGCCCAAGTATTTTCCATGCCGTCTGTATCACAGTCACACTGGAGGTAAAAAATGAGTGGAGCATCCTCCGACCCTTCCACTTACCTCTGGGCGCACACCACGACCACCACGAGGGGCAACGACCACATGCTGAAACACTTCATCCTTCTTATTCTGAACACTGACATACTTATCATGTGTGTTTATTTCTTTTTTAGTCAAGACAGACGAGCTCCAACTTATTCTTGCCAGTGCAGTAATTCCAATGCCGGGCGCATGCGTACTACCGACCACAACATCAAGGAGCATTCGCTGCTGCTGCCGCCGCTGCTGGTGCTGGTGCTGGTGGAGGTAGGACCCAGAGACGGAGCACATTTAAAGAAGGATCCACAGAGCACAAGTTAGTCAGGGGCAGACCTGATCCGGGTCTCCCTGGTCTGAGAACATGTAGTGCGGCTGTCTGAGGAGGGGGTTTACAACGGGGGAGGTCGATGGTTCGAGTTCCCGTGGGGGCAAGGTGGAAAAACGTGGGTGGGGTTTTCTTGTTTGGGGAGTTTTTCGTCATTGAGCAAGGCACTTAACCCTTTTCCTGCTCACGTTGCTCCAAGTTATTGAATGACAACTGGGTGTGAAGTTAAAAATACATGGAGTGTTTTATTAGTGATTCACTGATGTCATAACCCAGTGATGGAACAACAACACATCACTACATCCTGTGTATGTGTGTGTGTGTGTGTTTGAATGTGTTTACAGTCACATCATGGGGACCTCTAACACTATGAGGACCAAAATTCAGGTCTCCACGAGGGTTAAATACACATAAAGGTCCCCACTAGTAAAATAGAAATGATGTGTCCGTATAAATACATCATTTTTTTCTCTCCTGAAGCTCTCATAAAGCCTGGGGGAAACAAGTGTAAGGCGAAATATGTATTTTTCAAAGGTTTGAAGATTAAAAAAATAAACTTTTGATGTATTTCTAAAAAATTACATTTATTAATTTATTTTTTAAATTGTTATGATTATTATTTTATGTATTTATATTTATTCATAGTATTATTTATGTATTCATTCATTGTAGTTTATTTTAAATTGAACTTAATTTGGTCATTTTTATTGTTATTAATTAGAATTTTATTTTATTTAATGCTACTTGATTACAAACTCAGTCCTCATGAGACATGGAAACGAGTATCCGTGTGCGTGTGTATATACTGTACATGTGTGGATCTGTCCCTGGTGCTGAACCCCTGCTCACTGTCTGTGGATCTGTCCATGGTGCTGAACCCCTGCTCACTGTCTGTGGATCTGTCCCTGGTGCTGAACCCCCCTTGCCCCTCCCCTCAGAATAGGGGGTTCCGTGCTACACAAGCATCCCCGCTCCAGCAGTTGCTCACGCATCGATCTCCACGCATTCGGGCCTCTGACAAAAACGAGAAGCGTGGCTGAATCCTTTGCGAGGCGCGTTGCCAATGTAGTGCCTCGGGGTTGAAAGCAGGATGCATGGAGCAAAGCAGTATGCACTGAAGCCTACACTGTGCACATCTCTTACAGCCATGCACGCTTGTGGCTCCACGCACTGGTAAGCAGGATGTGCTCCACTGTGTAAACTCGGACACGAATAGTCATGGATATGGTGGGATCAGAGGCGGGTAGTGGAGCGGTGAGCCCTGGTGGAGGAGTCCTACAGCGGCTGGCAGACAGAGGATGGAATCAGATCTGGTCAGAGGACAAAGCCAAAGCATATATATCCACATAATGATAATGTTTGTGTGTAAAAACCTCAGTATTTAATGAAGAAATGAGAAGAATAAAAAGTAATATTGCACTAATATTCTTAACTCTTTTTGCCCTGTTGGAGGCGCTGTTATTAACTCTGGGGATCAGATCAGTCAAATCCAGTCAGTGCAGCTGATATGAACCATTAGATACTTGTCTTTAGACGTATGCTGGTGTTACTGAGTGAAAAAGAGCTGCTTCATAATATTCCTCTAAATGCCTGTTCTCAAATAACAATGGCCAATATTGTGTATGTAACAGGGTCAAGTGTCCAGAGTGAATAAAAAGAAGGTCTTTTTTTCCATGTGTGTTTGTTATGGAACAGCCTTTTACATAAGACACACTGTAAATACAAAATATAGTTTTTTCACCAAAATATGTAGATTCAAATTTTAAATATGTAAAATTAATATTGGATGTGAACAGTAAATGGACCTGACATAGACCCACAGTGTTTTCTAAATACAGGAGCAATTTATAAAAGTTTGCTTAAGGAGCGCTACCTGGACTCAAAATAAGTAATAAAAATTAGAGGTGCTCTATTGGATAGGAGAGAACAGCATAAAACAAAGAAAAATTCCAAGGCACTCTCTTAAAAGTGAAAGATAAAAAGCCTTTATTAAACTGGCTTGGTTAAAAAAACCTATAAAATCATATAAAAACTTATAAAAACCCCAATGCGTTTCGACACAAATGGCTTTCATCAGGGAGTACTTACCTTTGACCCACAGGAAGACAATGTAAGGATTTGAGGACCGGTGTGATGTGGTCCAGTTCCCTGGTACTGGTCAGGACTCTGGCAGCAGTGTTTTGGATCAGCTGTAGCTGCCTGAAAACATTACTGTTCACTGGAGCTTTGACTTAGATTCTCATTTGCTTTTAAATGTTTTTATATCTCTATTTTAATTGTCTTTTAATGCATCTTAATCATTTAAATTTTCTTATGTTTTATATAAAGCACCTTGAATTGTCCTGAACATGAAATGTGTTGTTGCCTTGCTTTGCTGTGTCTCTGGTTTGTTTAAATAAATACATTCAGAACAGATTACTACTTACTTTTATGAGTGTTGCATTCAGGGCCTCACCGTCTCCATGACAGTCTGGTGCTACTTTAACTTTAACAGACTAGAACCATACTTTGTTTCTCTGACAATCATTCATTTATTCAGTTTGTGAGTAATACAGTTCTAAATATAAACCCTATAAATAGTATAGAAATGACTCTGTTGTTGTGTGCAAAATGACAATTAATGAAATTATTAAGCAGCATGGATTATCTTGACGTTTTCTTTTCTCTCATATTAATTACATTCTTTTACAGCCTCTCCACAAGTCAGACGTCCAATTAAAACATGTCACACACTTGCATAAATTACCTTCATATTTTGACTTATCTCACACTTGTCACTCAGGGCCATTTTACAACTTGTTTCAGCAGGTCTTCATGAAAATAATGACTCCTTCATGTGACTCTGAAAAACAGTTGTTTTTTTTCGAACCTCTTATGTCTGTCTTTGTGACATTTGAGGACCAGTGTTTGGTTCTGGAACCGTGTGTGGTCACTTATTAAATGCATCAACCTATTACACATATTAATACCCAGTCTGTACGATATATATACACACACATTCACCGCACTGTAAACCTAAATAAGATTAAATAAATTACATTTAAGGCAATCGATTGCTTTAAGAGTTGATGAAAAGTTTCCAGAACTTAAAATGTAGAAGCTTTTTAAAGTGCATGTATACTTAAATTAAAACATTACTTATTAACTTAGTATTCTAAGGTTCTGCCAGTTCTACTGGGTCAAGCCAGGGTTCAGTGTCTTTGTCCAAAAACACTTGGACATGTGGACAGACAGAACCAGGAAGTGAACCTCTGACCCTCATTACCAACTGAGCCACAGCCGCCCCTGAATGAAATTGTTGTGTTGACATTTTTTGGTGTGTATTGGTAAAAAAAAATTAACTAAAACTTTTATGATTTTTTTTTTCTTTTCACTAATGTAAAGCGGTTTGAGTGTCCAGAAAACTGCTATACAAATAAAATGTATTATTATTATTATTATTGTTTTTTTTATGTAATTAAGTAAACATATTTAACTCAATTATATTTGGGCCTAATAGTGGTTGGTTAAGATATACCTCTTTGAGTCTCATTTTTCTTTTCATTATTTTAATATCACAATCATAGTTTACAATCACTTACAATATTATGAAATATTTTCAGCAACATTAAAGGTACATAGTCAGGAGTCCTAAAAGTCTCAGTCTGGTCATTGACTGTCTCAGACACACAGCTTATAACATCTTCCTGTCGACCCCTCCTCCTTCAGGATGTCCTCTGTCCTGGACTGGGTGTCTTCTGGAAACTTCCATTGTTTGTTCTTATTCTACTTTACCCCCCCCCCCCACTGGGCTGAGGGTCATCTCAAACTGTGCTGACATGTCTATGGAGCACAGGCTTAAACTCCAACATTTACGTTTATACATTAATATTTTTATATTCCATTAGTGTGATAGATATTGGTGGTTATTTGGAGTGTTTTGAAGTTATATTTCATCATCTACTACATCAGTTAAGTTTATTTTTTTCAACCATCCTTATTTGAAACAATAGAAAGAACAGTACAATATCATTCTCAGCATTTAATGACTTAATTCCACTCAGTTATATCTCATCTATGTTATTAAGTTATGTTCACTTATATCCACAATAGTTCCCTGTAATAAAAAAAATATTAGTTGGATGTATTTAAAAAGAAGAACATGTTACAGCAACTGAATACATTTGAGTTAGTAGTACTAATTATGAAACTTTGAATATTCATAAGTTAATATATTTAATTATTATGAACGTTCAGATTTACAGTGCACCAATGCAGCCAATAAGTAAACAGTAAATAAACCATATTAGTATGAATATAAAATACAAAAATCAAACTGTCCCATTAAAGACACAATAAAAACATGGTCTGAAACTCCCAGTGTGTCTAATCACAGCCTGTCTCCTGTGAACATCCGATCCAAACCTGTCTTTTCTAATTACCTAGAATCAAATGATTCCTGGCATAACTTCCACCTACTGTCTGATTAGTGAAATCTTTCTGACTACCACGAATATTGAGAGAAACAATTAGATGTGCAAGGCTAACACCCAGAGCAGTGTGTTAAATATGGATTAAACTGGAGCTGTAAATATGTGCTATAGTCAATTTAATACACAGAAATATCTCTATTTAACAAAACTCAAGGCACTTCAGTTCAGTTCAGTTTTATTTTTATTTCGAGCACACAATAACCATCATTGAAAATGGTCAACTATTTTTTTTCTTGTACTTGAAAAGGAGTGGGAAGAAGTGAAACTTATAAACTCCCACCCCCTTTTACAAACTAAAATTCAAATATACTACATCAACAATAAAGCAATATAGTTTTTTATGTCCTTTATATCATTACCACAAAACATCCACATATTTACATACACATTACTTACAATTCACCTCATACAATCTGATACGTACGGTGGGCGACGGGGGCAAACGCACCGCATCAACAAAATACTGCAAACACAAGAAAGATGCAACAACCAAATGCAAACAAGTGAAGCTGCAAGAGATAAATGCTGCAATAACAGAAACAAAGCTGAAGCAAAAACATATAAACACCCAAAATAAATGCAAAAGAAAAATGCTGCAAATACCAAAACACGCAAACTCCCAAAACAACTGCAAGAGAGTATATATATATATGTATATATATATATATATATATATATATATATATATATATATATATATATATATATATATATATATATATATATATATATATAATAAAATGTATAAAATTAATTGTAACATAGTGCAGATATAAATGATATAACTTGTACAAATTCACATTATTCAAAATATGTTACTTTACTGTATTAATATCATATGATGCTCCAATTATAGGCAGACTTTTTAAAATATAAAATTTTTCTAATATTGTATTTAGACTTAGTTACTCAAAAGGTAGGCTGTTGTTTGCGTCCGTTGAACTAACATGAATAATAACACCCAGACATCTCATGTACATAATGTTCATATCATATAAAACTAACTTAAAACTTACTAACGTCAATATCCAATCTATCGTACACATGTGATTGATTATTACTGGTCAAAAGCATGATAAAATAAATATACTTTCAAAGTATCCCTTACGTTTAAGTCAATTGCACATCTGACTGAACTGACAGTGAAAACTCTTGGTGGTTGTGAGCATGCTCAGAAGCACTTGGGAGCCCAATGTGACGGGATGAACATTTTGACAGAACACCAGGACTGTTATGCCTGTCACCACTTGTTCAATCTATTTTCTTCAACAAATTACATAATGTTGTTTGGTTTTTTTTATGTGTTTTTCAATGATGCATTTGTGTTTTTCATCCAGACATTTTAGTTTCTGCAAAACGCGCGGTGTTATTTTTTCCTGAATTTCTTTGAAAACTCAAAGTTCAGCATCTGATAGGTTTGAATGCCAGAGTACAATTATAAAACCTCATTGAATCTCAATTAATTTACTGGCAAAAAAAAAAATAAAAAATGCCCTTCTTTTGTTGAACTAAAGCATTTATATTCACTACTCTTTGGCCTGGTGCATGATTAAAGGCTAACCGCAGCCACTAACAACTAAAGAAAACCTGTAAACATCAGGCTACTCTAGATCTTTTGAAGTCTCAATCACCGAGCATTTGGCTGCTTTTATCTCATCTACAGAAGTGAACAGGATGACGTGCACAGCTTGAGTGAGTCTTGAGTTAGTCTGGTGATTAGCTTTGGTAATACCTGGCTACTGGCCGGGAGGGAAATGAGAAATCTGTGTGCTTGTTGGAGTGTCTTTGTCTTACAAGAACACCAGAACCATGAAGTGCTCCAGTTATACCCACAGCAAACCAAACCAGAGCTGAAGAGAGAGACAGTTATACAACATCAGACCAGGATTTTTTTATGTATTTTTTATAATTAAGTTGTATTTCAAAGCAACACATAAGAATCAAACATAGAAACAAAAGACAAGGCTACAGTAACTGATGCTAAAATCAACATACAACATCCAGAAAAGAAAAAAAAATCAAATAAACAAATATTTAAATAGAAGTGAATCAGTAAAATGTATACAGAAAAAGTCACATTAATTCACTGAGGGAAAAATAATCAACAAAGTTTTAATTTTTTTATATTTAGTGGAGTCTATGAGTTTATCCTGTAATGATGTAATGTTCCAATTCAGCCAAAAGTCCATGCAAATTTGGGTGTGTTTTCTACCCCCACTCCTTGCATCTTTATAGCCTCCACACTCTCAGAATAGACTTCTCACCCTCCCAAACCAGACTAGTGTGACACCACCTGTATGTGCATTTTCAACCCATAAAAACACAATTATCATGTAAACAAAAGGCACCTGCGATAACATGTTTGTTAGCCGTGATCATAGCCTAGCTGCGCTATCCCTATTCATTACATGTATGGGTCTAGGAATGCATCATAGTCAGGGGAGGCGGGGCTAAAAGGTTGTCTTTTTAATCCACTGTATGCAATAGGATGGTACTACAACCAATCAGCGTAATCTCGGTCTAATTCTGTTTTTTTTTTTTTTAAATCTCCTATTTATGACTTTTACATTTTTCCTAAATGTCTTGTCCATACCCACTAAACTGAGTACCGTGACCCAATAAAACACATTATCTACGCAGTAACACACTTTTAAAGGATTTTTTTTTTCTGTATTATTTCATCCATAGCAAAAAAAATGCAGTTTTACTTTTTACTTTATTACAATTGAGAAGTTTTACTTTTTGAGTTTTACTAAAGTAAAGGAGTTAAATCAGTACTTCTACTTTTACCGGAGTATTTTTCCACATAAGTATCTGTACTTCTACTTAAGTAAAGAATGTGAGTACTTTGATCACCTCTGCACCTGTATGGAAGTGTCTGGTCTTTCTTCAATTAAAAAAAGTTAACAACAAATATACACTATATTACCAAAAGTATTCACTCACCTGCCTTGAAATATACTCAAGTGACATCCCATTGTTAATCTATGGAGTTTAATATGACATTTATGTATTCTGAAACTGTGTGTGTGTGTGTGTGTGTGTGTGTGTGTGTGTGTGTGTGTGTGTGTGTGTGTGTGTGTGTGTGTGTGTGTGTGTGTCTGTGTGTGTGTGTGTGTGTGTGTGTGTGTGTGTGTGTGTGTGTGTGTGTGTGTGTGTGTGTGTCTGTGTGTGTGTGTGTGTGTGTGTGTGTGTGTGTGAGAGAGACACTTTGGATATGTTCATGCTGCCAAGTTAGTGTTAACAGTCGTGCATACAGTAAGGTCCATACAGACATAGGTGAGAGTTTGATGTGGATGAATGTGACTGTCCTGAACACAGTCCTGACCTCAGCTCCACAGAACACTTTTAGGATGAATTAGACACACACAGAGCCAGGCCTTCGGTCCAACGTCAGTGTGTGATCTGAGGAATGGTCCCATAAACACACTCCTAAACCTTGTGGAAAACCTTCCCAGAAGAGTTGAAGCTGCAAAGGTTGAACCCATATGACTGTATGGATTAAGAATGTTAAGTTTATATGGAAGTCAAGGCAGGTGAGGGAATATTTTTGGTAATATAGTTTACCTCTTCTACCTCAAAAGGACAAATCAACCTAAATGTTGAAACTGTTTTTATCTCAGTCTTCACTAAATATTCACAAACGTCTGAACAGATGGAACTTTACAGAGCGTCGCTGATCAGGACGTGCTTGTGTCCCATCTGTGTGTCAGTGGATGGATGTGCATATTCTTTAGAAAATGGGACTGAACTGACCCGCTTTGCTGTTCTTAATGCCTGATTTACTGAATTGTTTAACATTCCCAAAGGGCTGTTTCTTTTCTTTTCTCTTTCTCTTTATGTATTTTTTATTTTTTTTGCTCTAAGATGAAAATAACGACTGCTTTTCTGAGCCCCTCTGTGAAACAACGTGCAAAAAAAACCCAGATTGTCCTGCAGTGATGTATAAAAAGGAATGTCCACAAGGTGTGTTTGGAAAAAATAAAACAACATTTGTGTTGTTTCATGTCAGTAAACTAGAATTTGTTTGCCGGCATCTTGGCAAGATGATGGAAAATGGAAGGTTCTAGTCTGTGTGTGTTTGTATGGGAAGAGTGTGTGGCTGAGTACACAGATAACACATCTCAGTCTATCATCTGCCATGACATTGGTTTTTGTTTAGCAATAAACAAGACAGTGAAAAAACTCAAATAGTGGCTTAAACTGTCACTCAGTTGAGGACTGCACACAGCTTCTCTGCTCAGTGTTAAAGGTTTTTCACATTCTTCACATTGATTGTATTTTCACACTATTGCATTTCTACAAGTTTAACCTGTAAACCTAGCAGAGGCGTTCAAACTACTCACATTCTGTTGGTCACACTACAAAAATCACAATTATTATTTTTGTTTTTTTTCGCTTTTACTACCTCACAGCGACTATTATAACATAAAACATAGATTTATTTTTTACTGACCCTAAATTAAACTAAAGTATTCAAACTCCTCCTCCTTCACCAATCTTACCAACATAATTTGTGACTCTTTGTGTTTGTATCATTAGTGATTAGCATTAGCATTTCATGACTCTTTACTGTCACCTCTACCATTTGGTTCAGCATGTTTCCAAAAATTATTACATGAATACCAAAGTATTTTTGAAACATGATGAGGATTATTTATGTAAACTAGAGTTAATAACATGAAAAAAATCTAACTTACCTGTAATTTTGTGTTCAAAAGGAAAGATCATAGCAGAAGTGTTGTCAAGGTTACGGTCTTCTTCCTTGGTGATATATATATATATATATATATATATATATATATATATATATATATATATATATATATATATATATATATATATATATATATATATATATATAGCTGGTATTAAGCATTTAATACCAACTCTGGAATTACTGATACAGAACTATATAACAATCCATGCAACAGGAAATTACTTTTACTAGTGTAATTGTTCACTATCTATACAGGTTTACACATAAGAAATGTACACAGTGGAAAGTAGATAAATAATAAGAAGAGTCCACCTTAAAGTAGGAAGGCCAAGCATGTTCATTAATTGAAGAGATGGATCAAATATGAGCAGGTAACATATTTCAGTGTGTTGGAGCTTTACACTTGAGAGCTTTTTTGCCAATAGTTCTGTTTGGGAAACATCAATGTTGAACTGTGCAGAATGCTGAACCTCACAAACAGATATGGATCGATTTTACTTTGTTTGTTTGTTTTAT